>VDFB02193867.1:606048094-606352079 GCA_007258455.2 Sequoia sempervirens
TGGACAAGATACATACATATGCCAATCCATCAAATATATTTATGAAGGTAGTGACAAGGGAGAAGCTGAGCTCCTCTTCAACTTTGGTTGGCCTTCAAGGTTGAATTCAAGTATAACAGAGTAGCAGGGTCCAAGGTACTTATTTCCAGTGGGAGTTGTACAAGTGGAACAATGTCATCTAGGATCAGTCTCCAAGTGGGAGATTGTGTTGGCATGGAGCTTGATCAGTCTCCAAGTGGGCGATTGTTGGTATGTGGTGACTGATCGTGCTATACTATACACCCCAGCATGTATCCTTACTGGGGTCTGAGGCCGGGCTAGGCCCTAGGCAGGGGTTCAAGGGTGGCAACCCTCGAAAAGTGAGGGTTTGAGGGCGGCAACCCCCGAGAAAATTTTCCTCCTACTTTTTCATGTCATCACCGAAAAAGGAAAAATCAATGAAAAAGGGAAAAAATTGACTTTGTAGAACCCTAATCTGGAAGCTTCTAAGCTTGTTAAAAGGGGGTTCAGATGGGTGTTACAGTATGATGAAAACATGATTATTTGCATGATTGTAATAGGTTTTTGCACTGGATAATAAAATCATTGGATGGCTACGGTTTGGTGGATGTAGCCCGGATTGGGTGAACCACGTTAAATTCTTTGTGTTATAATTTATTCTATGTGTTTTAGTTTCTCTATTTTAATTAAATCTACATTTAATTGTTAGATATTTTCCTTTCTAACCCTAACACACAACTCCACTTGTTTGTTGTTGTTTGATTCAAGCATTACATAGGGCTTTCCTAGGATCTAAACAATCCAACACATGTATCCCTATTACACTATTGATTCATGGTCGTTGGTGCCAAATTCAACTTAAAATGACATAGGCCTTAACCATCCACAAATCAGAAGGCCTTATACTTGAAAGGGCCACCATAGACATTGACAACATTGGTCAGCAAGGGTTCACATTCACAACTATTTCAAGAGTCACTCAACTTGGAGATCTTTGTATCTACCCTGCATTCACATTCCAAAGATACACACACATGCAACAAATCCCTTATGTTGTATGCAATATCAAAGAGGAGGCTTGACTTTCAGCACTATTGGCTACAATCACTTGACATGCTCACATAACAAAAATAAATATAGATTTTTTAATAATTCCTTGGTCATTTTTCTTGCAACATCTACATTACTACTACATACAAAGTTGTTCCTACAACGAGTATCCAATCTCTTCCTTGCTTTCCACATTTTCTTTGTAGGCCAACCTTTTACAATGCATAGCTATCTACATGAACTCTTTCAGCGTTGCCCCTTCTACAAAAGGTTTGCTACAAACTTGCTACTTTCTTTTCCAAAGTTTCAATTTTATATGGATGGAGTTTTATTTTGACTTGCATATTTCATCATCACTACCTTGTTCCATATTCCTATAAAAATAGGGGTTTGTCTAAACAACTCAAACAAAAGAGAAAAAGTCTACTAGCATCAAATGGCTGGAAACTACAAAAAAAAGTTTCAACATCTTTTTGTGAAGCTATTGTTTGTACAAGATCTCTCCCATGGAAATGTTTTTTGCAATGGTAAATCCTTTTTCCTTCTCTTTAATTCCTTATTTCTCTGCATTCCTCTCTAATTTATAGATCATTTCATCTTCCTTACAATTTTTCCACACTCTACTATTCAATTAATATGTTTTGTTTCACCAAAATAATATATAGCCTAAAAAAGCTTATTCCATGTATTGAACTCAAGATGTAAAAGATCATGTTTGCTATTACAGTGTTGAAAAAACAAGGTTTCTCATTGATTTTAATTGTATGTTTGCTCTTTCTTGTAGCTAAAGCAAATAAATGAAATCAAGGATTTTCTTCTCACTGCATGTCATAAGGATGTTGTCAAGTTTAAGGTAAGATGTTCAAAATACCTCTATACTCTTTGTATTTTTTATTCAGTCAAGGCCAACAAGCTTAAGCAATTTCTTCCACCAGGTTTGTTCTTAATTTCAAGTAATTGTACTATTTGTTCTTAATAAATTGATTGGATTTGAAATAGCCTTTATCTATTTGTGATTTTATTCAAGTAGCACATTTAAAGTTTACCCTCGATTAGTTTTCTTGGTGCTCTATTTTTTATCTAGTGAATATATTAGATAAGATTTGTGTTTTTTTCATTTAAATTAAGTAATGTATCTATTTTCTATATAATTTTAGAACATGATTGTAGGGATTGAAGGATGAGTTTGTATATTTTTAAGAACATAGTTGTAGACATTCAAGGATGAAATTGTATGTCTCTTTTCAATGTTTTAATAAATATTGTTTGATATTGTAATGTACCAAAACACTTGAGGTTTATAAAGTGTTTTAATAGTAATGTTGGTTGCTTTATATCCAATTTTATATGCACTTGCTCTTGGAAATAATGTGTGCAAGCAGTTCTAACCCCTCTTTCTCATTCTTGGCAAGTTTGACTATTGATGACTTGTAATTTACCATGGAAGTGCATGTTTCAACAAGCCCTTTAATATCTAAATATGCTACTTTTTTTTAAGGATATTCTTAAAATTTTGGTGCAAGGATTTTCTTTGACTTATTGCATGTGAAGTTGCCTAGATTTATGTGACAAATTCATAGTAATTCTAGAACAAACATTTATCAAGTATTCATCTTGAACATGTTTTTGCACATTTTTAGCCCTGTGAGGTTTCATGGGGCAAAATGTTTTATCTTTAATGAATATAATTTATTTATATTTGATCAAAGATCATAAGATTCTAATTTATTTATCTTTGATCAAAGCTTTTTTTTTTGGGAAACTATTTAATTAATTGTAGAAAACATTTGGAACTTTCTCTCCTTTCATCTTAGATCTTTGAATAATGTAATTGAGAGCGTTAACATGTTTATGTAGTTGTTCTTTGTTTTAAACGAGACATGCTTAAAGGTGGACTTCTTAGTAATAATCTAAAAAATTTATTATTTGATATACATATATAATCAATATTTTCCCATGATGTGAGTGTGGAAACTGAATTGGGGACCTATCTTAAATCTATTTTGTTTGGTTGGAAAAATCATTTAGTATAATGAATAGTGACAAGCCTTCACAATAAGTGATAATTAGAGTTTGAGGAATAGTGACAAATCTTAACAAATAGCAATTTTTCCATATTGGACTTTTAAGCTAACAACTAAAATTTCATTTACAAACTAAATTTAGATTATAATTGTAATAATATTTTTAATAACTAAAATAGATGATATGTATGAAGACTTGAATGTTAAGTTGTATGACAAAAACAAGCACCTTCAAAATATCTATAAACATTCTACCTACCTTTAAAATATGTTAAACATTTTTCTTGTCATGTGTGCACAAATCTGAAGCACACTCTTAAAAGTTGTTAGTTTCAATGTTTCATATATTGGTTGTTATTATAGGAATAATCTTTTCCCATTGATTATTAAGCTATTCCTTCCTGTGAAACATTTCGAACAAAAAAGTCTTAAAGAAGAATTACGAAATCCTAGTGGTAATGTATGTTCCCAAAGTACTGATTCTTGGGAGTTAATGGTTATAGGAGACATCTTTCACACTTCTTATGAAGGACATGTTATAGGTAAAAGTTAAGTGATCCTCTATGGAACATGTTAAAGAGGTGAAATAATTAGCAGTCATTTCTACCATAAAAAACTATATTGTTTATAAATAAATTGTAGTTTTGTCTAGGCTAATACCTTCCATATATACCTAATTATGTCTTGGTTTCCATCCAACTAATTTAGATAGTATAACCCCTAGAATAACATAATTTTATATGATTAAACAATAAGATTTATAAAACTTATTTAAGAGTTGAGATAGCCAGAAGCCAACTACTCATTATTCAATACACATTATAGGGTTAGGGGCATAACAACTTTATTTATCCCATTGGCACCAATATAATATATTGCGTATCTTTTGCTTGTGTTCCTTACTTGCCTCAAGTTGTTCATCCTAATTTTATGTTCATATGTTGCATTCATTCATTTTAAGTCCATAGTGAATAATTTTGACAATTAGGTATTGTAGTATATCTAAAATATATGTTTGATGTTTTACATTAATAAGAATTATAATAATTTTAGTCCAAGTACAATTAAGTTAATTTTGGTTACAAATAATAAAATATTTTACAAGTAACATATAAACTATTTGACACATTTTATTTAAAATATATAGTTATTTTTAAATACAAATATGTGATCAAACAAATACTAATGATTTAATATCAAAAGACTAAATTCATTATACATCATCTACAGTAAAAAAAAAAAAAAAGTAGTTAAACATAATTAAACATCTCTAATATTTTAACTAAAAATAAGTACTATATTCTTTAATAGTGCCAATTCTTATTTATCCACATCTTATAAATGTTATTTTATTTATTATTTATTAAGGTTGAGTAAATTTTTCAAAAGATGTATTTTTTCTAAAAACCCGGTATATTTAAAATTAACAAAACTTATTACAAAAATTGTATAAAACTTAAAATGTTTAATTATATTAAATTTTAATTTTATTCATTTAAATATATGAAATCAAATATTTAAAAATAAAAAATAAAAAAATCTATATAATTATATAAAATGTAAATGAAAGATCAATTACATAATTTTTTTTATTTCTATTTAAAAGTTGAATCTTAAACCATTGTATTTTTAATTTCATTTCACCTCGGCCACATTGCATGAAAAGAACAAAAGTATTAATTTTTAACATTTCTCCAACTGAACTTTACATAAACAATAATTACTACCAATGTATTACAATTAACCCTTTCCACCTCTAAATAAAATAATAATATTACCCCCAAAAGCTTTTACAAAGTGGCAATAATGCCTCCACTAGTCTTTTCTTTTCCCCTCTCACAGCCAAACCTCTCTCCACTTTGACTTTTGAGTAGTCTCGAACGTCCACGAGTGTGAAGCGACGCTGTCCATGCCATCGAGAAGGTTGTGTGAAGACGCCTATCAATGCCCATTTACCGTCTCCAATCTCCAAGCTTTCACCAAGTTTCCACAAATTTAATAAAGAACGATCGCTGTCATCACCACTCCGCAAGAGACACCTTTGAAGACCACTCGACAACTCTAAAGAAGAACAATCCTTGGTGGAAAGGAAGTCAACGACAAAACAGAGCATAATGGCACTGCCAATGGGGGAATGCAATTCCGGTTCGGAGATGATCTCATTGTTAGAGGATTCAACGACAAACAGTTCCGGAGGCAGCCCATGTTTGAAGGAGTCTACAAGTGAGGACGCATCAAGGGCCGCCTGCGCATATATTATTATTTCATCTGGCCAATTCTGCAAATTCCGTGCACAACATTCAGTCAATACACGATTAGATGAAGATAATTAAAATATTTTTATTCCTAGAAACTATTATTACCTTTATTGATGGAATGCAACTTTCAATAGCTGATCCCTTGTTTGCTCTCAGTTCCACGTTCCTCAATTTCCCCATCCGCTCCAAACTTTCTATGCCCGGCACCTCCCAGCAGGTCCGTAGATTCAACTGTTCCAGGCTTGTGCAATCTTGTAAACCTTCAACTTTCTCAATTCGGTGGCAACCTTCTACTTTAAATTCTCTGAGAGAAGTAAATCGTGCAAAGCTCGGAAGCTTGTCCAACTTTGGACAATCACATATATCCAGACATGCAAGGTTTACTGGCAGTGCTTCGATCTCCGTTAAATGATTATTATACCTGAGCTCCAGACTCTCAAGGCGTTGATAACGGCCTTCAGAAATTGAAATCCTGCACACTTCTGTGCCCCGTAGAGTAATCTGCTTCAGGTTGCTCAATGCAGAAGATAAAGACCCGGCCTCAAAATCTACTTGGCTGATTGGGCAGTGGGATATAAACAAATGCTCTAAGAGATTAAGACGCCCAAAAGAGAACGGTAAATATTTTACCTCTACACAACCATCTATTGTAAGATTAGTGAGGCAGGACAAATTTTCAAGAGAGGTCGGCAAAGATTCAGCCTATAACAATAATGAATATCAAGATGTGTCAAGGAGGACAAATCTCCAAGAGAGGTCGGTAAATATTTCAGCCTACGACAACGAAAAATATCAAGATGTGTCAAGGAGGACAAATCTCCAAGAGAGGTCGGCAAATATTCCAGGTTTTTACAAAAGCTAATTGAAAGTTTAGCCAAGGAGAACAAATCTCCAAAAGAGTCTGGCAAACTTGTAATCAAGGGACACCCTATCGTCAGGTTTTGCAGCCTGCTTAGTTGACCAATTTTAATTGGTATCTCCCTTAACTTACTGAGATGAAATAAATAGAGCTCTCTCAAGGATACCTGATTTGTGATGTGACAAGGCAACTCTTCCAAATGCTTGCACGAAAGTTTCAAAACCTCCAGCTTTGTAATGTTTTGAAAATCATCTGACCTAAGTGTGAGCTCTTCACATTTATCTAAATCAAGATATTGAAGGGAAACCAAATTATTAAAAGTAACTGGTAATCTTCTCAAGTTTTCGCAATTGGACAAATCTAGATACCGCAGATTTGTCAAATTACCAAAATTGCTGGGCAGTGATGATAGCATTTCACAGTACTGTAGGTCGAGGTGCTCCAACATTCGTAGCTGGCAAAATTCTTCTGGCAGACTCATAACATTCTGACACCGCCTCATTACTATCTTTTTCAATTCCTTGAGACACCCTATTGAGTTTGGAAGTCTTAGGAGTATGTGCGAAGAAGAAATAACCAACTCTCTTAACTGCACGGGAGCCTGCAACACATTTCCAACGACAACCGTAAAACATACTACAATAATTAAATAAATTGAAATATGGATTTAATAAAGCAAACTACTTACGTCGCTCTCAGCCGCCCACAACTCTTGTAAGTGTTCTCCAGATAGTTCTAAAACCCTCAATTTTTTCAATGAAATCTGTGCCGGAAGATTTCTCTGCCAAATATTGGACCAGCTAAGCCAGACCAACTCTCTTGATACTTGACCCATTATTTGATACCAAACCGACTCTCTTGATACTTGACACCAATAGTCTTCAGTAATCTCCAAAAGCTTTAGTCGACTTAGACTAGGTGCCAGTGCCTCCTGCAAGCAGCAACCACTAAACTCAACAAACTAACCAGTTAATCAACCTCTTTCCTACATTATTCGTAATGGATTTGAGTGCTGAATACGAAAAATATGAAATATTCAGGAAAACTACATAATGCAGAAAACATATACAAAAAAATTAAATTAGTAGCAGTAGGTATAGAAACAGAAAACACGGACAAACATACTATATGTGACGACCATACTTTTATTTCAGATGGAGCAGCCGTAATTCCTCGAATGCCATCTCTTTTCTGAAAATACAAATTAAAAATTCAGAATCCTATAAAAGTCGAAAGAACTTCACGGGTTGTATGTACAAACACATACAAAGTAAATAGGTAAGATGCTAAGTCGATTTGATTGCAGAAGAAAGCTAGCGAGATCATCTCTTGAAAAACTATTTAACGTGTAAGATCAATAATCTTCCTAGACACAAACATACGGTACAAAATTTGTTATCCTTTTCATTATTTACGCAAACAATAAAAGAAATTATTAACCTCACCTGCATTTGTTGGCCATAATCAATAATCTGCTGGGGCAACCAAAGTCGGTAGGGCAATTGTTTACTTGCAATTTCCCTTCCAAGATCTCTGAGATGATCATGCATTCTTATGTGATTTTCATCGTCAATCTCAACCAAACACTTATTTAGAAGCCTTTCCCAGGTGTGCAGACTACTCCACCCTGATTCATCCCAGACTTCAATGGCCAAACTGTTCTCTTTACCAATAAAGAAACAAGCAGTATCAAGGAATGCCTCTTTCTCTTCATCATCAAGTTCGTTGTAACTTACTTCAAGTATCTTTTTGATATCATGATCCAATATTCTTGAGATCTTATGGTACATGGACTCCCAATATCGTTTGCAGAAATTACCATATAGCTGTGATCCAAATACTTTGAGAGATAGAGGCAATCCATCGCAAGCCTTTAAGAAAATTTTCACAAGCTTTTCAAATCCATCAAGGGGAGAGGGTTGTAGAAATGCATGCCAACAAAAAAGTTGTTTAGCATGATGTGAATCCAATGCTCTCATTTTATACACAGAGGATATGTGCCAAGATCTAAGAACTTGACGCTCCCTTGTTGTAACAATGATGAGACTCCCCCTTGGAAGACTGTCTTTTGCAGGTATGAGAGCATCCAATTGACCCTCATGATCCACATCATCCATAACAATGAGCACCCTAAAAGATCTCAGATGCCTTGCTAGAATCGCCTTACCTTGATTTACATTGTCAGATGTTTCACGGGCATCTAAATCTTTGAGAAGTTGATTCTGCTTATTGTGCAGCATGTCTTTGGCATCTCTAATATCAAAAATAAAACTAGACTTTTCCATGGATGAAGATCTTTGATTATATAGTTCTTTAGCAAGTGTGGTCTTGCCGGAGCCACCCATGCCCCAGATACCCACAACTTGTACACCCTGATCACCCTCGGCAGGTTGGAATGTATTCTCGAAGTCTTTTACTGCTGCTTCAAGACCTACTGGATGTTTTGCAACCTCTAGCGGCACATTGCGTATTTCTTTCAGTACAACATTCACAATGTTCTTAAACAGCCTCGCCTCATCACTGAACCAAAAAATACATTGAAAAATCAAACTACGAACAGGTGTTTAAGCCAAAGTTAAATTCCATAGAAATAAAAAAGAACGCATATTTGTTAAGATAGGAGACCGGACGTGTGGTACTTACTCTTTATTTTTTATGATTTGGCCAGTGTAAAATGAGACCTTGTAGAGTGCATCTTCCCACTCCTTGAGCTTTTCTGGGCTATATCTACGTTTCTGTTTATGCCTCTCAAATGCACCAGCATATATTCCTTTCATTTGAGCTACATATCTGACATCAGTGGGCTCTACATAGTAAAAAACAGGAATAATTCTGGCGCCACTTTGAAGCATTAATGACAGCTCTGCCAAACACCAAGGTGATTCTGCATAGCTCTTCGAAAAAATTGCTATATGAAGGGCTGCACCGCGGATTGCTGCTTCTAATGTTGTAGGCAAGAAGTCGCCATATTCCAACTCCTCTGAATCTAAAAAAGCTGTCACCTTCATTTCACTGAGGATTTTATAGATGCTGCTAGCTAACGTTTCTTTGACGTCTGGTCCGCGATGATTAATGAATACATCGAAAGACGGCTTTCGGATGAGTGTTGAGGATGTACCCGAAGTAGATGGTGCGATTTCGTGAAAAGCAGTGGTAGAACTAGATGCCATGTGATCAGATTTAATTGCACACAGAGAAGCAATGAGAGAAACTAATGAAAACAGGTTGTAAGGATGCTCGTTTTGAGCGAGGGCAAGTGGTGAGTATGAGTAAGGGAAGAGGAAGCAGTGGATGGATATAAGTAGAGTGGGGCGATTTGCTTCTGAAACTTCTGGGAGAAGCGTGGAATCCACTAATAGGTGGACCCATTGGAAAGCGTGTGGAATAGAGCGGGATCATGTGGAAGAAACGCGGAATCGTAAGAGGAAACCATGTGGAAGACAACTTTACCCTTTCGTAAAAGGAACGAATGTGGAAAAGAGGAGGGAGTCGGTGATGAAAGAAACGTGGAATCCACTTATAGGCGAACCCATTTCATACAGGAAAGCGTGTGGAATACAGCGGGATCATGCGGAAAAAACGCGGAATCCTAGAGGAAAGGACGTGGAAGACAACTTTACCCTTTCGTAAAAGGAACGAATGTTGAAAAGAGGAGGGAGTCAGTGATGAAAGGAAAGACATATAGAGAAGAAAGGCCGAATGATAGTGACAAGTGGAGCCAATTGCAGTAAGAAGAAGCATGTGAAAGATAAAAGAATCAGATATACCTAGTGGCATCAATAATGGATTGCATCATGGGGAAGACGGTGAGACCATAACGATAAAGTAGTAGTTTAGAGTGGAGAGTGGGACCATTAGAATAATGATGTTCGACAAAGATGATACACATAATAATAGTAAATTTAGATCATAACAACAAATTAAACCGGTCTAAAGAATAGAGTGGAGGGAGTACACTATATTTAGATATCATAAACAATTACAATAATTTATATTTAAAATGTAATATTATTATATAGTATTGTAAGGGTTTTATCATATTTTAATTAATTTTATTCAAGTTAGCTAATAATTATATAAATTTTGAAGTAACAATTAATTTAATTAATAAGATAAGGATTGCTTTATATTACAAATACAATAAATATAAAAAATGATCAAAAATATACTTTTTATTGAATTTTAATGATGAAAAACGTATAGATGTCAAAAATAATTTGTCATTGTTTTGTACTTTTGGATGATCGAAACTAGGATTTTTAATTCAAAAATTTCATTTTTCATAACTTTGGTTTAGATCCACTTCTATGTAATTGATCTCTATACATGCAAAAGCAATATTTGAAAGTGACAGTGGCTTTGTACTTTGCAAGAACAATCAAGCACTTCGCAGACTATTGAAACTCACTTGCTCCAATCTCTAATATTTTAATGTTTGAAATTATGAACAATATTTACAAACACCTTTGGGAATTCAAAATATTTTCAAACACAAAAAGGTTATCTAGTTCATGTAAAGTAATGACCACTTTTAAATTTTCTTATCTTTGACACCCCATTGAAACCCACAAAGTATAAAGGAACATACAATGAGTAACATCCACAACACAATATGAGATAATTATAAATTAAAACAAACTTGAGTAGGAGTTATCTCCAAAGAGAAATAAGTAAAATAAAGAGAGCAAGGTTAGAGATTCCGCCTATTATAGAAAGTGACACAAGGCACTAACTATGTAGAGTGAAAATCTAACTATATGGATAGCTAAATGAGAGTGCTCTAGGTAGATGTGGAAAAATGTAGAAAGTGCTAAACATAGATAGACATATGGAAAGGAGTGGATTGACTACATGAAAAGGACTCCATATAAATGAAAATGAGTTGCCAAAAGGTCAAGTCGTTTTAATACAAACTAGTTCTAAGTCTATACATAGCATGATAAAAGTAATTTATCTTATTATTGTAATAATGCTCTATATGGTACCAAAAAGTGATCATAAATATCATGGCTTTTGTAAGATAGTAAATTACCTTCTTTGCAACTTCATCTTATGTTTTTGTACTCATTCTAGTGTGCATACCATTTGTATGTTAAAGGCCATTTTTTACTGATTTTGAAATGGTCAATGAGAAAAGGACCCTATAAGATCCCTAAACATAGGAAATCATGCTAAAAATCCCTAATAAATTTCAAGATCAAAATATATCACAAGGACCCTAGCACCCTTGGGCACACTATCCATCAACATGTAGCACCCCCTAGTGTTAGGACCATATTAAGTATTGTAAAAGGATACTTTTCCCTCTCTTTTGTGCCCTAATTTGATTGAGTTTCTAATGGTCATTTACCTAAAAAAATATTTTCAATTCACATAAATTTTGGTATTCTTTCCTCTAAAATGCATTAGATTCCTTGTCAATGCAAGAATATAAAACATAGTATATGTCTCTTCTCTCCATACACAAGAATTCACAAAAAATATAATTGAAAAATGAAGGAGCTAATATCAGAGATCTAAATCACAAAATATTAGGGGCATTATCATAATCCTTCTATAATGAATCTCTTTTATTTCTCCTTTGCTTGATCATCTCTTATTTATTTTTTCTCTTTTCCCATTATTGAAATTTATAGGACCCTAGTTTCCTTCTCCCATTATCTAAAATCCTTTTTTCAGGCTCATACTTCAAATCTAAAACTTTTGCTTCATTTTCTACTTGTCTAAATATTTCTTGTGACCCTTCTTTCATCTTATTTGACTTCTATAAGCATGTTTCATTTTTCCAATTTATCACTTCAAGTTCTATTGAAGTGTACAAGGTACAACACTTATGGCATGTTCATCCAAATTCAATGGCCTAAAAGGATAATATACATTAAAGCACTAGAAATCACATGAAACATATTATCAAGTGTGATGGATCCCAAAGTGACAATTAAAATAATAAAACTAAGGGATTTATGAGTCACATTATGAAATTATTGGATTATATGTTCAAAACATGATAATAGTTTAGTAGAATCAACTCTAATGACATCAAATCTAGTAGCATAATTAATAGTAGATGGAATGATGATTCTAGATGAATTTTTTCTTAAATTGTTTCTATGTGTTTTTGACAATTATTGAAAGGAAATATGCATCCACTCAAGATAATTTCCACAATACTCAAATAGAGAAATCTATGCAAATAAGTATTCAAAATTCACATGCAAAAGAATAAACAAAATACCATTAAAGATGACACAAGATATACCCTAAAAAAACCCTTAAGAGGGAAAAACCTACCCTCCAAAAGCATCCATCACTCATGTATTATTCAAAAATAAATATTAAAATACACCTTCAATGTTCTCCACGAACACCTTTGAAACATCAAGCCCTCTATACAAACTCCATGTGAACAAGAATGTAACCTCACATCTTATGCAATGCTTCAAACCTCACAAATTCCAACAAGAGATTCTCTCAATCCCTTAACCAAAATGACCAATTAGCCAACCAAATAACCTTAGAAAACTACCCATTTGCTTGCTTGAGAAAATGACCAATTAGTATTGCATAAAACTATGTGACTAATACCATGAGCTTACAAAACCATTAAACCCTAAATATACTTTTTGGTACTAAGTTTTCCCAATATTAAATATTTCCCCAATGTGCAGCCCCACATTAAATATTTATCACAATGTTACATACAACACATAAAGTGGGCCCAAGAATGCTAACCCATGTGATGCAAGTATCCCTAGATCCCATAGGTGCACTAAAATAATAAAATATTACATTATAACATTGTGCAAGGTGGAAAACACACCTTTTCTTAACATTCTCCCACTTACATAAATTGCATAAGGGGTAAACAAGTAAAATCAAACATGAAAATAGGAACGATCCCTATAGCCATATATGGGATCAAGTAATCAAAGTGTTCCATGTGCTCCATCAAGATACCTACAACAAGAATCAAGGTAACCACCATATCAAGCATGAATGCTCTCATCTTCCATCATGCCAATTCACAAAGATAAGAAACCATCCAAAGAGATCCCACACTATCTTTCACAAAGAAGCATAACTCCTACCTCCAACCAATATTTCAAAACACAAACACACAATCCAAAGGTAACAAGTATGTATCAGTAGCTATCAAGATATAATCACCATAGCTAAAATAACACCCACAATAAATGATAACACATCCTTTTATCCATACCTTAAAGATATAAAAATCATAACAAATGAATCTCATTCCATCAACATATACAACTCGTAAACCTACAATCACAAGCTCTAAGTGCCAAACCTATCAATGAAAAACATACACAACTAGGAACTCCCATTGAATAGGTAATGTCAAATCTAAAAATGATCGAGGAATCCAAAAATCCACCATTATCATTGCATAGAGAGTGTAACCAATATCATGTAGTACTAAGGAACATCCACAATGATATACAAATCTTGCAAACCAATATGTTGCAATACAACTCTTACCACAAGTCTCCATAGGTCTCCCAAGTTCTTCACACGTGACAAAGGAAAGAGTTAAAGGAACCTCCTTGTTGCCGCCAAAGAATAATGAAAAACACATGACCACAACATAGTAATCACCATAGCACCACACAAGACCTCAAAAACAATGTGATGTGAATACAAACATCCAAGAATAAGAACAAGACCAAAGATAGAATCATGAAAATAAAAACCTATAGCATGTCCTTCTACATGTCCACCTCTAAATGCTAGGTTGTGTTAAGTATGATCTGCTCTGACATAAAACACCAAATATAATAACACCATCCACATCTAACCATGGCCAAGATTTATGCATTTGAAACCAAATGAAGATCAAACCAAATCCATTCACAAACCAAGGGAATAATCTAAATAACATCTCCTAAACTCAACATTAATGAATAATATCATAATTCATAAGGAGATAAACATGCTAACATCCCTCAAATGAACCCTCTATAATTAATAAACTATATCTCAAGATCTATATGCATGAGAAGATAATTCATAGAACATAATACATCTAAAAATGAGAATGTTCCTCCAAGATATCCAATTCATCTTGATTTATCTAAGAATAATCTCCTCTATAGATCCATGTTGAACTCACATCCAACCAAGCTATAGGCTCCTCTAGATGAAAGCTTATCAATGAGTAAATATATCAACTAATATCTAATCATAAGAGATCTCATTTCCTCATTTATGTCTCCAAGTATGCATGAGCACTTGTAACTGATCAATCCATGCAAAAATATAAATGAAACATAGCACCATCATGAAGCTCTCAATAAAATGACCAATGTACTCATAACAAGAGAACCAACCAAGATCAAAGTCAAATCCCAACCTCGATAAGCAGGAACACATCATGACATAATGATCTCACATATCCTCAAAAATAGATCATATGATGTACTGAACATATCATGTACATGTATCATGCCAACACTCTAATGTGCAATCAAGAGTGCATCATGACATAATAACAAAACCATCTTTTTAAAACAATGATCACTTGTCAAATGAAAAATCATGACATCTCTCCAAAGACTAAATATTCCTCTATGGCTTACTAAGAGGTCAACATCTTGAAACCAAAAGATAACCTTCTCCTATTAATGAAACCTAAGATGTCAAATAGCCTTCATTGTATAGAAGAAACAAAATCCAAGAGTCCATCCATGACACCAACAAACACTATAGAAGATCATCCATCACCAAGTGATGAATCCACATCATTTCCAAAAGCTCCCACTAAACCATGATACTGATCTCTATAGTAACCTCCTATTTGTATCTTGTAGTTGTGACATCTATGGTTCAAATTCATTGTTTCCTCATGATTTTTGTGATGATTTTATTATGGCTTTGAAGGGTGTGTATGAACCAATGCATGTTGAAAATGAGGTTCCTCAATATGTTAGTGGTTGGAATTTTGTACATTTATATGCTTGGTTTATCATTATGCTTCAATTTAGTGATGTGTATATTATATATGATGCAATTAGATGTGATCCTTATTAATGATGTTCAAAAGAGATGATTTGTATGATAGATACATGGATTTATTTATACTATTGGACCATGTTGGGTGATTATGTTGTGCTTTGACTATATATATAAACATTGAGCAAGGATGCTTGATGTGCATTGAATGGTTACAGGTATATGATTTTTTATCCACCTAGCTACATAAGTCTAAGTTATTCCCCAATGTTGTTTAAACCAGAGATGCTACATTAGGCCTCCCTACTTACTCCTCGATCATACTCAAATTGAGTATATTATGTGTCATGTTTGACCCTATGTGAACCTATATTTAGGTTAGGAGTTATTTTAGAATCCCTATGTGTTGTGAAATGCCAGTGTATGATTGATTTAAATTATTTCCTAATTTCATACTTTTCCATAAAAATATTTAATGAATTACATATTTTCTTGATTAATTATATTTTAATTATAGAATTAGATTAAGGTAAATATTTAAATGATAATTTACATTAGTTTTTTTGATAAAAAAAGAATAACACGAGTTAACATATTGTTTTTATGTTTAAGGGTTATTTCTATAAAAAATGGAAAATATAATAAATTAATTCAATTAAAAAAACTCTTGGGGTAGGAATATGTATTTATATTCAATTTAATCATATCGTTAAATAATTGCAAATGAATAAAGGTAAGTTGTTTTATTTTCCTAATGGAAGTTTTGGAATTTAAAATAAAGGAAATTAGAAAAATAATGTTAAAATAAATTGGTTGAAAGGAAAAATAAATTAGGATTTTATTGATTCTTTTTTTTTGGCTGGAATAATTGGGTGCTCAAACCCTCTTCCAAGCAAAATTTAAAATTGGAATTGTGGAAGAAAATGGGAATGGAATTGGATAAGGTTCAAAGCAATGGGATAGGAAATGGAGTGTGAATGCTTGAGTGTGATTTCTCCCTCTCTCTTTTGGAAAATTGCAAGTTCTTACATATTTGTTGTGCCTTCAAAATGGAGGTAATTTTCTCATCAATATCCTCCTTTGTTTATGTTTCTAAATTTGGATGTCATGCTCGTGCCATTAGGGGATCATAGGAATTCCTCAATAGCTTTTAAATTTTTCAATTAGAGTAGGATTAAGTTAATTTTGAAAATGTTGAAAAATGCCCATTTTGAGCCATGGTCATGGATTTTCTTTCAAATTAGGAAACATGAATTTTATGTGAAAAGTGTGTTGTTGCCAGGAATATTTAGAGCTAAAGGATACTTTTAGAAAATTGAAATTGAAATTTTAAAATTTGAAGCTTTTCATCAATGGAGATTTTGGGGCAATTATGGTTTTCCAATGCAATGTAAAGTGAGAAAATTCAAATGTTTGATATGTTTTATGATGAATTTTAATGTGAGGAAAGAATTATCCCTATTTATTTTCAATTTAGAACAAACAGGTACTTTCAAAAATTAGAAATTGGAAAAATAATTTTTGATGAAATTTTAATGGGGTTTTGGGAAAATTTCCTAGTTTTTAGTGTATTGGGAAATGATAAAATTATAATATTATAGATTAAATATGATGAATTTGAATGTTTTAACGAAATTTTCTTTTGTGAATTATTGAAATAGTTCTTGTGGAAACTTGTTAGAAAATTTTAATGAAATCGAATTTTGTACATTTTTTTCATGCCACATTCATTAGAGGGCGAGATAACCTCAAGGTATAGGTATTAGAAAGGGTTATAGGAGTGAATCCCAACATGAACCCAAACTAAAGTGGCACATAGGAAATCACAATGTGGGTGTTTTGGTTAACAAGTGAAAACTAATGTAACAAAAATGGTTTACATTGGAAAGGGTTAACCATTAGAGAGAGGAATGATAATAGAACTAAAATTAAAAAATTATATTGCATAGTGATATAATGAATTAAAAGGAATAGTGAAGACCTCCTCCAACATACACTTCCTTTCTAGTCAAATGTAAATCTCACTTTCCAAACACATAGGCCTATTAATCCAACCCTCACCCTATAATACAAAATTAATTGATTAAACTAAAAGAAAGGAGTATCATCAAACTAATCAAGCACTCATAATGGGTGTGAAGTGAAGGTTGTGTTTTTAATTTAGAAACATGAATGCTAAATACCCTAAATACAACTAATCTATCCTAAGAATGGATCACTTGTTACAAAAGGTGACTAAATCAAAATTGATGGAAATGATGGATGACTTCTATTGGAATAATAATGTTGTGCTCAAGGATTCCAAATAACACAAGACAACATTTAAAAATCCTTGAGGCACATATTTTTATATAATGATACCATTTGGACTCAAGAATGTATCTTTTTCCACTTTCTAGTGTGCCATGGACGTTGCATTTGGAGGCCTAATAGATGAAATAATGGTTGTGTTCCAAGATGAATTAACAACATAATTGAAGGATCAAAGAGACTACTACAAGTACTTATAAAAAATAATTACAATATTCTTAGAATATGTATTTCCTTTAATCCTAGAAAGTGTGTATTGGGTATGGAAGAAGGAAAATTACTAGGGAACACTATGTGAAATTATTAGATAAGAATAGATCCAAACATATTTAAGATAATTTAATTAGTTCCCAAGTCTAAAAATTGAAAGGGATTCAATCCTTTTTTGGGTAGATACATTTCATGAGAATATTTGTGTAAAATTTTGTTTAGACAAGTAAGCCTATTTCCAATATGTTAAAGAAGGGATGATAAATTGCTTGGAGCAATGAATTAGCTAAGGTATTTGTTAAAATCAAATGAGACACTAAGGAAATTCCTATTATAGTAAGCCTAAACTATTTTAAACATTTGTGTTTTTATTCATCACTTTATTTCACACTATTATAATTGTTGTGCCATTACAAACTAATGTAGTGTAAAAAATTGTACTCCTTTTTAAGAGAAAGTATGATTTCACACTTAATTTGGACCTATTTTAGTGACATTTCATGTATGTATTTTTAAACCTCATTTTTGGCCCCCTAATATCCTTTATTATGTATTCCAAGGACTATTTTATTTATTTATTGACACTATATCCCACATTGAATAAATGCTGCTAATTAAATTAATGCCCCAACATTAATGAGGTCTGAATATTTTAGATTGGGACCCATTTTCCCATGGGTGAATCGGTCCTCCTAAATTTCCTTTAAACTCAACTTAAAACATGTTTTTGGTAGAATTTTGTTTCAAATTCAAATTTCAAGTGTTGGCTTTTAGGAT
This sequence comes from Sequoia sempervirens, assembly GCA_007258455.2. NCBI lineage: Eukaryota > Viridiplantae > Streptophyta > Pinopsida > Cupressales > Cupressaceae > Sequoia > Sequoia sempervirens. The sequence continues at coordinate 606,066,553 of VDFB02193867.1, forward strand.
TTAATAAATGGGAAAGTAGAAAGGAAGCCTATAAAACTAAGTATTTTAATCATTTTTCACTAGACAAGAAGAGAGATTCACATGAGATCATAAGTGTTTATACTCAAGAGCAGGGAGAAGTTAATCCAGAGTTCAAAAGTGAAGTCTTAGAGCAGTATTTTAGTTGTTTTTGTAGGTCTTCAAGCTCATTTTGATATCAAGATCTTGAGCATTTCCAAAGATTGATGATAGATTCCTATGGAGGACCATGATGGATTCTTGGTTTTAGGAGGTGCACTAAGACATTCAACCAAGCCTAATAACTTGTTTCCTAAGTGGTTCCATCTTCTATTATCATTCTACTTTCTACCAAAAGGAAGGTATATTTAGTTTTATGACTTATTAGGATGATTTGGGATCTCCCAAAGTAGGTTTTCATCATTATTCATGTTCATTTAGGGATCCTATTCTAACACACTTGGATAGGGTTTCTTTTTATTTTAGCTCTCTTAATCTTAAACACACTTATGGTTAGAGATTGCACACACATTTTATGTTTTAGATCTATATTTTTCATCTCTTAGGTTTAATTACAAAACTTTGGGTTTGACCGAGGTGAACCCCTATCCACCATCAAACAACTTTTTTTTTGTTGTAGATTTTTCATAGATCCAGATCTTGGAGCGAAAGTTCAAAGTTATAGGGAACAAGTGCAAGTTTTAGAATTAAATCTTAGATTCAAAATTTTCTAGAAAAGGCTAGCTAGATCCATTCACACTTGGGCGAAGGATTCCCTATTAGGGTTGCAGAAACAACATTTTGTGACAGGTGCACAATGTTTTCCCTCTCAAATCTTCCAAAAACTTTGTTGGTTCCTTTAGTTTTATGCTTAATCTACTAAATCCAAGTGATAAATTACATTTTGGAGTTGATTTGCTATTTTTTAGTTTTTTTGTACATGTTTGATGTAGATCCCCATCTTCTAGTCATAAGGAAAACTAAATATTATCACCCTAAATTGATTCACCTACTGGTTTCTAGTCAATTTGAGGTGGGGATCTCATTTCCTAATGAATTGAGGAAGATAGGGTATATTTCCTTCTTTTGGACTCACTTTTCCATTTTGGGAAAACCTATTTTTCTTCATGTCATTTTATTGAACAAGTGCATAATGAATTGAATTCATTTTTTTCATCTTCTATGAACTTAAATGATGATCCTCCTAATAAGAGTGTTGGGATTGGTGCTTGTCCTAGTTTGGCACTTGATGTTGTCCCTTTTGCTAGTTTTCCGCCTTTCACATATACTAAACAAGATTGGGATGTGGGCAACCTATTATAGGTTGAATCACATGTGCCTTTATAGTCTTGTCTTTATTTTCTTTTTCATGTTCTTTGTGTGATTGCCTGTACGTAATGTGATCTCCCTGTATTGTTCTATTTGATGTCTCTCCATGTGCATTACTCTATTTGTACCCTGATTCTTCTATCTGTCATAAATCTTTATCATTTATTTTGTCTTTTGTTTTACTTTTGGGGATGATGCAAGGCATCAAGACATCTAGTCCTCTTCCATGTTGGCCCAAAATATTTTTATCTGTTTTTATTCTCTATGTGTCATTCTTCCTGTTTTGTGAGTATTTGGGGAATGATGACATTTTTGAGCTCTATAACATCATTGTATCAAAGAAATACTGACCTTGAATCCATAGATCCCTTATGTGTTTGGGATTTTGTTTTGGGGGTAACCCCTTCCTCTCTTTTCATGATGTAGCTTCATTTGGAAACACATGACTTGGAATAAGGATTTCTAAGTAAGTTCTCATGTCTTCTTTATTGTTTAGCATTGATTATATGCTACTTTAAAGTAAATTTCTCATAGTAATGGTGTTATAAATTTCTTTAAAGTGGGGGCATACATTGACATTATTATTTTAGAAAATTTTGACACTTCTTAAGTTTCATTGTGAATTTTTCTTTCTTCTTGCTATGCGTCTTTTTCTTGGTAGTGTCATTGGGTTTTATATACTCTAAGAGTGCGATATTTATTGGTATACGACTTTCCTCTTAGTGGTGATGCTACATGTTTGATTCCCTAAGTTGTGAATCTTTTATCCTTGACTTGTACTCTCTTGGAGACATTAGGAATGATGTTCCCTAAGAGGAGACCTTACATGAACTAATAAAAATCCCTTTGAAAAAAAATTATTTGTATTTTTTTCATAAGTTTTTAGCATAATACAACTTGTTAACCTTATGAAGCTCGAAGTTCATATTTTTGTGGTGCCTTATCAAAGTTATTAGAGATATAGATTTGGTATGGTTAGTATGGTGAGACCTTGTAGATCTATGACATGACTTTCTCATTGTATGGTGAGACCCTATAGACCTAGCATGACTTTCTCACTTAGCCACTTTTTGGGGGCTCACCTAGTGGACAACCTAAGGTTCCATTAGCCTGTATGAGTGTGCATTGTTGTTTGCATCACGTTCTGCTTGTGAACATTTTTGGAAAAATAGTTGAGGCTTGATCCACATTGTATTGGACAAACAGTCAAGGCTTGATCTTCCTTTTTTTTATTTTTACATTTCTTTTAGTCTTTGATTTTGTATTGTATAGATATTTTTGATAATTTTTTGAGCTCCTTTTAGTCTCTATTCTACAATTCGGTATGTGTAGGATCATCATGGAAAAAATAGGCCTTCAAGTGGCAAAAAATTCAAGAAAATTAGAGTTAGGCAACTTGACATAAAATTTTGAATAAGTTATCTATATTATTTCAAAAATATGTAAGAATAGAATCTATAGAAAATTGAATTTAGTTTCTAAATTACTAGTTTTATTTTTTTAAAAAGAAATCTATATGGTCAAAATTTTAAATTTCAATGCAATAGTACTTCAATTTCAGGGAAAAATAAGAAGCAGGTGTTTGTTTGATCACCCTAACCACAATAAAATAATAATATTTTTTATAAGATTTTAGATATAAGTAGAGGACTCATGTCTCAATGTGTTGCATTTTTTTTTTAATTTTTTTCCAAGTAAATAATTAATTATGAATTTTTTATTACAAATTTTAAAAAATATAAAAACTCGTATGTCTGAACACCTTAACTTGGTCAAAACTTCATGAAATTCATGTTTGTTTTAATCTTATAGTATGTGAAGCATAAAATGTGATGCATGTTTCAGATTCAAAAAAAGTGATATCGTTTGAAAGCTATAGATGTTTTACAATCAACCTATCAATTAGTACTTTAGTCATAATTCAAATAGAAAATGAATAATAATTATTTATTAAATTCAAATTGAAGCATAATTTATATTGGTCGAAAGCTAAGAATCTCCTTCGTTTCATCAATTTTGGGTAAAAGAAAAGTCATCAACCACATACCCTACGCATACCCATCATATCGCCACTTTTTGGCCCATCATGATCTTGCACATACCCATTTCTAATACTATTTTTTGTTCTAAGAATTGGGTTTCTAAAAGAGTTTTTTTGTCCATTCAAAGTATTGATCATTTAGTTAGACTTTACAATATTTTGAAAAATATTTCTTGCATATTTCAATTAAAGATAGTCTTAGATTTATATACTTATCTTTCATTTTTGGCATCATTGCATCATTGGATAGATTAATTTACATTTTGAAAACATTGAAAAAAAAAAACCAAAAAAATCAAAAGAAATAAACAAAACTTGATGAAATCCTTAGAGAATGCCTAGTATTTGATCATGTCAAATATCCTTTTCCAAGTTAAGTCATCCACTAAGGCTTGTCATGAAAAACCAAAACAAAGATATGTTTATGTAATCATACCTCAACTTATCCTTTACCCATCTTCACACCAACATCAAGTTAAAAAAAAACCCATGCTCATCTTAGAACCACCTAAAAGGAAAACATTAAAACTAGGAGATATCTTGAACTTTACAAGGAAAGCTCATAGTAAAAATGTTTCATATCAATCATGTTACAATACTGTTGCTCACACATATAATACAAGGAACAATAGGAAATAACAAACCACTCTTGTTTAGTTACCATTGCCTCAACCTATCTTGCCTAGTGCTCCTCGATTGTCTTTACATAGTGGAAAGGAGGATGATCTTGCTAAACAACTTAAGAGTAAGTTCCTTCTTAGATATCCTTATGGGATCTTATTCAAGCCTCATCTAATTTCCATAGTATGCTTCAAACAACCTTGTGACAACTCTAATTCAAGGAATGAATGTGCAATTAATATAAACATTATTTTTCACCAAAGAGAGTTACCCTCTATGCAAGTTCAAAAAAAATGAAGCTTTTATGATCATAGCCATTATTAATAGGGAAGGAATAAAGATAACCCTTCTTGAAAATGGCTCAACCTTAATGTATGTAGTGTGAACCTTTTGGATAAGAATGGAATCGATAAGAGCAAGATTGAACTTGATTCTTTGTCCATTCATGGATTTGATAACATAGGAAAACAATCAATTGGCATGATCACATTACCTATTACAGTTGGAAAGGACACATTGCAAACTACTATCCATGTTATGCCTCACAATATTTCATATAATCATCTCTTAGGTAGACCATGGATTCATGAAATGCATGTGATTCTTTTAACTCTTCATTGTTTAATGAAGTATTTTTTCAAAAATAAAGTGTACACAATCAAGGCCGAACCCAAACCTGGAAGTTATTTGCACATTGAGAAATATAAGAAAATTCCTTTGAAAACACCGTTACCAACTTAAAAATTCAAAATCATGCAAGAACAAGAAAAATAAAATAATATTGGAGAAGTCACAAAGTTATTAGAAGACGATTGGAGTTCCTTGGATTTCACACCAACACTCACTAGGAGAATATAAGATCACAACAAAAGAACCTAAAAATGAAAAAGAAACGATGGTAATGTCAACACAAAACTCAGAAGAACCCTCACAAGCATCTATTTCATTCACTAGAGAAGAAGAAAAGTTATACAACAAATTTTGATGAAGTTGTTGGAGTACAATACCACTGAGAGGGTGAATCAATGGTATGGTAAATTTAAACTGAATTGAAATTTTCTTTCAAATATTTTGAACATATGGAACACATATATAAGATTTGATCATTCATAAAATAAAAACAACATGCTTGTAAAGCTTTCAAACTTTGAATGAAAAAGAGCATAATCAAATCACACAAAATAAGAACACCATGACACAATTTGTATGAGTGGAAAACCCTCATAGAGATGAAAAACCACTTTAAAAATGACTCACTGGCTACAAATGCCTCACTGACTACAAAATTCCTCATTGGCAACATAAACCTCACTAGCTACAAAATGCCTCACTGGCAAGAATCAAAACCTTCACTAGGTAAAATTTGTGTCTCATTGAGATGACAGTTGTCTCACTAACATGAATGACTACATCTCAGATTTGGATGAAAAGAAAATACATAGAGGTTCTCTCTATTTCTATACAAATCACTATCCTTCTATAGTTCAATGTCTATTCAAATGCATATCCATAGTCAAATTTGTAAACTCAAGAACACCTTAATACATCCAATGGAATCATAAGAACTTCTGATTACAAAATCAAGGTCAAACCACAATAGTGGTTTACAAATTTTATGAGGAAAGAAATTTCATTTTTCTTCCTTTCCCCAAACTCAATGAGTTTAGTCGAACTAAATGGTTCAGCTGAACCACTTTTCATGTTTGGCTGAACATATATTTTTCGGTTGAACCATTAGTTCGATCGAACCCCCAAAACATAAACAAAAAAATAATATTTTAAGGGGTTTGGTTGAATATAGGTTCGACTGAACTCCCTCAAATAAGACAAAAATAAATGAACTTGTCACTATCATTTTTTTCATTTTTTTCTGCTTTCCCTATGCTCTGTGCGTGCAGTGAATGGAGAACATGATCTACAAATGATGAACAAACTCGACTTCATCTCTCCGCAATTCATCAACCCAACTTGCATATCGAGCACCACGTTTGTCAAATTCGAATTTGATGGACTTCCTAATGCATTTTTTTGTTAAATTTCTAAACCCTAAATGCAAATTTTTTCAAATTTGTTGAATTGAAACTGCATTTTTTTGAAAGTTTCTAAAGTCATTTCAACATACACTATTTCTATGATACATTTCTACTATGTCAAAAAATTACCATGCCCTATCTATGCTTCCACATTTTGCATACATTTCTACCAGGGCACCTCCAATTTATTTGAGGCATTATATCAAACAGTTCATTAACAAATTTATTTGAGGCATTATATCAAATAGTTCATGGTAATTTTTGATGGAGTATGATAGAAATAGTGTTTCCATTGTATGCACCCTATATCAAACAATTCATTAACAAATTTATTTGAGGCATTATATCAAATAGTTCATGGTAATTTTTGGAGTATGATAGAAATAGTATTTCCATTGTATGCACCCTATATGATCAAACAATTCATTAAAAATTTTATTTGAGGCATTATATCAAAAACACTATTGAAAATTTATTTGAGGCATTATATCAAAAACACTATTTCTATCATACTCCGTCAAAAATACTATTGGAAATTTATTTGAGGCATTATATCAAACAGTTCATTAACAAATTTATTTAAGAAATTATATCAAACAGTCAATGATATAAAGTTTAGGGTGCATACAATTGAAACTTGGATAAAATTGTTCATATTTTTTCTTTGAGTTTTATGGCATTACTCCAAAAATGGTTGGTGAACTAAATGTATGAATCGAAGAATAAATTTAGAGGAAAGAAACTAGATTGTTTGAATGAAATGTATAATAAAATAGTTCTATTAGGATTAGAAGGAATGAAGGTATTATTAAATTTTCTAGTATTAGGAAAATATAAAAATATGTCCACTTTACTATATATATATATATTTAAAACTATTCTTCATATATCCATGTTAAAACTATTAATAATTAAATTACATAAATCAATTTTAAATTTTTACAAAGAAATAAATGACTTTGACTAAGAGCTAATATTTAAAATATAGCTATCCTCTTTGCAAAATCCAATTTGATTTGAGATATTTATGGACAAAAAATATGGATGAGCATCAGGTAAGTAAGAAAGAATAACCTTAATTTATATCTTCCCTCATCAAGTAATTTCACATTTAAAGAGTTTCTTAAGGTATATCCAATTACGAAAAACTATTATATGCTTGTTATAACTATATTAAAGTATATCATGAATAAATTGAAAGGATAAAGAGTAAAACACTAAAAACAGATACATAAATCATAGAAGTAAATTGATTAATATAAGGAGATTCAAGTGGTTGGATATTTTTTTCCAAGGAGTGGAAGAGGTTAAGAAGGAACCGTCAAATAAATAATATTTTAAATACTTTAAAAGAAAAATACATTTATCCCTACTATAAATTGAAATGACCATATTCCTTCTAAGATGATAATAATTGAAAAAGAAGAAAATAATCATTATGAAGATCAAGTACCATTGATAAGTTTTAAGAGATCAAATAAAATATTCAACAACAAAAGAAAAAAGAGAAAATAGTTAATGCTAAAGAAACAACTACAACCAAGCTACTATGTTAATAAATTCTCCTCTTATGTAGTCTTCATTTCCCTATAAATTGTGGCCTCCTTGTACAAATTAGCTATTGATCACCATAGTGAAACAAATTTAACATTTTGAAATGGTTAAAAATTATTATTATTTTTATTTGTAGAAGTATAATTATTATGGGTTCATTTCTCATCTCCTACTCTTCCTAATAAGGTTCTATTTTGCAAGCCTCATATAAATGTTAGGGTTCTAACTTCTAAAAATTGAATAGTGTCAACCTAATCTCATTAGGCAATGTTCCCCTCGTATTAATGGGGCCAACTTTTTATCTATCAAACTCAGCTATGTTTACATTGAATAAGAATTTGATACCTTTATCCTGATACTTGAACTAAGATATCTTGACTCTAATTTTAGTCATTTTATCTAAAATAATTTGGTGACATATCCATTCATGTTTAGTTTTAATCATTTATTATTGCAATTAATTATTACAAGGAGACTCTTGAAGCTTGTATTCCATCCCCACCATTTTTATTCCAAATATTTGACATTTTCTTTCAACTTAAAGTCTAAATTTTATCCTTAATGCTATACATATTTTTCTAGGATAACACATATTCATTATATTTCACTAAATGTGTTCAGGCATAGAAGAAAAACCTACAATATATCTTTAAGATAATTTTTATACCATCAAGATAATCCCACCTTTCATTGCACTAATATCAAGGTTAACTAACCCTTCCTCTTTACATGCTTTTCAATTAGAGTATCCTCTAGTAAAAATAGAAACATTAATAGTGTGGTTATCAAAGAGTGTCTAGGGATGCACACATCACTATTATTAATAAATTATAAGATTGTAAGAAATGTTAATGGAAGAAATAACTATCTAATAGAGAATATAATGTATTAGTACATATCTAACTATTACATATTTTAAATAAAGCCCCTTTAAAATCTATCTTATTGCCATTTAATGAGTCAACTAGGTTCAAAATTATTTTCATCTTATTCCCCCAAAATTCATCACCTTTACAACAAAACTTGATTTCATCTAATTTATCTTATTTATTCTTAAATCATATTAAAATCGCCACCTTAAACTCTTAGAAATATATTTGGTAACTTATTTATTTTATTTTCATTTAGAAAGTGGTGTGAAGGGGATTTAGAACCTTTTAAAGTTTCTTTCAAAATAACTAGGAAGATTTTATTCATTGCCTTTCTTGTTGCTTTTAGGATTAGTGTTATGAAATTTGTGCCTTCATTCTTAAAAATTCTTATATCAACTCATTTAGCATTTTCATATCTTTTTATATGGGAAAGATCAACATACAATGAGGTAGACACTTTCCATTTTTTTATTCCTTAATTAGGTCTTTCTAGGGAAACTTTTAGTCTTTTCGAACACCTTACAAAAATATGATAAATGTGTGATTATTTTTCTTTCCACTATAAATTTTTGATGTGCTTGGATATACAATTGAGATGATTCACTCATAATGTAATGATAAAAATTTAGTATATATGAAAGAAATATTTTGGAGACATCAAACTACCATTCTACATAACTCTCACATGGAAATAAGAATATTATTTTATTTTAACTAAAGAAATTGTGTGTACTCTATCTTGAAAATTACTAATTAATTTTTAATTATATACTTATAATTTAAAATAAGAGCATCCTTTGTAACATGGAATAGATAGGTTAATTTTAATGAAATAAAATATGTTTTTATATTAAGAAAAATTTACAAATATATGGAACTCATACATTGAGAAATTGACTAAGATGTAACTTTGTATGAGAATTAAGATGCTCAAATAATTTATATACCTTCTTTCAATAATTAACATTAGAAATTAATACTTGGCTCATATTGTATACCCACCTCCCAATGGTCTTGGAATGGATGCATTTAGATGGAGAAGGATTTTAAAAGGCTCATGGTACTTGTAGACTCCTCAAAGGCATGATATATTACACATGAACTTTATTTATGAAATTTGGTCTTTACTTGTTGGCTTCTAGTATGAATGTTATCTATAAGGTGGAATTCTTAGTTGAGACTCTCAATCTTCCATTGTTGGTTTCTAGTGTGATTATACAATATGCTCACCAAACTATATTAATTTCTAGTGTTAATTATTCAAAGAAGGTTTTGTTTCATAAGAAGAGACCTATGTTCACATATTCCAAGGCATGTTATTATCCACAATGCATGACACTTCTTCACATCTCTACAAAGTTCTAAATAGATATAGATCTACCATTTCCATGGAGGAGATAGATGATTTAAAAAGAAAATATCATGCCATTTCTTTCTTGAGAAGTCATGTTTGCATTTTTGATTTGCAACTTCCGTCTTAATCCAAAAAGAAATTTTGTTATCATTATGTACCTAATATTAACAAATCAAAACCTTCATTTGAGCATGATCGCCAACACAAAGGTAAACAAGTGGAAACAAAAGAAATCTCGATTAATGGATTTTAGTATTATGGTGGAAAATCTGCATCTTTTTGAAAGTGGCTTCCTAGCTTATCAGTCTTATGTTTAGTAAGGTTTTGTAATCTCCGTTGTGTTATGTATTCGGGTCATAGGTATATCTAGTATGATGTCTTCTTTTGTGTATTTTGGGTGCATAAGAGAATGTGCATATGTACTGATGTATTCAACCAATGTGCTTTTGTAACATTGTAATAAGACAATTGGTCATTTGTACTAGGACCTCACTGGTCTTTTTGATATTTTGTAAAATTTGTTACTCAAACTACAATTGGGGGTTTTCTTGCTGGTTCTTTCCTACCAATATGTCTTCCTGAACTAGCTATATGTAAAATATTATATATAAATAAAATTATAAGTGGTCTCTCACTTTTTCTTTAAAAAAAAAAGTTCTTGTAAATGTCCACATCTTTTTCCTTGACATAGTTGCTATTTCTTAAAAGATTTCTTATGATTTTTCATAATGTTGGTCAATACTTTACTATAAATATTCTATAGTCATGCTCTTAAATGTCATAAGAATATGTCATAAGAGGGTTTCATCTTATAAAGCTATAATAATATCATATCCATTTAGAACATCTTAGACACCTCCCTTGAAGCATTCAACAAATGACAAATAACTACCAACACAAAGTGAGATGCCTCATTTCCTAATATGAGGATAAAATAATAAATCAAAATATTAGGATGCAAGGTTGACCCACCTTTCCCAATACTTGGCTAAGTTTATCATCTATTGAGGATTGGATCCCAACAATAATTGTGCTTAGTGCTTACTATTAATCCAACGAATACCTATTCATTTTTTCTTTATTGTATGCCTAAGGACTCCTCATCTCAAGTTAAATTGTGGGAATGGATTTTTATGCCCTCCCTATGACTAAATGGCTACAAGGAGTTGAATATGATATGGTGGAAAAAACAAAGATACAAGTTGGTTTAGTTCTCATAAACTCTCTAAAAAATAATTGAATTCCTACATCCTAACTAGAAATTCCATGAAGCATTTAGATCCCATTTTAGACAAAAAATATTCTTATACTGATGACTAGTTCACTTGGACCAACTAAAGAGATAGTGAACTAAGGGAAACTTAGTTGTATTGATAGATTAAAACTTAGTTATTTCTCTTTCCATTGTCCCCTCTCCACAAAATACCCTTATTTAAGTAGATTCTATTAAACCTATCTCACATATCACCTCCCAATTCTTTAAACTTTTCAAACTTCTTATTCCTCATACCTAATAATCTATCCTTCAAGCTCAACACTTCCCACCTCAATCAAATTGATCACCTTGCTTCCCTAATATCCCTTTGGTTGATGTTCCTAGACCTCATCAAAATGGTAAGTGGATACAATTGTGGAATGATGCGATTAAATCTATTGCACTACCTTACTATGATCTTACAATAAGAATATGGCTAGAAAGAGATCTAGAATGGAAAAAAATATGGATCCAAATAGAAAAAAAAAACTTGTTTTGGCTTTAGCACTTACTAATAAATTTACTACAATGAGTGGTTGCTTCCATTGAAATAAAACTTAGAAGATTTGAACTTAATTGTGGTAGAGGATCTCAATTAAGAGATAGGCTACATTGGGTGAAAGGATATAAGGGATACAAATTATTTTTTAGTTATCTCAAACATATTTACATTCTCGAGAGTGGAAAATATCTATTGTTGATCAAGAGAGGTAGTTCCATGACAACTCTAATGATATTAAATCCATTTTCCTCCAACATTAAAAATAATTTTTAATTTATCTAGTTGAAGAGATCCACGTCAAGATATAGTAAAAAATTATGGGCATAACAATTATATATTTTTTAACATATATAAAATGTATGGTTGGATTAGTGAGATATTTGTAACAAGTATGCAATATGAAGTCAAAATTTATTAGATTTGATTCTTAATAAATTAGTTTTAACAATTCAATTTATAGCTTTATGCAATCTATAAGTTTAAATAGTTGGATGGTATCTAAACTTTATACATATAAAAATATGATAAATGTTTGATTATTTTGCTTTCCAATCTATAATTTTTTGATGTTCTTGGCTATATAATTGAGATAATTCACTCAATTTTAATGATAAAATTCATCCTCATATGGAGGATTTTATATTATCTTCCATTAAATTCATCCTCTTTATGAGATTCTTATGGGATATTGATATTCTAGTGTCAATTCTTAATTTTAGACACATCTTAACTAGATAAATTTAGGTTCAATGAAGGCAATAGAAATTTTTTTCACTTACATAATCCTATTTTGAAGTTCATTTATGTTAACAACTATTAGATTAAATATTTTTATCCCCAATTATTTTCAAATAATTTTATACTAATCATTGTATTATTATTCTTTCTTTCATCTTTTCATTTAAAATTTGAACTATTTAAGGATGCTATGTTATAGATTATAGTTGTCTTCCAATTCTTTTTAAATTGTTAATGGTATGGAAATATTATTGACGAGTAGATGAATTATTACAACTATTTTAGATTTTTAATCCCTTTATCTAGATATATTATTTACCAAAGTCTCGTTGCTCTTTTAGGTGTACTGTATATATATGTATATATATATGTATATATATATATGTATATATATATATATATATATAATATATATATATATATGTATATATATCTATATATATATATATGTATATATATATGTATATATATGTATATATATATATATATATATGTATATATATATATATATATATATGTATATATATATATGTATATATATATATATATATATATATATATAACATGGAAAATGCAGATCATGTTCCACCTACTCCAGATTCTTTGTTTGCAAATACTAGTAATGAGATTAAAAAATTGAGAGATTCATTAGCACAGGGTGCAAACCCGGGGATATATAGTGAACCATGCATGTTAATATTGCATTGTCTAGAAAAACTAAAAGATGAACTTGAGAGGACTAGTGCATATTCCCCAGATAGAGTGACTGTTATTCTTTCCTACACGCGACAAGAAGTACATGGCAACATTCCCCTTAAAAAAATACAAGATAGTGTCACCAAAGAAATGATAAAGCCACTTGTTTTCCATTTTATCAAAATGTGTGTAAGGTTAGGGGATACCAAGTCACTAGATGTGTTGATCATGCTATGGCCTCATTGATCTACCCATTATTTCTCGCAACACATGGTCTATACCCAAAAAATGACCATATTCCATTGTATTTTGTTTAGCAGTTGTATGTTGAGGTCCATTTGGGCCTCAAAGTTAACTACCTGGACATTCCACCATATGCTAGTTAGGGGCGTGGTAGGATTGCTGATAGGCCCACCTATCATCAAGTAGATAGACCACCCCTAGTGTTTAGGGTATTGGTTGGTGAGAGGTCTCCTGCTCTCACCCCAGCTCTAGCCCCCATAGAAGATGAGGTTGTTGTTTCTTCCCAAAAGGAAGCAATTGAAACTGTAGGTGACATTGCGACTGACACCTCTAGGATATCTAATGATCATGTAGGTTAGTATTTGATGTCCATACATTCCCGATCCATGCCATTTTTAGCATAGTGGACCACCATGGATCCTTTTACAGTGGTCGACATCCCTACTCCTACATAGGTTGATGCACTTATAGGAGATATGGCACGCATGACTCTGCATTGTTTGGCTGAGGACTTGTTGGAGGAATATGCCAACATTGCATTAGACAATGGGATTGGTATAGAGCATGTTAGAGATCATTTGAGATGTAGAGGTCATTCAGTTCCAGGATCCCATCACTCTCATTCGAGCAGTAGTGCACATCAAGATCCACCTATAGTTCATTTGGCAGCTGCACAGACTATGGGTTTTATTGATATGTTGATTGGTTCTGGTTCATCGTCAATGCCATCTCACCTTCATAGTCCTCTACATTCATCATTTCTGGCACGACATAGGATAGATCAGATGGATGTAGATGTTGATTCGTCACTTGACCATTTGGTGGATATTGTGGGGGTGACTATTTCTGAGGACTTAGGTCATCCGATATTAGATGATATTCATGTATGTGTGCATGTGCATGTTTCAATTTTTATTTTTTTAATTTTTTTTTAACTAGATATTCATGTAAGTTGATATATATATATATATGTATATATATTGTTACAGGTGGACATACCTCATATCACTCCTAGCCTTGGTCCAGATCGTGTGCATGATCAATGTGACTCTATGGATGAATCTGTTGCTAGTGGACATGTGAGTTTTACATTTTTACATAATCACACATGTATATGTACATGCAATATTTATGTATGCATAGATCTAGATTGATATTTAAAAATAAAATTTCATTTAAAAATAACTATCATAAAATTTATTTAATATAAATTATATGTATTTAACACATCTTATACACAATTTTATTTGCAGGGCTCAACACATCCATCAGAGTAGGACCGTTCTCATTCAGATGGCCATTCGACTAGTAGTAGACATTCATATTAGGCCATGCACACTAGATTTATTATCTTTACCACATGTATTTGCTTATACATGATGATCTTTAGTATTTGAGATTTGATGATCTCTAACTTACATTTGCTTATGATATACATACATTTGCTTATTTGTTGATCTTTAGTATTCGATATTTGATGATCATTAATTTACATTTTGCTTATATGATATGTACATATATTTTCTTATATGATATATACGTACATTTGCCTCTTTTCTTATAATATGTGTTATGTTTATATGTATTGAATCCCTTTACATGTGTTTACATGTGTTTGCTTATGGTTTAAACATGTTTACACATAATATATGTATGCATTTTCTTTAAATATCCAATATACATACATGTTTTCTTATTTTATGATCTCTTACAACTTACATTTCCTTATATTCAATATACATTTGATCTCTAGAAGAGTTTTAGGGAAATCAATGCCACTTTATAATTAAGTTCATTCATGTTAATCACAATAAATATTTTTTTTTAAATGACTTAAACAACATGAACCATTGAGTTGAGAACAAGATATAATATTTTTGACAAGTAACTTGAAATTCAATTCAAATATAATTAAGAAAATTCAATTCAAATTATACCTCTATTATACGTTTTTGACAAGTAACTTGAAATTCAATTAAAATATAATGAAGAAAATTTAATTCAACTTATACCTCTATTATAAATTTTTGACAAGTAACTTGAAATTCAATTCAAATATAATTAAGAAAATTCAATTCAAATTATACCTCTAATATACATTTTTTACACCTTAACAAAATTCTAAAATTACTAGATATGTTGTGCATACCTATGAATTAAATAACAACAAATTCCACAATGAAATAACTTGTTTGTTTACTACTTGATTCATTTAAACTAGGATCTAGTTATTCCATGTACACTAGAATAATTTTTTCCCATCCCATATGCATATAAATAGAAGCTTATTTTTCATTATTCTGGATATCAAATTGCAAGATTAATTCTCATTTATATCACTTGGAGCGCAGATTTTAGAGAAGAAGTTTTTGCACATTTATCAAGGAGAAAAATATTGGAGCTCAACAATTTTTCATTTTTATCAATCAAGGAAAAATTTGGAGGATAATTTAACTAAGTTGGTAGAGGACTTGTTTTGAGTCATCTTCAAGTTGAAGAAGAAAATGGGACAACAAAGAAAAAGAAAAAATGCATCTCAACAAAAAATGTCAAAAGAAGAACATAAGAGGCATGAACAAAACCTTGGAAAATTATCATAGAAAGAAACAAGGTACATGCTTGTTTCTTCTCTCTCACTCTCAAGTGTGTGTTTAGGACTTTTACTTTGAAAAAACATGAGTATTCATTTGATGGGATGGAATCCATAATTTGTGCATTACTCCACCCAATAATTTGGTTAGTACACCTAAACATAAATTGGTATGTGCATACATTTTGCATTGGCTTTCTTATTGAAATTAGAACTGTTTAATGTATGACCATTTTTCAATTTACAATACCCCAACTTAAAATGTACTCTTAAACTAAAATATTGTACATTAAATCCTTCCCTACAAACCTTACACTTATCTTTTACCAATAACTTTGTTTAATGTTTTTGTCATCACATTATCATTGTTGAGTATTGCATCTACACAATTTTATCTTTACTTTGTTCATGAAGAAAATGATAGTGTAATTCAATACATGCTTAGTTCTCCAATGAAACCTTAAATTTTGTGCCCCTCACTATGCCACTTTTATTTTCATAATTTTTCCAACCGCATTAATTATTTTATGGCTTTGCAAATTCCTATATATTCTAACTTTGCACTTTGAAAGAAACCATTATTTTTTCTTAATTATTCATGAAACTGCACCTTCATGTACAATGAAGTAACATTCTAATGTTGATATTTGGTGATCAATATCCCCTATCCAATATATATTGCAACATATAATTAGCTTTTAAGATTTTTCTAAACTCCCATTGAATTTAATCTAATGATCAATAGTTCCTTAAAAATATTTTTTTAATATTTTAATAAATGTCCAATTCTAAGCTCTAGAATTATTTGAAAATTAGAACTCAAATTATACTTAAAACCAATGCAATGCCAGGTTTTCTAGAGATTAACACATGTATACATCAAAACTCAAGCTATATGGTGCCAAGGAATAATAGTTATATATGATAGATTATTCTTTAAATTATGTCTTAACACACATTTGTTTTGAAGGTTTCTAACCATCATTGCACTTGAATGACTATAAATGCAATTTAAATGTCCTCAAGTCATCTTGGTCATGCGAGTTGCAATGTTTATATGATCCTTGACTCCAATTCCTTAAGCCAATTCTTTTTGTTTAAATATTTTTGTTTTGTGTCTTTGGTCTTTTATTTTCATCACTTCAATGTTCTCAAATTATTTTTATGTTTTATGCTCTAGGGATTCCTCAAGCTGGAGTCGATCCAAATCTAGATATTGGATCAAATGAATCCATTGAAGAACACATGGACCTTGAAGTTAGGGAGGGGACCCAAGTTCAAACAATGCTTGTTGGAGAGGGGTCAAGATCACTTCCTTCTACTGCTATGGATGAGCATATAAAACTAGCACAAACTTCTCTCACTTATAGAAACATGTTTTATCAGTTTGTTTTCTTGCATACATAAACTTCACTTATATAACATCATCTCTCACTTTTGTTTGAAAAATATTTTGTGACATGTAGGAAGGACTCAACAAGTAGGAAGTTTTCATGCTCAAGTCGAGCCAAATCTAGACATTGGATCAAATGAATCCGCTCAAGAATGCATGGTCCTTGAAGATAGGGAGGAGGCACAAGTTCAAACAATGCATGTTGGAGAGGGGTCGGGATCACTTCCTCTTACTGGTATGGATGAGCATATAAAACTAGCTGAGAAGGTGAGGAAATAAATTTCTCATAGAAATTTAGATCATTTACTTGAAATGGCTATGGAAAAATTGAAATATTATGTCAACCAACCTTATAATAAGAGAAAGAGGTCAATGAATAAATCTATAAATGGAATGATCAATCACCATTTCAATCATCTTGATACTCACTTGAAAAAACCCAATTGTTATCATGTTTACTTCTTCGTGATGAGCTCAAAGAATCATTACAATTGTTGGGTGTACATTCAGCATCAAATAAGAAGAAACACATGGGATTACAAAAGGATATTGTTCAAAATGTTAAAAAGGGTTTAGATTCCATTCATAAAGGATCGCAATCAATGGATAAGGCCACTACAAGAAGGGTGATGTTGACATCTATTGTACATCAAGATATAGAAAGAAAAAGAAAAATGTATGCACTTTCAACTAAAATTGGTTATAGTAGAACCACATTGATAAAATATGAGAAAAAGAGAGTTTTTGGATGAGAGTTTAGAAGGAAATTGGGCAATTATGTGTAGAGCTCCCCATTCTGATAGGATTGAAGATGTTGTTAGGAACTTGGTCTTAGGTTTTTGGCATGATCATTTTCATCAATCATCAAATACTAGAGATGTTATGAGACATAGGATTGGACCTAGTATTTATGAAAATCATATCAAACAAATTGTATAGACATAACACAATTTGAGATGTATATGAACTTTTGTAATGCATATCCTCGTATAAAGATTGGGAAAACAAAGTTTCAAAGGTTAAAGCCATATTATGTGAAGATAAACAAGTTTTTTGAAACTTGTTGTTGTCGTTATCATATTGAATTTGATCTCTACTATCAGGTGTTTCGAAAGATGAGAGAAGAAAGATGTGGTTTTCAAAATGCACCTCCTAAACATACAAGTTTATTCATAAAGTCTATATTATGTGATCATGAAAATGGACCTCAAATAAACTGCATAAAAGGAATTTGTGAGACATGTGGAAATTTGGCTAAATTTCCTTCAAGAATTGAGGATACTGACCTAACAAAGACAGTAAATTACAAGAGGTAAGTATTATTTTTAGAGAGTTAATTTGTTTCAATTTCTCATAGATTTTTATTTGGATTCTTTTTTATGTAATGTTTCATTGATCAAGTGTGGTTTATTAGTTATTCACATATTTTACTGACATATATAGAAGTATGTAAAGTTGCAAACAAAATTTGGGAAAGAATCCATAAGGTTGAACTATGTAGAAGAGGAGATTCCCTTTGAAGAATTTATGGAAGATTTTCAAAAATTGATATTCCCATACATACATCTTTCCTTTTTTGCTAAGTTGCAAGCACAACAATTCCAAACATTGAGGGATACTTTCCCATGTGGAACAATTCTATTAGTAGTTGACTTTGCAGAAAATTACTCCTTTGTGCATCAAAAGGAGATTCAATTAGAGTATTACTTTTCAAAGCAGATCACCATTATGGTTCATGTGTTATTGACATGCACAATAAGAATTGGATGGTGTTGAGAGTATAGATGAAGAATGAGCCATTAAGAAAGAATATTACTTTTATATTAGTGATGATAAAGAGTATGACACACTTTTTTTCCAACATTGCTTTACAATATTTTTTGAGAATTTGAGAAGCAAGGGTGTAAAATTTGCAAATCATTTTGTATGGTCAAATGAATGTGCGGCACAATTCAAATCTTCATGACCATTTTATGCACTTTGAAGATATCATAAAATCTACAAAATACCACATGTTTGGAGTTTTTTTGAGAGTGGGCATGGAAAGGGTGAGCATGATGGAGCAGGAGCTTGCATCAAATGAGTTATCCAGAAGATCATCTAGACAATGTACATGATGTTGTTGAATGGTGCAAGAAACACTTTGCATCAAATGTGGTTGGCACATCTTCAAGAACAAACTGACACATTCCACATAGAGTGTTTTGGGAGATATCGGGTATGTATAAATTACATTAAATCATAAATTTGAATTTATTTAAATTTAAAATATATATATATATATACATATTTGTTCACATAAGTTTTTTGTTGTACATATGTATCTAGGTGTGGATAGAAGATCGATGCATGGATGCAAGAGGGTAGAAAAAACAAGATATTTTCATTGTGTTAGGTGTTTAGATAGTCGCCATGGATGTATATTAGACACAAGGGATTACTCTTGTTTTTGCACTGAGTGCATTGAGGGAAACTTTGATTATGCTTGCAACAATCAAGAACTTGGATATGTTGGTAAATGGGATACAGTGCCACTAGTTGTTTCAGAAACATATGATGAAAACGAGGAAGAAAGATTTGAAGACATTCCTTTGATTTCAATTGATTATGACCATATTTCAGGATTGGTTAGAAAAGGTACACATGTGCAAGTTTTCAATAATTTAAATATTTTATATATCTAGTTAATGATCTTTAGAGACATTTCTAATTTTAAAAGAATATTTTTGTGTAAATTTGGTGTACAGGAGATGTTTTTGCAGTCATAGCAGAGCCACAAAACATCGAAGGTGCTAGCTATTATTTATTGCATTGTACAAAAGAGAGTGGTATGCCTTGCCTAACCACCTCATTTTAAACTTGTTTAAAATAGGTCTCCCTTGTTCTATTATGTTTCCTTTGGCCTTTTTTTTTCTACCTTAGGTGGTTTTTTGTTTTGTTCTGGCAGACATGGAACCGAGACTGAAACTGAACTTTGGAATTTCTTCCAAGTTTTTGTTTCCGTTCCATTCCCGATTCTAGTTCCACCCCTTTGTGATTTTTCTTTGTTCTGGTGGGCGTAGGACGTAGAACGAAACTGAACTCTGGAACTTTTCTAAGTTCCAAGTTTTGGTTCCATTCCGGTTACAGTTCTTTCAGTTTCCTTTGTTTTTGATTGTTTTTCATCCTTTGTTCTAGCAGATGCAGGATGGGGAATGAAACTAAACTTCAGAACTTTTTCAAAGTTTCAATTTTGTTTCCAGTTCTGCTAGTTTCCCACGTTTTTTTTGTTTCCTTTTTGTTTTCACGGAAGTGGATGCTTAACACAACCAAACTCTAGAACTTTTCTAAAGTTCCAGGTTCCAGTTCCATTTTGGTCCTGATTCTGATGGGCTTGTTTGTTTGTTTTGCCTTTTTTATTTGCTTTTGGTCATGGGGTGTTTTCTTCCCTTCTTTTTCTTCTTTCTCATCTTTTTCTTTGTTTCTTTGTGTTTTGTCGAAGGTGGAGTCGGGATGGAATCTAAACCTAAAACTTTGAAAAGTTTCAGTGTCAGATTTGGTTCTGCTTCCATCCCCCTTGTTGTTCGCCCGGGATCTATTTTTGCTCTGATCCCGCTTGTGTTTGTTTTCATTTTTGTTCCTTACGTTTGGCCTCTTTTGTGAGGCCGAGTTCGGGAAGGATTTGGGATATGGATTTTTTACCAATTTCACTTTCCTCATCTAGTTTTGACTCTGCCCCCACTCTACTGCAGTCTCAGTTACTTTGCTTTTTGCGGACGTGGAGCCGGAATGTGGTCTAAACTTGGAAATGATGGTTATTTCCATATCTAGTTCTCGTTCTAACTCCGGTCCCGGTTCTGATTTCATCTTGGCTCCGCCCCTGCTGGTTTTAAAGGTAAGTATGTTTCTGGTTCAAATTTGGTCTTGCCTTCACCAGAGTTGAGTTTTTGCTAAATTTGAGAAATGGAAATATATGAAAGGTGGGATGAATGACGATATTTTCTATGGTTTAGAGAACTAATAAAGGCATTGTTTCATAGGATTAAATCATGTCAAGAACATTTGATGCTATTTCTTAAGGAATTCTATTGGAAAATGTACCTCAATCTTACTGGCATGAAGCTCCTAAAAGAGTAAAGTCAGTGAGACCCATTAGAGGTCTTGTCGACTAGCAATTTGTTCTATTCATTTGAAATGCTCAGGTCAATAAGACATTTTGATCACTATGAGTTTTTCTATCTCTATCTACCCGGGGAGAACTCTCGCCAATAGTTGTTCACAAGGTTGTCATTAGGGAGACTCTTGACCAAAAGGTTTGCACTTGGTATGATCTCCTACCGATGGTTGTGGTCTCATCGATTGATCTGTACACGGATCTAGACTATTTGCAGTATTGAATGCTTAATTAAAACAATTTTACAAAATTTGAATTCATGCATACATTAACAAATTTATGCATTAAAACTTCAAATGAGAAACTGAATACGAGAGAGAAGAGAGAGGAGAAGATAGAAAGTGCAAACAGCGTTTGATTATGGAGTTCGTCACAAACATGACTATGTCTCCGGATCCGCTCCAATGGAGTGTGACCGATCTGATTAATCTCCAAATCAAAATTACAATTGCACCAAGAGTTTTCCCTTGAAGCACATCAACAAAAACATGCCCTTGATGTGTGGAATAGTCTTCAAAAGATCTCTAAGAAAACTCCCTTGCTCTCCAATTCACGGCTTCACCCTTCACTTGAAAATTCTGATTATTCTCTATCTCAAACTCACTCACTCTCTCCCCTTTAAATACATAAAAATTGCTCAAATTGGCCTTTAACCAATTGATTTTACAATATTCACCTTATCTCTCCAAAATACATAAAAATCTTGATAATCTCCCATATTTGTATATAAATCTTTATTTAAGAATCCCCCTAATAATTTTCAAATTATAATAACCTTTCAATTCTTTAGTTTCGGGTATTCTATTTAGGAGATTATTAAGTTTGTTAATCCTTAAAAGGATTATTTGTTATAGTTTAGGGGAGTTTGTTTTAATTTTAAAAGCATTCGGTTTTCAAAAAGTTAGTAAAACCGACCGGTGCTAGAAGAATGTTTTAAAGCCAGCGAATGGCTTACAAGTGGTTGTTAATTTTGTTAGGCCAGCGGTTGGGGGTTCAACCCCCACCACTGGCTTTTAATAGCCATTCCCAAATTTTAAAACAACAAAAATAACCCGTCACCATTATTACATAGGCCCGTGGATTTGGTGGAACGACCGAGTAGGAAACTCGCGAGGGAGAGGTTTGGGGTTCAAATCCCTGGAAGACTTTTTAACAAACAAACCAACGAACTAACAAATCGCCAGAGGATGACAGTGAGGCCACGTGGCATGCCGAGGAGGTGCCACATGGTGAAGCCTGATTCACCCATCACGATGACGTGTACGCTGACTCAATGATGATGTGGATGCTAATTATGTGCTGACTGGGTGCTGATGTGTTCGCTAACTCGGATGATGACTTGGCATACGGATTGCCATGTGTTAGATTCTGATTCATCCGTACATTGCTGACAAAGATGACATGTGTCAAATTCTGGTTCATCTACTTCACCATCTGTATAGTATGGAATGCTGACATTAGCATACGTATGGTCCACCTCAAAAGTCAACTGAAAGCTTTGACTACTGATAACTCTCGCGTACGATGTCAAATTTCGATGAAACGAACACCATTGGAATCATCTCAATGAGCTCTTCGCGATGACGCCAACTTTGGAAAATTTTGATGACATCATTTTTTTGCTTCCTGAACGCCCCTGATCCTAGTTTGACCCAAAGTTTGACTAGCCATAACTTGTACAAACAGAATCCTTTTCGCTCCGTTCGAGTTGTATTAGAATCAAGACGCTGAGATCTTTCTGATGGTGTAGATTCTAGAGAGAATGGAGACACTTCAATTTCCATTGAAAATATCCATCGGATCATCAATGGGTATATATGTCTTCGGTGAGACTCCTGGCTACATGTAGCATCGGTGAGAGGTGTGACCTTCAGAGACTCTTACCGGCTGAGGATCTCTCACTAATGGTTTAACTCTTTGGTGTAACATGGAAGCTCGCTATGACCTCTTGCTGATAGCGATAGTCTTGTCGATAGTCTTGATATCGGTATGACCTCTTGCTGATCATTATAAGTTATGCCAATAGCATCAGTGGAGCATTGTAGCATTCAGGAGACACGACTACTGTCTCACTGACCCGAGTTTCTACTTGAATGACTTTTGACCATATGAAGATCCTATGTGGTATGTGTTCAACCAATCATAGGAAGTTGAAGGGGAACCATTGGCAGTTAGTTTGTTATGACCATTCATGTGGGGAGGATCAACAGACTGTGAGTGATATGGATATACTCTCTAAATGGAAAGGGTGAAAACATGACAAGAACATCGAATGTTGCTTCTCATGGAGGTCAACTTCTAAAAAGATCTAGATAGAGAGGGAGAAGCCGCAAGTCTTAATGATGGATGGGATGTCTAATGGAAAAAGTAGTTCGATATTAATGACAATGCTTTGGAACATTCAAAGCAGCTCTACAAAGAAGTCTCGAGGTCAGACACAAGGGCTATGAGTTAATGAGGGTGGTTGTAAAATATTTGGAAACCATGCCTAAGAGCAATCTTTTTGCCGACATAAATAGAGTGCATGCATTTAATGCATCTTGGACTTTGTTCAAACACGTTTTCTGTAACCAACTTATTTTGTAAACCTTAAAATGAGGTTGACTCATTTTTGGCACGTTTGGTATATATAGCATTTTTACTCTTTGTAAATCATTAGGAGGAGAGTAGAGATAATAGATAGATTAAGAGATAGTAATATAGATAGGAGACCTTTTTTTGAATTAGCAAGCTAGGGTTTTGCAGGAAGTTAGACATTTTTAGTTTGATAGGAAGAGGAAGTAATGTATCTTCCAGATTTTCTTAGTATAGATGGAGATAATTCAAAGACATGGGTTTTCTATACACTGGTGATCTTGCCAAATTTGTAAATGTTGTTTATCTATTTCACCAACAGTAGAAGCAGCCAAATTTAAATCTACTTCATATTGTGCTCCAGAATAGTATTTATCTTGGGTTAATTATTTGATTTGGAAAGCTTTCAAGGAATGGAATTTTATCTTATGTTTTGTTTAGATGATGATTTTCAATCTACTGTTAAAGTTTGCACTATGAATGAATGAAACTTTGTATTAATTACAAGTTAACAAATTCTACAGTTTTAGTTTAGGAATTCCTTGGAAGGTAACAAGTCTGATTAGTTGGATGAATCAACATTCTCTTCAGTTTAAAAGTTTTAATCCATATTTTTCTGTTTCTTTAAAACCATTGGTTAAAGTAGGTTTAAATATATGCTTGATCTTATAACAATCCAGAAGCTCAATACGAGCAGGCCCCTTGAACATTACAACCATATTGACCACCTTGTGAAACAACAACGTTGTGAACCAACATCAGAGACCTTGGGAGGTGATCACTTTGATTGTAGATTTTATTTTTTAGGAGAGGTGAGATATTTCACTATTATCTTACCTACATGTTGTGGGTAAACTTGGCACCATCAATAGATCTTGCACTAGAAGGAGGGCGAGAAGAGAAAACTAGATAATATTGGGTTTTTCTCACCAGAGATGTCCCATAGAGTTCTTCGATCAATCGAAAACCCACCACCTTTGGTAGAACTCATGACTCCAACAAGACACAAGATTCACAAGATTGGGGCAACCATTATACCACCCTTGTCAGCTCCACTCACTCCACTAGGCTTTTCACCAATACCCCAATGGCTACCTATCAATCCGCCACCGAATCCATCTCAAGTGCCATTACAGCTGACTCAACCCCCACCACCACCACCAATGGAATATTTTATGAATAATCCCTCTCCATTGGGGACTATTCCTGGAGGCTTTCATGATATGCCTAAGGGTGATCCCATAATAGTGGTTTACAATTTTTGGCCAAACTGGACACTGAAATTATTATTTTTAACTAAATCTTCACATTCGGGAACCTATAGAAGCTAAACTATGAGGAATTTGAAGATGGTGCAAACTAGAGTCTCATCAAATTTTGTTTGTAGATTCTAAAAATATTTTTTGCAAAATTTTTGGAATCAAATTGCACTTTTTTTTCCATCTCCCACAAAAATTGATTTTTTTCAGAAAACAACATTTTAAAATAGTGACGTGCACTGTATAACACATAACTTTTTTTCCATGAAGGATAAAATTATAATTCTTTCAAATTTAGATTTTTAACTTTGATATCTAGTGCTTCCACTTGGTTAGATAGTTTTTTATTTATTGTTTTTTCCTTAATCAAGTTTCAAAGTCAAATGAATTACAATTCAGACACATCACGACCGTATAACACGTAACCTTTTTTGTATATGTCAACATTTAATTTAATTTTTTTTGTTGGATCAAGGACTTCAATATCTCGTGCACTCATATTTTTTAATTTTTTGTTTTAATAATCTTCTATTTTTCCACATGTGAAAAACAAAGAAATTCATTTTCGCTAAAAAACCTATGTTTAATAAAACTTAAAAACAAATACACAAAACCAAAACATATTAAAATTATATTCATTGGATAGCTTGTCTGAGGAATACCATAATCATTTGAAATAAATTTTAAATGAATTCATTTGATCCCCAAAAGTTAAATCAGTGATTTTTTATCAGCATTTTGATAGGTGTAAAGGAGACACATTTATAGGTATGGTTTAAAACTAGCGAGGTTCTATCCAAGGGGGTTTGATCTAAGGTGATTTGATCAAACCCTCTTCAATTGGAATCCTTAAAATGGAATTTTTAAGGCTTAAATCATTATATTTTCTAAAAACATGTGATTTCAGCTAAAATTCATTCCTCTCAGGAATTGTAAACCACTATTATGATAGCACCCCTAAGAATCTTGAAATATTTTGTCCCAAATACATTCATGGTGAATCAAGGAGTGTTGAAGAGCACATACAAGCTTTTAAAGAAGCTTGTACCAGAGCCCAAATAGCTCACCATGATGTAGTTTGTAGGTTATTCCCTTATTCCTTAGGGGATATGGCGTACAATTGGTACCTAAATCTTCCACAAGGTCCTATCCTGAGCTAGATAGATCTGGAGAATGCTTTCATCAATCAGTTTAGAGTTTATGTGGATCCAGCCATTTTGTTCCACCAATTTACTACCATTAGCAAGGAGCCATGTGAATCCCTACCCTTTTTTAATACTAGGTTTCACCGAATGTATAGGAGACTATAGGACCCCTATCTAGTTGTTGAGAATAGTGCCATTCAGGCATATTTTAGAGTTATAGACAATTTTCTTGGCCTGTTCCTACAAAGGACTTATTAGCCGACAGATATTGACTCCCTATCTAAAGTTTATCATCTAGCCATCAAGCTTTGCAACAACAAACTAGCTCTCAACAAGGAAACTTGGGAGGAGGTTTTCCATCAATGGGGTATCAGATGCCTAACCCAACCCATTTATTCAATACTATCCTAGGGATGTGTCCTTCCCATTATGGACCTACACCTCAGTTGCAGACTCAATCTCTTGTTCAATTCTTTGCCAACAGAGCTCTTGACTTCTTTCAACAATCACAGGATCATCACAGTCCACATGGTCATCATAACCAAGTTGTAATACCAAATCTCATCGATCAACCACCTGTTGCTAAGAGTACTGAGAGCGAAAACATAGTTCAACTCACAAACGAGGTGGAGACCTTGAAGAAAACTCTGTCTCATGTCACAAATGATATGGCTCAGCTTAAACTGAACCCCTCTCAGAACCAAGGTAATTACCCTAATCAAAGTAATAACAATCAGGGTAATTATCTGAACAACTACAATCACAACCAGAGGAATTATCAAGGCCAAAATTCCTCTAACCAAGGCCATCAAAATCAAAATAGAGGATACAACTAGAGGCCAAATAACAACCGATAATGGAATATAGGGCCAAATAATAGTGGGGTTTCTCACAATTATCAAGCTAATGAGGACAAACCACATGTTGTGAATGTGGCTGACCTCAATTTTATGAATAACTAGTGTAGGTTGCATGATACTGCAACTCATTCTAAGGTAAACTTCCCTGAAATGAAGGTCATAAAGATGGAACAAGAAGATGCCCAAATGTTCCAAGGGAATTCAAACAAAGGAGGTGGCTCAGTGGATACAACTATGACTTATGACCTCTTTGAAGAAGAACCTTCATTCCCAATGCAGAATGAGAATGAACTAGAGGAAGACATGTATGATGCCCAAGCCTTTCAGAAAAAGGGAGGACACTTCCTACGAAATTAGAACAAGGGTTTGTTCACTACATTAGCACCACCTAACCATATGGTGCCTCTGAATTAGGGTGCCTATAACAACCCTCCTCCACCTGATTCCCATAACAAAGGTAATTCATCTAGTGTTTTCAAATGTAATGCAAGCTATAACATAGAATTTGATATTGTTACTAAGATGCAGAAATAGAAAACCTCTTTATCATACTTTGAGATCCTAAAATGGTGCCCTACACAATGGGAAAACCAAAGGTGGCACCCACTGTAGACATGAACGCAGCTTTGTTCAGAAGCAAGGTAGGTCCCCACCATTTCTTTTAAGTTTGAGAATCTGTGGGAATAATGTACATAATTGTTTGCTAGATTCAAGGGCTTCTAGTAATGTGATGCCATTTTTTGAATGCAAGAAATTGGGATTGAACCCTTTCCAAATGAATAAGAAGGTCATCCAACTTGATAAAACAAAGGCTAATGTAGTTGGAGGGCTGAGAAATATACATGTACAAGTAGGATTTGACCCTAGGATTTTAACCAATATGGATATTCAAGTAGTAGACATTCCCGAGACTTATGGTATGCTGTTGAGCAGAGATTTTATGAAAAGTATAGGGGGATATCTCTCCCTCAAATTTTCACACATGTGGTTACCATGGAGGGGATTGCCTAGCCAGATTGGGATTGAGAGTGAGCCTTGCCTAAAACATATCATCACTAAGTATGAATGTCCCAACGAGGTAGCTTATTTTGAAACTGAGATAGGGGTTTATAAAAGAGAGGAAATTCTGACCTTTTCGGTTCTTAATTCTAAAGATTTTTCAATGCAAAAATTCCCTGATCCCATGATTAATGAAAACTAACAGGTATTGATCAGGAAGCTACAATAGGATCAGCTAGTCTTAGGGTAAGATATCAATTTGCGGAGTCTTCTACTCCCTAATTGGTGCAGGATACACTACCAAGATCATTCAGAACTGACCTGCCAACCCTGCATCAGTGTTCTAAACCATACTTGCCAAATTGAAGAGACCCACCCAAGTCACCTTGAGACCACTTCAGATCACTTCTCATTTGAAGCAAAAAGTGCAATATTGTTAACTATGGATAATATACCTTCAGAGGAAGTCCCTCCTCAAACTAAACCTACCTTGGTCATAATACTGGACCAACGTAATTATGATGAACAACCCCAAGGTTTGTTTGATACCCCTACACTCATAAGTATACTAAAACCCAAGGGGTTAATCAAAGATACAAGTGACTGTCAAAAAGATATCCTAGAAGTACATGATATATCTAACTAGGAATTAGAAATTGCACCTGAGGAACCTATTGGACATCCATTCCCAATATTTGATGCAAAAGATCAAGTGGCCCCACCTACGGCTCATCTTATCCAAATGCCCACAACAACCTCAAAGGGATCAACCCCAGCTCATGATCAGCTATGAAACCTCATGTTTGATGGATCCAAATCCAAAATAGGGTGTTGTGCTGGAACTGAATTAACCAACCCAAAAGGAAAAATATTTTTTTCTTCTTATAGGTTGCAGTTTGGATGCACTAACAATATAGCAGAATATGAAGCATTAGCTTAGGGACTGATGTTGGTACATCAGAAGAAAGTTACTGTCTTGATGGTTAAAGGAGATTCAGAAGTGATTATCAAGCAAGTACACAACCAATACACATGTCACAATAAAATGCTGGTAGCTTATAGAAATCAGGTTTGGAACCTGATTGAAGACTTTGATGCCTTTGGGATTAGTTTAATTCCTAGAGAGGAGAATTAAATAACTGATTCATTAGCTATTGCCGCAAGTACCCTGGAACCCATGCAAGGCTCCAACCTGAAGAGATTCTTAGTAGAATTGATATCCACCCCAGCTATTATTGATAATGTGAGGAACTTTCAAGTCTTCGACGATGATCAACATATCCTTGCTTTTCTAGGAAGCTCAGATGTTTTTGAAGGACAAATCATCAATGAGACCGACAGGGATCAAGGAGACTGGAACCCCAAAGACTATGATATAGAGAGGGTCCTCAATTTAAAAAGTAATAGCATTCCCAAGGGAATGGTGGCCTTAGAAAGAATTTTTGATTCAGACCCAAGGGCTCGGGAAAAGGTGTCGACCAAAGATAAAGGAGGTGAATATGAAACTGTTAACTTAGCTAATTTTGGCCCTGAAAGAAATGTTTACATAGGGAAAGCCTGCCATAGAGCAATTAGAAAAGACATACTAAGGGCACTAAAGAAAGATGTTGTTGTAATTGTTTGGGGGTATGAAGATCTAAAAACATTTGATACTTCTATGATAACTCATACTATTCCTTTGAAGCCTGAAGCTAGACCATTTCGGCAAAAACATCATCCTGTCAACACCCTGATTGAACCATTGATCTTTAAGGAAGTTTAGAAATTTCTTTCTGCAAGAATAGTCTTCCCTGTGCGACATTCAACATGGGTGGCTAACTTGGTTCTAGTTCATAAGAAGAATGGAGAGATCCAGTTATGTGTAGATTTTAGGAATTTGAATAGAGCTTAATAAAAAGACAACTACCCACTCCCTTCTCTAGATGAAGTCTTACAAACTATCAATGGGTCTCAGATGATGTCATTCCTGGATGGCTATTTCGGGTACAATCAGGTGATCGTTAATTATGAAGATAGAATGAAGACAACACTCACTACTAAGTGGGGAACATTTTCTTATAGGAGGATTCCATTTGGTTTGATAAACACTGGAGCAACCTTTTAGCATGGCATGGACGTAGCGTTCAAAGATTTAATTGGTAAATGCATCATCATTTACATGGATGACCTAACAGTATTCTCTAAAGATAGACTAAACCATGCTGCAGACTTGGCTAAAGTTCTTGAAAGATGTATTCGATAGGGTGTCTCTCTGAATCCTAAAAAGTGTGTGTTCAGGGTTTCTGAAGGGAAATTTTTGGGACACATAATCTCAGAAAGAGGGATATCAATAGATCCAGACCGAGTTGAGTCTATTTTAAAGTTAACCATGCCAGGAAGTAAGGAGATGAGATATTTCTTTGGAAAGATCAACTTCGTGAGAAAGTTGATCATAGGTTTTGCAGAGATTGTTAAACCTTTGAACGAAATGATGAAGAAAGATACTAAAATAGAATGAAGTAATGAGGCAAAGGCTGCCTTTTCTTAGGTTTAACAATCAATTTCAGAAGCACCAGTCCTCACTGGTCCTGACTACTTGAAGCCATTTTATATTTATTCTTTTGCCTCTAAACACTCATGTGCAACTGTCTTGACACAACGAAGAGAAGAGGGGGATAAGAGGCCAATTTACTTCATGATCTCTCCATTCAAGAATGCTGAAGTCAAGTACCCACCAATTGAAAAAAAATATTTTGCATTGGTTAGAGCTATCAAGAAGTTTAGGCATTACATCCTTCGAAGTCAGATCATTAGTTTGGTTCCTGATGCCACTATGAAGTCTCTATTTATGCAGAGTGAGCAGGGAGAATGAAGGGGGAAATGGATGGCTATTTTGCAGAGTTCGATCTGGAGATTCACCCTATGAAACTTGTCCGAGGTCAAGGCCTATCTAAATCAATGTCGAATGCTGGTGAAAACATTATTTGTCAACAATACACAACACAGTCCTTTTCCAATGACTCTTGGTATGCTGATATTATCTATTTCATGCTTAATAATCGATGCCTAGAGGGAATGAATAAAACTCAGAGGAGAGTACTAAGAATTAAAAGCTCCCATTATATGCTCAAAGGAGGATTGTTATATAGAAAGAATTTTGAGGAAATTTATCTATGATGCCTTGATCAACAAGAGGCTAAGCATGCAATTGTTGAATTTCATGGGAAACGTGGCATAGGCCATGGTTCTACAGATTCTTTGGCTCATCAAATCCTCTGGTCAGGATATTATTGGCCCCATGTGTTCAGGGATGCACATCAACATGTCTAGACATGCCATACATGTTAGATTTTTGCATCAAAGGAGTGTGATTCAGCAATGCCTCTACAACCAGTATATGAGGTAAGACCATTTTCCCAATGGGCACTAGATTTTGTTGGGGTAATTAATCCTAATTCTCTGTAGGACACAAATTCATTTTGACTGCCATGGATTACTGCATGAGATGGACAAAAGCTCTACCTTGCAAGAATAGTACAACGAAATTAGTAATCAAGTTCCTCACTGAATGCATCACAACAAGGTTTGGAGTACCCTTTGCACTAGTATGTGACAATGGCCCTACCTTTTCTTCTTTCAAGTTCATTTCATGGGATTATGATCATTGTATACATCTAAAAATAGTCACATCACAATAGTCTAGTAATTAATTAAATATTTTTAATATTTAATTAAATCTCTGAATTCAATCTATTTCTTTCATTTTTATTAAATAAATAAGTTTATTTAATCACTCTTTTTTATCCATTTCTTAATTAATTAAATAAACATTATGATTTATTTATATTAATTATCACATAATCTTGGCTTGAATACTTTATTCAAATAAAGATTAAATATTTTTCTTCTAAGATTCATTCACAATTAAATATTCTAAATATTTAATTGAGTTTTCTATAGTCCACTCACGTCAAATATTTCAAAAATATTTTAAAATTCCCATAATTCACATAGAATTAAATAAATTTATTTATTTAATTTAATTTTGAATTTATCTTCAACCACTGTGAAACAAACTACAAAAACAAAAAAATAAATTCCTTTGTCTCTGAGCAAGCTTGTTCCCGTGGGTTGAAGACAAGCCTCCATTCTTCTCTCCAACCTCCCAACATCTTCCATCTTCCTCTCAACCTCTCCATCTCTCACCATTCAAAGTTACCAGACAATCTTATAGCCATTGATCTTTGCCAGCTAGATTCTTGCCTGTGAAAATCTATAAAAGGGACTGCTGCATCTCTGAAAATAGGAGAAGCTTTCATACAAGAAAACTATAGTCAATTAGCATTCCAGCATCCATAGCACTCTAGAATCATAGTTTAGCATATTGGTATTGCATATCATGACCTATCATCTTCATATCTTAGTTTCAATAGCATTCACAATCCATAGCCCCTATGTATATCCGTACATCAACATTTCACTCCACCAGCATATAGGATAGAGAAGGATTCTCCCTTTGCATACTCATTCTTTAGGTTGCCATTCTAAGAAGCTTTTCTTACACAATCTGAGAGCAATAGCTTCAAGTGAATCATTGTAGATAGAGGACAATGGAACAGTTCTGAAGAAGCTCAGTTTGTTTGTTTTCTTTGAATTCAATTTATCTTACTTTCTTTAGTTTAATGTTGCATTGGTGTATTGTTTTTATAAAAAAATTTATACTAACAATTCTCTAACACATTTTTGGTGCCCACTGTGGGGCCTTTGCCCCAATTTTAACATCTTTTTGTAGATTTTTCTGACAGGTTACAGCTAGAACAACAAATTAGTGCATCAAACACGTTTTAGCACATATCACATCTAGTTTAGCACTTTTTAACTCTATTTTAGCGCTCTTTGCAGGTTCCACAATGCCCATTCCATATTTGACATTGCCTATTCCATTTTTTGTAACACTCGTTCCATATTTCATAGCGCCCATTCCATATTTCACAGTGCTTATTCTAGGTTCCACAACACCCATTCCATATTTCACAGCGCTTGTTCTAGGTTCCACAACTCCCATTCCATATTTCATAGCGCTCGTTCCATATTTTGCAGCGCTCATTCCATATTTCACAGTGCCCATTAGTAGTTTCATAGCACCCATTAGTATTTTAATAGTGCACATTAGTACTTTCATAGCACTCATTGT
Organism: Sequoia sempervirens; assembly: GCA_007258455.2. NCBI lineage: Eukaryota > Viridiplantae > Streptophyta > Pinopsida > Cupressales > Cupressaceae > Sequoia > Sequoia sempervirens. Next base: position 606,099,934 of record VDFB02193867.1, read on the forward strand.
ATATTTTATAGTGCCCATTAGTGATTTCATAGCACCCATTACTAATTTCATAGCACCCATTAGTGATTTCATAGTGCCCATTAGTAATTTCATAGCGCTCTTTAATTCTGTTATAGTGCCCTGTATGTTTGTTTTAGCACATTTTTAATTTGAAAGTCTGCAACTGTAATTTGTAATTAAGTAGAAATTTGACTGGATCTGACACGACCGTGGCCAGTAAGAGCTTTAAAAGAATAAACCAATCCTAGGACAGTCACTTAATTGGAATGAAGCAATCCTAGGATAGTCACTTAACTAGAATCAAGCAATCCTAGGATAGTCACTTCAAAGAACACGATGTTTTTGTGAAGCAATATCTTCACCTAGAATAGAAAATTGTTTATTTGGGCTTAAAATTGAACTCTTGCTTGTTGTGATTGAACAGTGATAGGCTTATGCTCTCCCCTTAACTGGGTGATCAAAATGCCAGACTCATCTATTTTATTTCATGCAATTTTAAGTTTTCTTAAAACCTTTTAGAGAGCTTGCTCTTGTGGGAAAAAGTACTCACCCAAGAGGAATGACTCAAGTGGGTTCAAGCCAAAGCCAGGCTATTCTACCCCACTATAAAATTTAAAGAAAATTTGAGGAAACCCTCTTTTGCCAGTAGTGTGCAAGATAACCATCTCCAAAGCCTTTGTTCTAAAGGTTGGGAGGTCTCCTGAGGGATTTTATTATTTCCGCACCGAACAGAAACCCTTACTAAGAACTTAGTGTAGTATCCAGCTGAGTCAATAACCAAAAATTGTAATACTCACAGTGCAAGGGGAGGGAAGAATCTTCCCCCAAGACACTCACCATATAATTTCCAAGAACTATTTGCTTAGGGGATCCGATATCCACTTCCATCACTCTGAGTACACACCTGGAAAAGACAAAAACACGAGCGCCCTCTAGGGGGTGACAAAGTTGTGTGAGTCAACGCAATTTTAAGCTGTGGGTTGTTGAGTATAACGATGACCTTTTGACCTTAAGAGTGAGTCTATCTAAAGTGTATTTTTGTTTATCAAACCAGTGAAAATAGGTCCATACATGGTTCTTTTGAACATACACTATTTGTTTAGATTACAACTCTTAAAAACATCTATTTTTATTTAAGTGTTGTGTATTCCAAAATCATTAATTCACTAAAGATCATCCAAAATTCACAATTACATTGATTACTCTCATGATAAGAGATTGGAAATCCACAACCTTTGTTAAGAATTCTATTCTCAAATGAATAAAAAAGCCAAACAAATCACTTAGTTTCAAGAAACTATTGAAGAAAAGATGATTCTTGTACCAAATTCGAAAAGTTTTACTTAAACATAGAACCTTCATCCATCGATATCATGATTGTGTTAGAGGTTATACTGATGATTACATTGTAGAACCATTATATTCATGAGCTTTCTTTCAAAGAAGATCCCTTTCTCCAAGGCACAACCATAGTCAGCGTATTCATTCTTCTTATATTCCCCAACCTACAATTGAATATTCCACTCATCCAAATCAATTTCTGTAATAGAGAACTCAATCATATTAGGTATTTCTCACAAAACCATCTTTTTACAAAGCTACAATCAAACTTCATAAAGTGAAAAATCATTTTTCTTGGTCTTTTGTTTAAATTCCCACAAACAGGATTTTCATCCTCTCACTTAGGGAAAACACAAGATTAGAAAGCTTTTTAAGTCATAGAATCTTCATTTTGTCCTGACTTTCATATCCATCAAAAACTACACTATTTCATTCTTTTGATCAAAAGTTAGTAAAATTTGGGGCAAAGCATATGCCTGTTGTAACAAGATCTCAAAAACACATAGGAAAAGATGAAAGTGAAAGTTCTACAAGCAAAATGGGTGATAATAGTGAGAAGGAAGAGAATCCATTTCATGTTGAAGACATAACAGAAGAAAAACTTCAAGAAGCAGAACAAGATCCCCAATTCCATACAATTATAGAAAGGATTTTAGAATGAAACAGGGAAAAATATTTCCTTTTATTGGCTAATCAAGGAGCTAAGTTACCTGCTGATTTTGATATAGAAGGAATTAAAGAAAATCCTAAAACTCCTCCTAATGACTTTAGTGCCCTTACTCAATAGATAAAAGAATTACAAGGACAAATGAAGGAGATGCAAGGGGGTGCAACAAAGAAGTATGTTTTGGAAGATATATGTCCTTACCTATTTGATAGAAGTCTTCAAATGATCGCATTTCCAAAACATTGTGAAATTCCTAAATTTGACAGGTACAATGGAAACACTAACCCCATTGAACATGTGAGGGATTTTTGAAATATGAGTCTAGAATTTGCTTATGAAGATACCTATTTAATGCGATTGTTTCCATGAAGTTTGGGTGCACAATCTATGGAGTGGCTTTCAAAGATCACCCCTCCCAGTAAAAATTTTGAAGAGCTCATAAATCAGTTTATATCACAATACTCTTATAACATTCAACACCAAATCACCATGCTTGATCTTTGTAAAGTGAAACAAAAAGTAGGGGAATCTTTCGCTACATTTTTACAAAGATGGAGAAAATTGTTTGTATGATATTCCCATCCTATTCCCGAAAAGGAAAAGATGGATATCTTCATCAATAGTCTGAATCCAGAATTAAGCTATAGGCTTAATCTTCATTGTCCTCCTAACTTTGAAAAATTGATTGAAAACACAATCACCATTGAAGGGGCTTTGGTCAAAAGGGGAGTGATAAAACTTGATAATCCAAGTTCATCTAGTCATAACAACAATGATAAAACAAGGTTTTGGAACATAAAGAAAAATGTTGTTAATGATGGTATAGTGGATGCAAACAACCTTCGAACAAAATCATCCATTTTCAACCTATCAAGTACTCCACAAAACAACCAACACGGAAATACCAATCAACAAAGAAACAACAATCAACAAGGACAAAATTCCAATCAAGAAAGCATGACCAATCAAAACAACAAGGATAATTATGATAATCTTGGCAATACTCAAACATCAAATTCATCTAGACTTCCATTCTTTTCAAATCAACAAAATTTTACTGCTTTGGGACAATCTCTTGAATCTACTCTCAAGGAACTTCTTGATAATAAGGTTATCACCTTACCACCATAAAGAGATTATGAGCCACGAGTCAAACCACCATTATGGAATGACTTGTATTATTGTAATTATCATTGATGTAAAGGTCATAGAACAAATAATTGTCAAGCCTTGTGAAATCTAGTACAAGATTTAATTGATAATGGTACTATCACAATTGAAGGACATCATACCAATGATGATCATCAAGCATTCAAAGATCCTTTACCAAACTATCAAAAGGGGGAAACATCAGATCCTAAAGCAAAAAGTATAAATAATGTTGAAGACAACATAATCCACCACATATATATAGATGATCAGTGAGTTAATGTTATCAAAATCAAGCAAAAACAAGAATATAAACAGGTTAATGTGACTATGAGAGGACAAGCAAAAGTTGTTTTAAAAGGGAGTTCATCCAAGGCAGCTATTCCTCCTACAACTTGTTATAATATAGTTGATCGATTGAGAAAAAACATCAGCTCAAATCTCCATTCTTGAACTTAAAAATATCTCCTATACACAAGAATATTTTAGAAAAAGCTCTTGTAAACACAACTATCGACACTGATCTACATGTAAACAAATTTCAAGCCATGGTGGGACATTTGTCTTCCCCCACTTGTCTTTCATTCTCTGAAAAGGATGATTCCTCCATATCACATCCACATAATTCATCGCTTTATCTTGAAGTTATGATTCATAAACACCGAATTAGACATGTTTTAATTGATGGAGGAGCCAGTTTAAATATTTTTACCTTAAAGTTAATACATACTTTAGGAATATCAAAAATTTCCATTGATCCACGAAGGAAAATAACTATCAAGGCATATGATGATGAAGAAAGAGCTTCTAAAGGACTAATAATGCTACCTATCAGAGTGGGAACTATTGTGAAAAATACTTTTTGTCAGGTTCTAGATCGGGATCTTTCCTACAACATACTTTTGGGTCATCCATGGATCCATGATATGCAGATAGTACTATCAACATACCATCAATGCCTCAAGTTTCCATATGATGGAAAAGAAATAACTATACAAGCTGACTACAATAGCACTCAAACTTGTTCAAATATTCAAGCAACTCAAGATGTTTTTGTGCCACACAATAGGGAGACTCTTGCTATTTATTCTTCCAATCTACAAGTCCAATTGCAAGATTTGACAAAGAATATTAACACCAAGCTACATCTAAAAGACAAAGGAGTAGGTGAATATTCACTGTTCCTTTCTAGCTTACCTCCTTCCCTGAGGTCACATGGTTAACCAACTCTCTCAAATCAAAAGATCGCAAGAGCCTCTACATCCAAAACTTCTATGCCAATCACAAAGTGGATAGTTTATTAAAGCTAACACTACCAAAGAAGAAGCTGAAGATAGAGACATTTTAAGCTAGTTATAAAAAGATGAAGATGAATCTCTTTTACACATCAAGTTACCTACTGAACAATATGGTAAAGGGTATACCATCATGCAAAGGATGGGATATGAAGGAAATGGACCTATAGGAAAAATAAAAGAAGGTATTATGGAGCCAATTCAACCTATTTCAATACATCCAAATGATAAAACAAGACTTGGATATGGTAAAGATATAGAAGAGTCAACTTCACAACAAGCACAACAAACTCATGAAGGAGAAACAATTTCAAATAAATCCCATGAGGATGTCACTCTACAAAAAAATTATGAATCGGTTTTACAATTGGAGAATAGTTCAGACACTGATTCTAATGAATATGAATGGGACACCATCCATAATGATGAATTTTGGAGAGACAAACAAATTGATACCATACATAAATATGCACTTGTTCTTATACAAGGAGAAAGCTTAGGAACACAATCACTTGAATTTGTACCATGATATGATGATGACTCAAGTGAGGATGATTCAGATTTTAATGAGATTGATAAATGATAGGAGAATGCCATCATAGACCTTGTCCATCAAGAAAATGATAATCATGTCATGAATTTGACAGTTCAAGATCTTACCCAGCCTAATGATCCCATACCTTTAGTTTATCCAAAACTTATTGATTGGGACAATGATGCACCTATCCATATTCCTACATTCCATGATGATGAGGATATTGTAAATTTCCTTTGTTCATCTAATCAAGAAAACAATTGTTCCATCAAAGAATTTCATATTCAATAATTTGATAGGGAGGGTGTCAAGTCTCTTAGCTACAAAAATAAATGAAATAAAAGATGGATCTATTAGTGAAAACCAAAAAATGGTAGTAGTAGATCGTCAGAAAACAAAGAGCGATTGATGATGTCCTTTCCCAGGCACCTAAGGATGAATGAAACCTTTCTTGAACACCATCAAGAGATCTCAAAGCCGAATGAGCCAACAAACTAACCAATACAGTACAACAAAAAACCAAAACATAAACTTGTGGCATCATTGTGGAGGGGCAGAATATTCACAGAAGTTCTTGAAGTGAATCAAATCAACTTCTGTTTTACCGCAGGCCGTCAAGGCCGATCCAATCAATAATGCAATTACTCATCTCAGAAACACAAACCCAGAAAGGAAAAAATCAAAAATGCATCCAAACGTTGCATTATTACAAAAGAAGAGTTAAAGAAGCTGGGATGTTGGATCATCCTAGTCTATTGACTATGCAAAATGAATCTCCAATATTGTACCTATTTCCAAACCAGATGGAAGGATTAGAGTTTGTACAGATTTTAGGGATTTAAACAAAGCATGTCCCAAAGATGATTTTCCTTTGCCAAACATAGATATAATTGTTGATTTAACTATTGGCCATGCAATGTATTCATTAATGGATGGGTTCTTAGATACATAACCAAAATAAATATTGTAATCAGAGATTCAGACAAACAACATTCATATGCCCTTTGGGGTAAATTTATTGTTGGAATGTCATGCCATTTGGGATAAAAAATGCAGGAGCGACTTATCAAAGAGCAATGACCACTATATTCCATGACATGATGCACACCTTTATGGAAGACTATGTGGATGAATTATTGGCCAAATATCACACAAGAGAAGGACATCTAGAAATCTTGTCAAAGATCTTTGTCAAAATGGAGAAGTTCAATGTTCGAATCAATCCAAAGAAATGTGTCTTTGGCATTAAATCTGGAAAACTCCTAGGATACATTGTTTTAGAAAGGGGCATAGAGGTTGATCCAGGAAAAGTACAAGCTATAATGGACATGCCACTAACACGGAATATCAGTCAGCTCTGATCATTGCAAGGATGATTACAGTCCATCAGGAGGTTTATAGCTCAACTGGTAGGCAAAAGTTTTCCATTTACACATCTACTGTATAAAAATGTTCCATTCAAATGGGAGGAAAAATGTGAAGCAAAATTCAATCAGATCAAGCAATATCTTATGAATCCACCAGTTCCAATTCCACTAGTTCCAGAAAAGCCACTCATACTCTATATTTCTACAATAGAAGTATCTTTGGGAGCATTATTAGCACAAGAGGATTCTACAGGCAAAGAAAGGGCTATATACTATATCAGGAGAACTTTAACAAGTCATGAACTAAACTATACTTCCATTGAAAAAGCTTGCCTAGCAGTAGTGTTTGCTTCCCAAAAATTGCGACACTATATGTTGGCTCATATAGTTAAGCTGATAACCAAAATTGATCCCCTAAAATACCTCTTGAGAAAAGCTACTTTAACAGGAAGACTTGAAAATGGGTAATGATCTTAAGTGAGTTTGACATTCACTATGTAGATCGAAGAGCTATAAAAGGATAGATCATTGTAGATTAGTTGGCCGATGCACCTTTACAAGAAGAAAAACTAATGCAAATTGAATTTCTTGATGCAGATGTCTTCACAACAACAATTATAAACTCATGGACATTATAATTTGATGGATCTTATAAACAACATGGCTTAGGGGCAGGGATTCTTTTTGTCACACCTAAAGGACATACCATTCCCAAATCATATTGGTTGATGTTTTCTTTCACAAATAACATAACTGAATATGAAGCATTACTCATAGGTATGAAGATAGCATTAGAATGGTGGATTAGAGAGCTGGAAGTTTATGGTGATTCACAACTTGTCATTAATCAAATTAATGATGATTATCAGACTAAAGATGATAAGTTGCTACTTTACAAGAACATGATGGATGATTTTAAAAAGTATTTTGTGGCAATAAAGTTTTCACAAATCCCAATGATTGATAATAAAGCTACAAATACAATGGCTACAATTGCTTCCCTATTACAATTATCATAAAATAAAAAATGATATGAATTCTTGGTGGAACAATTGTTTTCTCCTGCATATGATCCTGAGACCCAAGTCATATGCCATTTAACCGGTTCGGATTCACCTTTATATGGAAAAATTTATACATACCTAAAAGATAACATCTTACCTTCAGACTTATCCTGAAACCAAAAAAATAATTTCATACGTCAATCATCTCGTTACACTTTAATTGCTGATATCCTTTACTGACGTGGTCTTGATGGTACACTCCTTCAATGTCTTGAACATGATGAATCTGAAAAAGCCTTACACGAAGTACATAGTGGTATTTGTGGAACTCATTCAAGTGGTTTAACCTTAGCCAAGAAACTTGTCAGAATGGGATATTATTGGCCTACCATGGAGAAAGAATCCTTTGATTTTGTCAAGAAGTGTTCTAAATGCTAGATCCATGGGAATTTTATTCATGCACTTGCACAGGAATTACAACCTTTTCTTCCGACATGGCCTTTTTCTTAGTGGGGACTAGATCTTGTTGGTAAAATACATCCTTCATCATCAAATGGGCATAAATTCATCATCAGAGCTAGAAAATATTTTACAAAATGGATTGAAGTTGTTCCTTTGATGACCATGACCAGTAAACAAGTCTCTTCATTTATCCTAAATTCATCATATGCCGATATGGAATTCCTAATTCCATCATCACTGATAATGGGAGACCTTTCAAGAATTAGGATGTTGAGAAACTTTGTGAAAGATTTCACATCCAACACAGGTTCTCCACACCTTACTATCCACAAGGAAATGGTCAAGTTGAAGCTTCAAACAAAACAATCTTGAAGATATTAAAGAAGACAGCAAATGATGCTAGTCGTGATTGGCATGTATAGTTAAATCTAGCTTTGTGGGCATACAAAACTAGCATTCACACACCAACAAGAGCTACCCCATATGCCTTGGTCTATGGAGCAGAAGCAATTTTACCATTAGAGGTAGAAATAACTTTGCTTCGGGTATCACTCAAGGGATTGTTAAATGATGAAGACTATCGAGTATTTCGCCTACAAGAATTGGAATTGTTAGATGAAAGACGTCAACATGCAACTGATCATTTGAAGGGTTATCAACAAGTTATGTCCCATAGTTATAATCACAGAGTTAAGTCATAGAAATTTCAAGTAGGTGACTTAGTATTAAAATAAAACCCATGCAATCAACAAGATGGGGAAAAGAAAGGAAAATTTGAACCAAATTGGCTTGGTCCATTTGTAATCATTGCAGCATATGGTTTTGGGGAATATCAGTTATCTACATCAGAAGGGGACCTATTTGAAGAGCCAATCAATAGCATTCATTTGAAGAAGTTCTATACATAAAAAATAAAAATCAGAAAGTCCTGAAAAAACTCCATAAAAATCAGAAAAAGTCTTGAAAAACTTCACAAAAATAAGAAAAAGTCTTGAAAAGGTGCAATAAAAACAAGTGGTGAAAACCTGGCAAACAGGCACTACTTGTGATCAAAATGGGCTCTTCCATCAATTAACTTATGTTTTGTATTCATTTCATGGCATCATCCATTTATATCTATCATTTGTACATATCGATCATATCCATATCATACAAGAATCCTTGTGTTTCATCATGGCTTGATGAAATTTGTGCATATCCATAAAATTAGGTTGTGTTTTACACTTGGGGCAGAAACAAGAGAAGGGAAAACAAGCTTTTAGAACATCACAAACAGAAAAACAACGGTTTGACAAAAAACAACATACATTGACACATCAAATCAACCACAATATCAATACGATCACTCAATGCCAAAGAAATCAAACAACATGGTCAAAACAAATGTAAATCAAAACACAAACATCAATGTTGACAACCAAGTTGGATGATCTAAATTTGAATAATGTTTGGAATACTTTAGGAAAAAATTTGAATGGATGGTTGATTTTCTATCATATCTCTGGAGCAAACTGATGATTTATTGAACTAGAAAAGCAAGGAAGGATTATTATTTTTCTTTGTCTGTTGTTTGTGAGTGAATCTTTAGTACTATGAAAATTGGTCTTTCGACATGCTCTACTAAGTATCATTGATGACATTTCAGAATTTGCATGGGAAAAGGGTTAACTCTTGTCTATTTATGCAAGTGATACTCAGGTCATTTCGGTTCAATTATACCTAGATGCTTGTATTATCTTGCTATATTAAAATTCATGAAAGAAATACTCAGGTCATCACTGGTGCTAACATACCCTTTGATTCTTGTATTAACTTTCAACATTTCAATGCTCTATGATGATATAAAAAGCACAAATAAGCTCTCAAAATGTCAATATTGTACAAATATTCTGCATAGTTAGTATAGATTACATTCATTTCAGAGTTTGCATTTTGCATATATAGAATTTCCCAAAAAGCTGGCAAAGTATATTTGATATCTACAAAAATCATCACATACATTTTTCATACATGTTTGCATCAGAAAATAAAAACATTTACATCATAATCCTCACATCATTTTCATTTGCATTTTCATTTATTTCATCATATATCATACATCATATATCACATCATGAAACCCAACACATAAAACATCATACAAATAAAATCAATCATCATAATAAATCATCGCTACATATCATATATCTCAAAACTCAATGTCAAACTGTACAAAGATTTCAACTGTGTATGACATAATATCATAAAAATGGGACCATATCAATCCATGTACAAATGTCTCAACAGAGTGTCAATAAGACATCATATAAAACACACTATGAAGTGATATCCTCTGATGGTGTTGGTCTAGGACCTATCCCACCAACACCTGATGTACCTACTCCACCTATCTCTGATGGACCTCCTCGAGTTAATAGTTGTGATACACCCCTACTAGTAGTCTGAGAGTGACTACATGTAGACTAAGACTCTATGAAACTCACTCTCTAGTGGCACTACATCATGATATTTGATCCGATAAAACTCTGCCTCTCGAGCGGCTCTAGTCAACTCTCTAACCATACCACCTCCTGCTACTCTCTACAGACTGTCAGCTAGAGCCATGGCCTCCTCGCCCTGTCATCTGGTTGTATCTCTCTTAGCTATCACTGCTATTAACTGTCCCTATAGCTATGTAGCTAAGGCCTGTCCCTGTGCTAACTGATCGTGTAAGCTCTACACTCTACTATTCAAAGAAGAAATCTACCTCAATGCTACTAGATCTACTGATGATGGTGGAGCTGACACCACTGGATGTACTAACAATGATGGCACTGAATGCCTCATTCATGGTCTACCTCTAACACCTCTATCACAACCTCTACCACCTTTGTCACCACCTCTACCACCTCAATCACCACCTCTATCACCTCCCTTGCTTCTATCACCCTCATCCCCACCACTATCATCCCCACTACTATCATCCACATCACTATCTAACTCATCATCACTATCCTTAGAGTCATCATTCTCTGAACCTGCCTCTTGTTGTCACCTATGTCCTGCTATCTGTGGTCTCTACTTTGTAATATGAATAGGCTCATCAGGATCAAACAATCATGATGCAGGATGCTCTAGCACATACTAACCATACTCAACCATCATCCCTCCATCAAGAATATTAGGTCTGTAATCCCACATATGAGCTCCCAAACTAATGAACTTTGCCACTTTTGCATCATATGAAATCTGTGGACCCCATATTGTAACCTCCTACTGATGACGCGCATACATAGCAGAACCCATGGGCATACCCTGAGGCCGGCCATACTGTCGACAAACCTAACCAACAAGAAATCTCTCGATAATTCGAGGAGTCTAACCAATTAGATATCTGGTAGTAAAAACATAGGGCATCTCCCTTGTATCCTTTAGCCATCCCTCACAATCTACATAAGGCCGCCAACATACTGTGTCCAGATCATCTAGAAGACCCTGCCAATGATCTAATTTACCCAACCTTGACTGAGTAATGATATCTACATATCTAAATCTGTAAGGCTGACCAGTAGGCCATCGTCCTTGAGTCAATGGTTGCATAACAACAAAATGCTCCCATGCCCATATCTACAAAAGTGAGCAACCAACTACAAAACTATGACCTCCACCATATACAATGTGATGTAGCTCATCATATAAATGTGCAAGCATGCACGATCCCCAAGCATACCATGTGCCCTGTAAAGCCCTTCAACCTATGGTCATGGCACAACACACCTCCAATAAAGCCTATAAGTACAGAGGGAAAAGGTGCATATGAGTCTACAATCTCGCCCCAAGGGATGAAATATCTAGCAATATGATCATCTCTGAATACTTGTCTCAATGCCTTAGTGCCTCTCGCCTCTCAGCCATCAAACCTCACTATCTCTCCTATCATTGGAATCCTCATAATGTGAAAAATCCTCAAGAGTCACAGTAATCTCTCCTATCGGAAAAATGAAAGGTGTTCGTATCACTATGCCACCTCTCTGCAAGTGTTGTCAATAAACCTCTATTGAGGTGCACCTCAGGCATGTCAAGTAAAGAAGTCAATCCACATGCCTTGATAACATCCCTATCTGCCTATCCAAGCTATGGAATCAAACTCCATGTCCACAGGAATGTCTCCCGTAGCTGCAAGACACCCATTCTCTCGTATTGAATAAGAAGAGTCATCAAGATCAAACAAAATCAAACATCATTCATCATGACAAATCAATCAAATCTCAAAGCAAATTAATCCAATCCTGTTTGTTTTTAACAACCTTAGAAGCAAACTTATCAACACCTATTTGTTTTTCATCATCATGGAAATCAAATTAATCAAAATCTTGTTTGTTTTTAACAACCTTAGAAGCAAACTTATCATCAAACAATTTGTTTTTCATTCACCTGAAAGAAAATTTATCAGTTATTGTTTGTTTTCCAACAACCTTGGGAACAACGTAATTTTTAAATCATCGATACAAAGTCATGAATTGTCAAATTGGTAACGGGTGCTATAGAAATCCTAATGAGCTCTAAAATAGCAAGAGTGCTATAAAACTCAGTCTGGGCACTATAAAATCTTTCAAGGACACTACAATATTATGGGCGCTATGAAAAGAAAAATGGGTGCTACAACAATCTTAATTAGCACTACAATATGATGGGCACTATAGAAAATGCAAAGAGTGCGACAATAATCTTAATCAGTGCTACAATATCACAGGCGCTATAGGAATTATAAAAGCACTACAGAAAAATGTGAAAAGCACTAAAACACATACTTTTTATATCAAAACATTGAAAAACATGTCTTAAACAAAATTTTTTCAAACACTAAACATTTAATGGGGTACATACCACAGTTCCATAGTGTGTAGGCCGATGATATCGTCGAATATGCTTGAAACGGTGCTGGTGGATAGGAAGTGCCATCTTTTTCACTCCATAGCTCAAAAATTTACAATTTTTACTAGGTTAAAATTAAAAAAATGACATGGAAAATGACATTTTTAACCTATTTGAAGGAAAAATTGAACATTTTGATCACATTTTTAACAGGGGCACTTTTGATCATCAATTTTTCATTCCACATCTTTTCACGTCAATTTCTTCACATCATAATTTTTGAACGATGAATCAACATCTTAAAATTCATAAAAATCAAAAAATCAAAAAATTCTGCAAAATCTAATTTTTTTGAAAATTTAACAAAAAAAAACATCATCATCAAGATCTTATCGATTCATCGTTCGAGGGGGTATATACTTATCAGATATTCAACAATCAACTTCTAGGGAAAATTCAACATATGGGGAAAATTTCAAAATTCTTTGAAGCAATGCGTAAAACACATCACTTCAAAGAGGGGCAAAATGTATACATTTAAAAATAGTCACATCACAATAGTCTAGTAATTAATTAAATATTTTTAATATTTAATTAAATATTTGAATTCAATCTATTTCTTTCATTTCGATTAAATAAATAAGTTTATTTAATCACTCTTTTTTTATGTATTTCTTAATAAATTAAATAAACATTATGATTTATTTATATTAATTATCACATAATCTTGGCTTGAATACTTTATTCAAATAAAGATTAAATATTATTCTTCTAAGATTCATTCACAATTAAATATTCTAAATATTTAATTGAGTCTTCTATAGTCCACTCACATCAAATATTTCAAAAATATTTTAAAATTCCCATAATTCACATAGAATTAAATAAATTTATTTATTTAGTTTAATTTTGAATTTATCTTCAACAACTGTGAAACAAACTGCAAAAATAGAAAATTAAATTCCTATGTTTCTGAGCAAGCTTGTTCCCATTGGTTGAAGACAAGCCTCCATTCTTCTCTCCAACCTCCCAACATCTTCCATCTTCCTCTCAACCTCTCCATCTCTCACCATTCAAAGTTACCAGACAATCTTATAGCCATTGATCTTTTCCAGCTAGATTCTTGCATGTGAAAATCTATAAAAGGGATTGACATGTCTCTGAAAACAGGAGAAGCTTTCATATAGGAAAACTAGCACTCTAGAATCATAGTTTAGCATATTGGTATTGCATATCATGACCTATCATCTTCATATCTTAGTTTCAATAGCATTCACAATCCATAGCCCCTATGCATAATCTACAGCCCCTATGTATATCCGTACATCAACATTTCACTCCACCAGCATATAGGATAGAGAAGGATTCTCCCTTTGCATACTCATTCTTCAAGTTGCCATTCTTAGAAGCTTTGCTTACATAATCTAAGAGCAGTAGCTTCAAGTGAATCACTATAGATAGAGGACAATGGAACGGTTCTGAAGAAGCTCAATTTGTTTGTTTTCTTTGAATTCAATTTATCTTTCTTTCTTTAGTTTAATGTTGCATTGGTGTGTTGTTTTTATAATTTTGTTTTGATACTAACAATTCTCTCACACAATCATAATATTGTTTTAAAGTATTCTTCCAACTATTATCTGCAAGGAAATGGAGTTGCAGAATCAACTAATAAGAATCTCCTAGGATTAATCAAAAAATTGTTATAAAACAACCCTAGAGATTGGCATACCCAGCTAAGATTTGCTTTATGGGCAGATAGGACTAGGATCAAGGTTGCATTAAAGACTTCACCATTTAAGTTAGTATATGACGAAGAGCTTCGTGTTCCCCATTTAGTTGCAAATACCTGTACTAAAATTTATGTAGGAATTTTACTCTAGTGATGATAGGATTGAAGTAAGGTTAGTCGGCTTGCTAAAATTAGAAGAGGAAAGAGATGTTGCTTTGCAACAATTCTTTAAGCACCAAGCTGTTGTCAAATGTTGGTTTGACAAAAGAGCCAAAATCAAGACTTTCAGCATATCAGACCTTGTGCTGCTATGGGATAATGCTAATGAAAAGAAAGGTGATCACCAAAAGTTTGATAAGCTTTGGTTAAGTCCCTATCAAATTGCTGAAATCGTAGGAGAAAATGCATTTTGGCTGAGCAGTTTAATAGGAGAACCCATTCCATTGCCTGTCAATGGACAGTTTTTTAAACATTACTTTGGATCTTTAAAGTTTGATATTCTTGATGGGTTGTGTATATGTAAATAGTTTTGTTGTTTTCCTTGTTTGCCTTTCCTTTTGTTCTTTTTCTTTTTGTTCCTTTTGTTTTTCCTTGTGGAGACCTTCATTTTATGTAGTTGTAAGAGGTGTTGTTATCTGAAGTATACTTTGGTTATTAGGAGAGAAGTTGGTTTAAATATTTTCATGTTTTCTGATTGCATGATTTTGTCCTAAATTCATTGTTTTATGTCCATTATCAAGAAGAGTTGTGGAAAGTCTTGAAAACAAGGTACAAATTAAACAGTCTTCATTAACTACAACTAAATATGCCACAAATCATCAAGAAAATCTCCTTTTGTAATGGAATATTTGTCTTAGGGAAATGGTGTTGTAAGATTTGAGTGAAAAATTTGATTCCCCAGATGCTATTATGAAGTCCATGGTAGTTTTCAACCTAGAATAGATGCCATACATCTAACATATTGAGAAAGAATTGAATGAAATATCTAAAACTCCAAGAGAAAAGGAAAAAAGAGAACTATCTAAGAAAATAAACCTCAATATGAATGGGTGATTCCAGTATCTCTACTAGGGCTATGGACGCCTGACTGGCAATAGAGCAATGTTGTGAGGAAACTAGAGGTATCTCCATCAGAGCTATGTACGCTTGACTGGCAGTGGAGCAATGCCGAGGATATCATTGCACAATAGCTAAAGGGAATCAAGTCATGTAGTTCAAATCTTGCACATTATTATCTGAAAGGTGAGGAAAACTTTGTAAAAGGGTGATGCACCATCAAACACACACAGATTTAGCGGTAGCCAGTGTTGATTTACATTTGAGATTCTAGCTCAACCATGGTTGTTAAAACTGACCTAACTGGAGCTGTAATGTCCATAAACCAGGAGTTCTGGGTGATTGAATGCTTCGGTTTCTTGAAAATGGTTAAACGATTTTCCCAGCCAAGTCACCAATTGTTATACCTTGCATAACCACCCCATTTTAAACTTGATTAAAATAGGTCCCCCTTGTTTTTTTCTGTTTCCTTTGGCATTTTGTTTTTAGCATTAGGCATTTTTTTGTTTTGTTCTAGTGGACACAGAACTAGGACCAAAACCAAACTTTGGAATTTCTTCCAAGTTCTGGTTTTTATTCCATTCCGAGTTCCGGTTCTGCCCCTTTGTCCTTGTTCTTTGTTTTGGCGGGTGCAGGACTTGGAACGAAACTGAACTCTGGAACTTTTCTAAGTTCTAGGTTCTAGTTCTGCTGGTTTCCTTTGTTTTTGTTTGTTTGTTATCCTTTGTTCTGGTAGATGCGGGATGCAGAATAAAACTAAACTTCAAAACTTTTTCAAAGTTTTAGTTCTGTTTCTGGTTCCAATTCCTATTGCACTAGTTTCTGCATTTGTTTGTTTCTTTGTTGTTTTGGCAAAAGCAGATGCAAAATGAAACCAAACTCTGGAACATTTCTAAAGTTCCAAGTTCCAGTTCTGTTCCAGTCCTGGTTCCTCCGGGCTTGTTTGTTTGTTTTTCCTTTTTTCTTTGCTTTTGGTTGTGGGGTGTTTTCTTCCCTTCTTTTTCTTCTTTCTCATCTTTTTCCTCATTTCTTTGTATGTTGTTGGAGGCAGGGTCAGGATGGAATCTGAACCTAAAACTTTGAAAAAATTTAGTGTCAGATTTGGTTCCACTCCCACCCTCGTTGTGGTTCACCCGAGATTGGTTTTTGCTTTGATCCTGCTTGTGTTTGTTTTCTGTGTTTGTTCCTTGTGTTTGGTCTCTTTTGCGAGGTTGGGTTCAGGAAGGATTTGGGATATTGAGTTGTTACCAATTTAACTTTCCTCATTTGGTTCCGACTCTGCCCCCACCCTGCTGCAGTTACAGTTACTTTGCTTTTTGTGGACACAGAGCCGAAATGTGGTTTGAACTTGGAAACGATGGTTATTTCCATATCATGTTCCTGTTCTAACTTTGGCCCTAGTTCAGATTTCATCTTGGCTTTGCCCCCACTGGTTTTAAAGGTAAGTATGTTTCTAGTTCAAATTTGGTCCCACCTTTGCCAGAGTTTAGTTTTTGCTAAATTTGAGAAATGGAAATATATGAAAGGTGGGATGAATGATGATATTTTCTATGCTTTAGAGAACTAATAAAGAAATTTTTTCATAGAATTAAAGCATTTTGAGAATGTCTAATGTTTTTTCTTAAGGAATTCTATTAGAAAACATGTCTCAATCTTATTGGCATGTAGCTCCTAAGAGAGTAAATTTGGTGAGACCTTCTAGAGGTCTTGCTAACTAGCAGTTGTGTTCTATTGATTTGAAATGCTCAAGTTGGCAAGACATTTTGATCACTATGAGTTTTGCTATCTCTCTCCGCCTGGGGAGAACTCTCACCAACAGTTGTTCATAAGGTTGTTATCAAGGACTCTTAGCTGAAAGTTTTACACTTGGTATGATCTCCTGCCGATGGTTGTGGTCTCGCCGATGGGTATATATGTCTTTGGTGAGACTCCTGGCGACAGGTAGCATCGGGGATCGGTGTGACCTTTAGAGACTCTTACTAGCTAAGGATCTCTTGTCGATGGTTTAACTCTTCGATGTGACATGAAAGCTTGCTATGAGCTCTTGCCAATAGTCTTGATGTTAGTATGACTCTTGTGGTTCATTATGACCTCTTTCCAATAGTTATAAGTTATGTTGATAGCATTAGTGGAGCATTGTAGCATCAGGGAGACACAACTAGTGTCTCACCAACATGCGTTTCTACTTGAATGACTTTTGACTATCTGAAGATCCTACATGGTATGTGTTAAACTAATCAGATGAAGTTGAAGGCAAACCGTTAGTGGTTAGTCTATTGTGACCGTTCTTGTGGGGAGGATCAACAGACCATGAGCGATATGGATATACTCTATAAATGGAAAGGGTTAATGGATGACAGGAATGTCAGATGCTGCTTCTCAAGGAGGTCAACTTGTAGAAAGATCTAGACAGAGAGGGAGAAGCCACAAGTCTTAATGAAAGATGGGATATCTACTTGAAAAAGTTGATCAATATTAATGACAATGGTTCAGAACATTCAAAGCAGCTCTACAAAGAAGTCTCGAGGTTAGACATGAGGGTTGCGAGTTAATGAGGGTGGTTGTAAGAGATCTAGAAACCATGCCTAAGAGCAATCTTTTGTTGACGTAAACAGACTGCACACATTTAATGCATCTTGGACTTTTTTCAAACACATTTTCTATAACTGACTTATTTTGTAAACCCTAAATGGGGCCGATTCATTTTTGCGTGTTTGGTATATATGGAATTTTTGCATCTTTGTAAATCATTAGGAGAGTAGAGATAATAGATAGATTAAGAGATAGTAGATAGATAGGAGACCTTTTTTAGAATTAGCAAGCTAGGGTTTTGCAGGAAATTAGACATTTTTAGTTCGATAGGAAGAGGAAGTAATGTATCTTCCATATTTTCTTAGTATAGATGGAGATAATTCAAAGACATGGGTTTTTTGTACACTAGTGATCTTGCCATATTTGTAAATGTTGTTTATTTGTTTCACCAATAGTAGAAGTAGCCAGATTATTTGATGTTATCATAGACATTCCACCTCCTAGGAACATTTCTCAATTATGCACATTACATGGAAGAATTCAGACCATCCATCATTTTGTCACTTCTTTAGCCAATTGAACACTACCTTTCACACATCTCCTCAAGAAGGATGTGGCTTTTGACTAGATTGAGGATTGTAACAAGCCTTTGAGAGTTTAAAGGAGTAACTTTTAACTTCACCTATTTTACAACCTATTGTGCCAAAAAAACCATTCATCCTTTACATAGCTACATAACTCATGCTCTTGTATCATTGTTGGCTCAACATGATGATAGTGGAAAAGAACATCCTATTTATTACATTAGTCAACCTTTAATTGATTATGAAACATGATACAAACCAATTGAAAAAAATGTTTAGCTCTTGTATTTTCTACAAGTAAGTTGCAACATTATTTACTAAATGCAGAAATACAGGTCATGAAAAAATTTGATCCCATCAAACAAAATAGATTTATCAGGACTTTTAGCTAAATGGGTTATGTTGTTGACTAAGTTTGACCTTAATTTTGTTTTACAAAAATAAATTAAAGGACAAGCCTTGACCAACCACTTAGCTGATGCTCCTTCTCCTTTGGCACTACTCAGAAATGATTCTTTTCCTAATGATAGTGTGTTGACAACAAAATTTTCTACATGGGAAGTATATTTTGATGGATCCAAGTGTAGAACAGGCTCGAGTGCTGGAGTGATATTGGTTCATCCTATAGGAAATCCTATTCCTTTTTCATATTGATTATATTTCCCATGTACGCATAACAATGTTGAATATGAGGCCTTAATTGCAGGATTATGTGCTACTTTAATCATAGGCATTAAAGATATTAAGATCTTTGGTGATTCACAATTATTAATCAAATAAATAAATAGATTCTAACAAGCTAAACATAATAAATTATCAAAATATAAGGATTTGACAATGTCCTTGTTGGTGAAATTTGACTTGTTCACCATTAATAACATCCAACAAAAAGATAATCAACATGTGGATGCAATGGCAAGTGTTGCTTCTCTTATATGTCCTCTGGATCCTTCAAAGGATGTTATATTCACTGTTCACCCAATCCTCAAACCATCAATCAATGAAACCATTGTAGAAGCATTAAAAAATACCAAGGATGATTCAATTAAATGGTACGATGCCATATATAATTATATAAAATATGGGACCATTCCTTAACCTATCACAAATAACACTTGAGCTTGTTTAAAGAAATTAGCCCCCAAGTACATCATTCTTATTGATGTGTTATAGAGATGGTCCTTTGATGGAATTTTACTTAGATGTCTTAAGGATTTTGAAATCAATATGGCACTTGAGCAAGCTCATGTAGGAAGTTGTGGAGGTCATTTTGGAGCAAAGACCCAAGCACAAAAACTCATTCCTATGGGCTACTATTGGAAAAATATGGAAAAAGATTGTTATGCATATGCTAAGTGATGTAACAAATGTTAAGAACATATAAATTTATTTTTGTTTGCTCTGCAATCTAATATTATTTGAACCCCATGGAATAAACTAAAATTAAAATTTTGCTGGACACATATAATAATAAAAATATTTTATCCATCCAATAATTTGAATATTTTGAAGGGCTTATACACAAGTGTTCAATCCTCCACTGGAGCCACACCTTATAACTCTAGTTTATGGTAGTAGGCAATAATGGCACCCTAGGAGTTAGAAATCCCAGAATTATGGAATTTCTTTCAAGGACTAGTTGAAAATTAACACTTATAAGGTAGAATGATTACACCAACTTGAAATGCTCGATGAACAACACATTAACATTCTTGAGCATCTCCAAGCTCATTACAAAAGTAAACAACACTATTACAATCTCAACATTATCCCTCACAAATTTGGCAAGGGTGACTTAGTTCTATCTACAAATTAGTGTAACGTTAATGTTGACCCTAATGGAAGAGGAAAATTTAGTCCTAATTTGTCAGGACCATATATAGTCGACAAAAGCTTTGGATCTGGTGTGTATGTCTTAACAAAACTTAATGGAACGCCCCTTAAGGAGCCTATCAATGCTACACATTTGTGTTGGTATTATGTTTAATCCCTTTTGAATAGTATGAATGTTAAATTAGTGTTGTTAAAGTTATGGGGTCATATCCTATATGCTTTCACATTGCTTCATTCTTGAAAAACCAATCATGTGTATGTCTTGAGCACTAAAGTAATTATTAAATTTATTTTTATAATTATTTTAGGTTTCATACTATTCAAATGCCTCTTGTGTGTTATGTTACATTAGATCATTAATATATTTAATTTAGCATAATGTACTCAATCATCATGTTGTATCTAAAAGAAACTAAAATAAGTTTAAATTATTAGATCACATCAACTTTGTTAAATCATGAAGACATTAATTAAATTAATCTTGCAAAGGTTATTTAATTAATCACATTTCCATTTAACATTCAAACACATTAAGACAAATCATAAAACATCAAATGCTCATATATATATCCAAATTTTTATGTACATATCATAATAATATACAATGTCACTGAGGTCTATGGGAACTAGCCCCCTCAGACGTTGGTGCTTGTGATTTGGTAGCAAGACGTCAGGAGATGGTCGTATATGATCATGACCATGATCCACCGAACCTAAGTGAAAAATGTAGGCCCTGTATCCACCCAAGGGCCGCCCGATTCTCCCTTGCTATATACTCCCTCCCAACCTTTAGCTGTGCTACCTCTAACTAAAGTCTCTCCACCTCTGCTGGAGTTTGGGATGACTGTCCTACAGTCTTAGCTCGGTGAATTCATCTCCTCACACTCTCATATGTTTCTCATAGCCTCATAAATGGTCTAAGTGACTCTAGATCCTCCTCCATGATAGGTCAGGGCATGTAATCTAAATCCATCCCCTTCTCATTAATGGATGCAGGAACTATCTCTATAGACACCTGACAGTAGACCTACCACCAATCTCTCGTCACTATTGCAAGGTAGAAACAATACACAATTAGTAAACATCATCATGATATATATATAGTGAGCATAAGAATTAAAATTACATACATAAAATAAAATATCATCACCTATATCTCTGGTAGGATAAGAAATCTCAACATCATCTTGTGTAGGGGGCATAGAAGATGTTCTAGCCTCTCCTCGACTGTGAGTACTAGTGCCTACCATAGTTGTTGCTCATGTTCACATCATACAGATGGGAGAAGGATCTCCCCACTCATATCGATCCTCAGTTGTTGCCTCATCACTCTCACTCAGGGGTGGCTCCTCCTCCTCATCCTCCTCCTCTCCCTCCTGGCCATCATAATTTGGATCTATATCCTTATACTCATCATCAATAACATCAATTAATATATATGTTTCCCTATAGCGTGTCTCCTCAGCCCTATCATCTCTATCATCTCTCTCATCTGGTAGTGGACCTGAATCTCCCACTAGCTCATTCATCAAATATACCGATGCTGGTCATGTCACTATCCACCACTCCTCATACTCCCCTATGGCACCGACATCATTTGCATTGGAGATTGGAGGTTGGTCATGATCAGATAAGTCAAAGTTACTCTCGGCCACATGGTCTACGATGAGTTGCATTGTATCACCTAGTCTTTGAGCACTCCACATTGACCTCTTGAAATAGGATCGTGCCCGAGGTGGTGTTTGAATCTGTCTAAATTGTCTCATTACTCAATCATAGTAAAAAGGACGTACTACATGGTTATGTTAGCCAACAAGAAATCTATCCAACTGCAACCTCCTCAACTATCTAGTATGATTTGGCCACTGTAGCATCAGCTAATAAGGTCTCCATATGATCTCATCCTCCTCCAGTTGGTCAAATCATACTCTCCAAAAATGTAAATCAACATACTACCACAATTGTTGTAGAGGATAGTTGAAAGCCCAAGGATACCCTACTACTATCACACATGGGAAGCTAACTAGTCTAGTACATGTCATATTCTCTAGGCACCACACCTATAGAAGTGTTCAGTGAAACATACTGTCCACCTCCCAGAATTCAAATTTCCCAAGATCATAATACAAATGTGCCAAGATACATCAACCCCAGGTGTACACTGTGCGATGCTTTTCCAACCCTTGAAACAAATGGACTAGTCCTCCCTCAAGGTGCATTTCTCACCCATGAATGATGAGAACTATTGCTACAGCATGCATCATAATCTGTCTAATCATAGGCACTCATGAGTATAATAGCATCAATAGATCAATCTTCCCTCTCACTTGATAATAATGAACTGGACCATCTAGACAACACTGTGAATCATCCTTCTACTCATGGAAGGTATGGTCTCTCTGGAAATGTACTCACTCTCCTTGAATCAGAACATGGAGAATCTAGTGTATGTCCTCTAAGGTGATCGTCATCTGCCCTGTTAGTAAATGAAATTTGGATGTATCCACGATGCAAGAAAGGTGGTGGAAAGACCCCAAACAAACTCAAATTGATCAGATACAAACAACGACCAACCCTTGAATCACTAAACACTCAATTTGAATCAAGCTTTCACCAATAGGCTTGTACCCTTCAAAAACCAACTCTACCCAATATCTTTTAGAGGACATCTAAGAACCTTCTTACCATCCTTTGAGACTCGCAACACAACTCAAAACAGCATACCAATTGACTCCATAAGGATTCTTTGAGACAATTTTGAAATCCTTAAGTTTGCCCCTATTTTTAGGACACCAATTAGCCTTGATTTACAAAGGAGGTCCCTCATAAACACCACCCTATCACTCAAACTCAAAAAATAGTGATAAGTTGTGTCTCAAAACATCTGAAAAAAATTATTTCTCAAATCCAACACTTCTAGAACATTATTCCCCAAAACCTCCACTTTCAAGCAAAACATCAAGGGTTTACTCGAAGTCACCTGGGCTTTCCAAACATAACCAATGCATCAAAAACCATGTATATACCCTATATAAACTCTAAAACACATCACATAAATACTTCTTCCACTATTTTGTCGAAACCCTTCATTGACACACCATTTCCATAAGGAAAACATTCAAATTTTACCCTAGGGTAACACCCAATCTCAATCAACACAACTCCACTACCTCCCCATACATGGGAACACATAAATTAAAAGGTATTAGACCCATTCCATGAGGTATAGTAAGGATAGTGAGTGGAATGGTTCAGGGTGCCATTTCAAGAGACCTTCAACACTAAATACTGAGAAAATAGAGCAATCATAGTAAAATAAAAAAATCTCTCACAAATTCAAATAATAGAAACTTAAACTAGTTTCAAATGGAAACTAATGCTCCTATTGTTCAAAATTAATTTCAAAATATGGCAGATCCTATATGGATTGTACAGATCTAGAAAAGTGTAAAAAGACAGTGAAATTTATAGAATTTAATGTTGTATTTCAATGGGAAATAGAATACAAACTTGGTCAATCCTCCTTCAAGCCTTGAAGAGGCTTTAAATACATTTTCCCACCAAAAATTAAATACCCAATATGCATAACCACTTTTAAAATTCTTGAGACCTTTCATATTCCTTATGAGTTGCATTTCTTGCTTAACAACACTTGCACTTATGTTTGCAAATTTAAACATTTTAACACCTAAGACACTAAACAACCCCAATTTAATATTAAATGGTCTTGTAGACATTATTTAGCATAAATAAAACTTTAACACCTTGTATACTCCACTACTAACACATTGTTACACTTTCACTAGATCAAATATTGCACTAAGGGTGTAGGTGCTCTTGCACCAATCCACGTCCTAGTGGTCGCAAAGAGCCATCAACATTGCATCGTGGTACCTCATGGGAGGCATGAGGTATTCCCAATATATTCCTACAACCTAAAGGTTCTCTATCTCCTCTGTTGATAGTGATGGGGCTAGGTCTCTCAAGAAGCTCAACTTTCTCCCCCCTAGTTGCTGCCACGATCGGGTGGGTACCTATTAAAATCACACAAATATGATCTAAAAAACATCTAATGTCTTTAATTTTAACTTTAATCATCATGCAAGTGTACTAAAGGTAATCTAGTGTGTTTTCCTAAAGTACATGTACACTTTAGAACCCTTTTGGGACACTTCATGAAGAAACGAGACACTTTGCGAATAAAAGGGACACTTTGCAAAAAAATGGGACACTTTGCAAAAAAAGGGGACACTTTGTGAAAAAATTCCAAGATCCTAAATTAACCTAGATATGTAGAAAAATAATTAAATAATTACATAAACACATATCTCAGGTAGTAGAATCGACTCACCTCGTGATGACACTCGTTGTGTGCCACCTGGTCACGAAGAATGTCCAATCGCCCAAGTCTATAATCTTGACTATTCAACATTTTTCTGTCTCACTTGTCACTCTCAAGATACAAGAAGGTAAAATGAAATATTAAGTGAAAAAATAATCCACTTTCACCTTCTTTAACTCTTTTTCATTCCTTTTTACTCTTATGCATTACATTAGGGTTTTTCCTATTTTAAGAGTTAATAAAGTGCTTTTTATTCAAAACACCATAACAAGTGCTAGAGAACTCCATTTTTTATGCCCTTTGATGCATTGGAATCATGATTCCACACTAGGCATCATTAATCATCTATCGTTATGTGGCATGGTACTTGGAGATGTCCTACAATATGATGTTTCTTATTTGATGTGGCTAGATTACTACCTTGATTCCACCTCCATAAAGCAAGCAGAATCAAAGGGGGCATACATCTACCCTTGAAGTTGATTTATAGAAGTTAGACAAAAGGATTTTTGGATAATTAATGAATTTTTGTTGCAGGATGCGGTTCCTAATGTTGTGGTTTTGCAGATAACTACACTGGGGGCTTCATTCTCCCATCTTTTGATTGAGTATCCTTTTATAGTAAAGTGTATTGTTTAGAGTCATTTAGCTTACATATGAACATAGAGTCATATGGGCACTAAAGTGTGGGCTTAATGTGTCACCAAAAATTGTATACTCTTGAAGAAAGAGATAATTTTGTGATTAATTTGGTCATATTTTAGACACCCTTGCATTAATCACTCCTTAAAAACTACATTTATAGGCTTGTAATGCTCATGATTTTGGAATTTAAGGCCTTTTCCACTCAAAAATCATGCAAATCCTAATGAGCAACATTCAAACCACTTAAGTTTTATGAAACCCACCTTGAAAATCTTGTTGGTTATTTTTTAAGAACCAAACTTAATCTCAATCCCTACCTATGAATTTTCCACAATTTAATCATCATCAAGGTTGAGGATTGACCAACACTTAAGTAAAGTATTTAGTACCTCACTTCTCTTTGGGCTCTGTGAGACCTAGGAGGGTAATCTTATGCATGCTTATAATATTTCACATTATGTCAAGAGAATTTCCTCACACAAATGCGTTACTTCAAGAAACTCACCTCATCATAGGCTTGACAGACCTCAAGTAAAAGTGTTATTTGTTTCAGGGAATGCGTTTATACACTTAAGGGTATGTGCAAGGTCATCATGAAAAAAACAGGCCCTTAAGTGGTGAAAAATTTAGAAAAAACAAAGTTAGGCAACTTGATGTAAAAAAATGAATAAGTTATCTATATTATTTCAAAAATACGTAAGAATAGAATTTGTAGCAAATTGAATGTAGTTTCTAAACTACTAGGTTTATTTTTTTTTAAAGTCTATTTGGTGAAAAATTAAAATTTCAATGTAGTAGTACTTAAATTTCAAGGAAAAAATAAGTAGGTGTCTATCTGACTACCCTAACCACAATAAAATGATAAATTTTTTTATAAGATTTTAGATATAAGTAGAGGACTCATGTCCCTATGTGATGCATATTTTTTTGTAACTTTTTTCCAAGTAAATAATTAATTATGATTTTTTTTATTACGACTTTTAAAAAATATAAAGAAATCATATGTCTAACCACCTTAACTTAGTCAAAACTTCATGAAATTCTTTTTTTTTAATCCTATAGTATATGAAGCATAGAATGTGATGCATGTTTCAGATTAAAAAAAATTATATTGTTTGGAAGCTATAAATGTTTTTCAATCAACCTATCAATTAGGACTTTAGTCATAATTCAAATACAAAATAAATAATAATAATTTATTAAAATCAAAGTAAAGCATAATTTATATTGGTGGAAAGATGAGAATATCCTTTAAAAACCCTTTTCATTTCAACAATTTTGGGAAAAAAAAGTCGTTAGCCACAGACCCTACACATACCCATCATATCACCACTTTTTGGCCCATGATGATCCTACACATACCCTTAAATTTGGGGCATTGTAATTTAGAGTATTTTATAAAGTTGTCTTCACCTTGAATCCTAGACCAAATTCACTACTAGCTCAACTAGCTACAAGATAAATTAATAAAACAAGCAATGCCTTATCTGAGGGAGAAGTGAAGTCATAACTTGTAATCAACTAGTAATACAATAATAATTGAACACTAGAAATTAATAGAGTATTATCATGCCACTTTGTAGGATCTAACTCACTATGTTTCAAAGTACTACTTCCTTAAGAAATCCTATATTCCTCCCCTATAAATTGATGGCTTCATTTTAGCATTTAATCAATTCCTTGAACTGAAGTATGAAACAAACTCATCCATTTGGTGCAAATGAAAGAAGACAAAAAAAATTATACTCTATAACTTCATTTATAATTTAGAAGAAAGACACAGGAGAGCAATATTTTGAAAACTAAACTTCCTTTTTCATTTTCTAATATTACATTATAAAACCATATTTAAGATTTGTATACAGTATAACTTTCACCCTAGACTTTCTTCTGATATATCTTACTAAAATACCTATTTACATTCTACTTGCTTTGAGAGAATAATAGTCATCATGACCTATCTTGGACTCAAGATTATGAACTCTCTTTTATCAGCCATGAAATCCCCTTTATAAAATAGGGGAGCCACAAGCACTCAGCTGAATTACAATTTCACTTTCATTTCAGTTCATTTCAAAAACCAAATTCTAACTAACTCCTCGAAGAAATCCCTAGGAGGTTTCATATGCAATCATTTGAGAATAGGGGAGCACAAAAGGAAAAAAATGCACAGGACACTAGTAGTCACTATCACAACATTCATTGTTGAAAAAAAAAGTATTCCATTCATATCTTCTGAAGGACTTCCACATCAGCATGGGAAAGCAAAAGAAAAACCATGGACACATGAAAAAAATGCCTCCTATGCAAAGACCATGGTGTCGTTAAAAAATAAAACAAGGCGGTGAGCCTATTTAGAGTTGTCGGCATCAAAGATTGCCTGACCACTCCTTATCCTTGATGAAATTTGAGGGATCATCAACATGTCATTATCAAAGCTCCTATATGGCACCAGAGAATAGAGGTACTGGCCATAGTCTAAGTTAGTATCAACCTCATCATCTGAAGGAGTATCATAAAGCACAATAGGAGAATTTTGTTTTTCCAAGTAGGCGGATGAAACCACAATAGTAGTTTACAACTTGATGGAGGAAGGAAAACTAAGAAAAAATGACCCCATGGTAAAAATATTGGTTTTAGGGGTTCGAATGAACCTACAAGTTTGATCGAACCAAAAAGGGGTTGGACTGAACTAGGGTTCGAGCGAACCCATTAATTATCGTGCTCACATTTCTCACCCCAAAAAAAAAAAAATACATATTCAAGGGGGTTTGTACGAACCCCCCTTACCCCTCATCCCCCTCCTGAGACACAAAAAAATCTAATTTTTTACGCTTCAGAGCTTGGGTTGAGGATGAAAATGGAGAAATTTTCACAAACACAACTAGAATCAGGTAATCCTCAGAATGAGCTATCCAACGAATATAATTTTAATATTTTTTGGTTTTATTATGTATTTTTTTTTTAGTTTTATTAAACATAGGTTTTTCATTGAAATTAAGGTCTATGTCCTGCACATGTGAAAAAATAGCAGATTATCAATTTTATTTTTTTGAAAAATATGAGTGCACTAGAATTGAAGTCCTTGATCCAAAAAAAAAATGAATTTCAATATATATAAAAGAAGTTATGCATTATAGGGTCGCTCTATGTCTGAATTGTAATTGGTTTGACTTCAAACTTGATTAAAGAAAAAATATTCAATTAAAAACTATCTAACTAAGTTGAAGCACTAGATATCAGAGTTACAAATTTAAATTTGAAAGAATTAGAATTTATCCTTTTTGAAAAAAAGTTATATAATATACAGTGTGCTTCACTTTTTAAAAATGTTGTTTTCTAAAAAAAACTAGTTTTCTTGGGAGATGGAAAAAGAAGTGCAATCTGATTCCAAAAATTTTGAAAAAAATATTTTTAGAATCTATAGACAAAATTTGATGAGACTCTAGTTTGCATCTTCTTTAAATTCCTTGTGGTTTAGCCGCTATAGGTGCCCAAATGTGAAGATTTAGTTAAAAATAATAATTCCAGTGTCCAGTTTGGCTAAAAATTGTAAACCACTATTGTGGGATCACCCAGGCCCTATGAATTTTCTCTTTTTTCCTAGCCTTCTTCACTAGTTGTGCTAGTTTCTTGCCTTTGAACTTGACCACTTCTCTTGAAAGGGTTCTATTTCCCAAGTGGTATGTACTCTACACAATTGATTTCTTCTTATGAACTCTAGCCCTCCTTTTACCCTTAGAAACCTCAGGAGAAGCCTGGGATTCATGCTCAGTTATACTCTCATGATACTCAAATACATTGAGACAACTAGACCTTCTAATAGGTTGAATTGTCCCACCATTTATCCCTATTTTCAAAACAAGGAGAATTTGACAATTTAAAATAGAGCTACAAGTAGACACACAACACAAACAATTTTGACCAACCTATTAGAGAAATTCCTAACTAAACCAAAGAATCCAATTTGAAACCAACCTACTTAATAAAATTCAACTCAACACAAACAAACAACCTCCTACTCCATTTCACACTTCACCTTACACACACTGTAGAATGAAAAGATGGTGAGAATGAACAATGATCAACTTGCATTAAATAGGAAATTTGAGCATGCAGAATTAATGATTCAAGAACTCCTTGCATGAGTGAATTAATAACTTAATAGTTTGGCTTTGAATCTAGGTCGTTGATCTTATAACACTCAAAATTTCATCTAAGGTGGCCATGAGCATCATTTTTCAACCATTATCAACTTGCTCCTAGAAAACAATGATGCTATCTCGAATGCTACCACATTCCTTTCTAACCTTGATTAATCATATGTGATCTGACAATTAGCATGTATCACCAACCTATTTCATGCCTTTTCATTTATATCGATTAGGTACACAAGACCAGTCTATTTTCTTGAGAGAATACTTCCTTATATGCTTCATCATTGGTCTTCCTCAAATCTGTGGGTGAAATTTGTGATGAAAGTATTCATGTGATGATTTTTAGTTTGTTGGATCATCCTGTTTTAAAACTTCATCAACGGTTCTCCAGTCCTTTCACCATTTTCCTTTTTTTCTTTGCATGAAATCCTTAGGATCCTACCATGTTTCTGTATCATGGATGAATCTCATCTTTCATCATCCTCATCAAAGATGTAAACATCCCCACGATGAAACTTTAGCCCTTGGTTGTGTGTCCTATTCTATGATCACTTTCATTCCTCCATAATGCATCACCAATTCAAAATTTGTACCTAGGTACCTATCATTGATGGGAGATGTAGTGAAGGCATTAGATCTAGACACGTACACCTACAAAAAAATCAATGGCACAAAAGGGATCACTCATAGGATCTTATCATATTAGTGAAAGAAACCCTTTTAGAGAACAAACATCACTTGTTGCTAATTCAGAATTAAAGTTCAGAAATGAATTCATGATGAGCAATAAAAACATAAGGTCGTCACTCATCACTAATTCTCCTCATGCAGTTTGCGAGCAATTAGGAATGAGAAGGTTTACAAAGTTTACAATGTGCATTGTGTATCACTAATTTGGAACCTAACATTTAAAAAATATCTTTGATCATGTGATATAGAGGAAATTACATCATATCACTCATTAGTATTACAATTTGAAGGCTCAAAAGCCATTAGCAATAAGC
Organism: Sequoia sempervirens; assembly: GCA_007258455.2. Taxonomy (NCBI): domain Eukaryota; kingdom Viridiplantae; phylum Streptophyta; class Pinopsida; order Cupressales; family Cupressaceae; genus Sequoia; species Sequoia sempervirens. Next base: position 606,130,490 of record VDFB02193867.1, read on the forward strand.
ATTACAGTTCCATTGTTTGTTGCTAATTTGGAGTATGTACCTATGAAGAAATCAGAGATGAGCGATAAAGTATGATGGCCATTGGGACTAAAGTGGAGAATTTGAGAACATGCACTTAATTTGTTCTAATTGAGGGGACTCTTTAGGATAACATGATAATAGTAGTCTCAATAACATCTAAGTCACAAAATTCAACGAATATAAAAGACAAAAGATTCTTTACTTAGCCCTATAAGATGGGATAATCAGACATAGGTGAGAGGGACCTATCACTTGATGATAATGATAAACATGGGGGTTATATTTTTTTAAAATGACCAGATACAGGCACCATGCAGTTAACAACAAAATAGAATGGAAAAAGAAATAAAAATGAATAAAACCCAAAACCCCATATAAGAACCCTACAACCAAATGTAACAAAGGTTTTAGGTGAAAAAAAAATTCATAGGGTTCAACATGAGCACTTTAGATTTTGAAAAATTTGAAAGTGCCATTAGTGTCTCTTTCTAGGGACGTCTATTCCTCATTGAATAGAGCGAGAATTTAGATCCTATAGGAAAAGTAGACCAAGTTCCTACTTCATTGGGCGACAAATTCAAAAGGTCATCTCTTCCACCAACTGCTCTTCGTTTGACATGTCAAATCATATTTGATGGCCCAAGGCCACCAAAAACCATAGGTCTCTTCTTACCTCTATCATAGACAAATTTTTCATCATACTTCATAGAATCCAATCTAAAAACATCACTACAATATGCCTGATTAAACATGCTATCACTTCTCAACAGCTCAGCATATACAACAATATTAATAAGTTCAAAATTACCAAGCAGTTGAAAATCAGGCATAACTTTAAAATACTGATTATCATGTGGCAAAAATTAATAATATTTATTAGTTAAAACATTTTCAAGCTAAAAAAAACCCTCTTCAATGTTTTTCCCATTACCACACTATAAGAAAATTTCATCCAGCGAAAAAATTGGGCACTCATATTCTACCACATAGTTGGTACTATCAAGTTCAATCAGCTTATTAGTTTGCATGTCAAAGGTGAAACAACTATAAGAACTAATCAAAATATTATGCACATCATGTAATCTATCTCCAAGTGTATGTAAGAAGATACAATCATACTTTGGACACACTATAACTGTGCCTCAACATGCTGGTGTAGAGAATCTTCAAGAATCTCTAATCTATCATCATCCTTACTCACTTTGACACCTTTTGAACACAACATGTTAACATCTTCAGCATTCGTAGCTTGTTCAAAAGTGAGCAATTCTATTTCAAAAAGATAATCTATTTTTTCTTTGAAATCATCCCACACATCCATATGAAAAGATTTATAACTAGGCTCATTTAAATAAAAAAATAGATACTTATCCAAATATGCATTAAAATTCTCAAAATTTGACTTCTCAAATACACAAACTTCATGGTCATCTACTGTTTCTAACCCATCGAAATAGATTTTTGAACTTGCATTAGCTTGCACATTCTCACACTCAATTAGTTTTTTGTCATTGTCCACATTATCACCCTGTTGATCAACTAGTTCATAATTGGAAACAAGATTAGATGCCCATGCATTATATCCTACATAGTAAAGGATATCATCACTATCAAAATCAATATGAAAAACACATAACAACTAAGGGTTTCCCATATGTTTATATTTTTTTATATTCAGTGGTTAATAGATTTGAAATTTGTTCACTACTTAATATATCATTGTTCTGATCCATTCTTTCAACCACTTTTTCTTCTTGACTTCCACTAGAACTACATCCATTACTAGGTTGTAAATCTAGGTATATCATGATATCACCATAAAAAAAAAAAATCAATGGATTGATCACAAACTAGGTTTTCCCAATCAGAGGGGATTGAATTGCCAACAACCTTTTCAAAAACATAATCACAACTTGTCCTAGAAGACACGCTATCCATTTGTTTATTCTTACTTATTTTTAGGTTTTCAAGACTACAATCTACATATTATTTCACTTCAACTTTGGATTGGGTTTCATCATTGAGTTGGTCATTCACATCTTCTTGAGGATAGAGACAAATATTTTCTCTATTATGAACAACAATGGTAGACATCGCAACACTCTTAAATTATTCCTTCTTAGGCTTGCACTTGTTTATATCTGAAACTAAATACATCATTTATATCCATAGAGCTACTAATTTCATCAGCATGTTTATCCACAATTGAAGACATCAGGCTTTGCACATATTAATTCCTCATGGTTTCCATATTGTCTAAACATGTGTAAGCCATCTGCATACTCAATATGTTAAAACCCTTTAACAATGCACTAGATCCCTCCTCAAATGCTTCAAAATACATATGAATTCACTTTGAGGTACTAGGTCTAAAATTTTTAGGGATTAGTGAAAGAGTAATAGCAAATCTATGACTAAAAGCAATGCTTGACTCTTCACCTTTTTTTTAATATGTTTTAACTCTATGACAAGGTTAGAAGGTTCTTTTGTAAAATCTTCTGTATAAGCATCCACTAGTTTATCCCAGTAGGAAAAGGACTTCTCAAGAAAACTTAAGTACTAGTCCTTAGCCCTAGCTTCCAGAGATTTGAAAAAAATATCATCCACATATCCTAATCTCCAAATGAATGTTTCACCATGAAGCTATAAACAATTTGGGCATGTGCATCTCCTTCACACACACTGTATCCATTAAATCTAGGCATCTACTTATAGACTCGAGATGGCATACTTTTAACCTTGTAATCAATCCATGACAAGTCTAATTGGTCATACAATGATTCAAATGAACTGAAAAAAGGTGCCACAATTTGGCTAGCAAATCTAGTATGAATATCTCTTAACTGGGCCTACATAGCCATCAGGTGCCTTTTGTTCAACTCTTTAATTCCCCTTTTAAACATAGCTTTCCATTCTGGCCTTAGCCCAGGATTGTTCACAATTGGGTTCGTGTACTTTGGGGTTTCAACTATTTGAAGACTATCAAAATTTTGAAGCTTTTTGACAATATGCATAAAATTTTCTAATGGCATGGTTATTTCCCTTTGGTAATCTATAGATATATGCAAATATGGGTTTAAGTAATGGTGCACAATCATAACCATGACAATATGAAGGATCACTAAGATAGTTGCTAATATGATGGTAACTTGTTCCTTTAACATGTGATAATGCAAATAGATAGAAATTCCTAAGATATTCAACTTCATTTTAACCATTCATATTAGAAAATTTGTTAACACTCAAACAATATTTTAAAAGGAATAGTAATTTCTTTCAACGTGATAGGTTCAACAAATGAAAATATGCAAAAAATTATGTACCTTCACACGTCAAGCTAGTGCAACTTTGAATAGAGAATTTTTAGGTTACAATAACGAACAATAACCCTTCATGTGTACACATTGTAGAGCAAAGTCGCCACCTCTTCAACAAGAGGAAAAACTTTGAAGCAAGAATATCTTTCTCTAATTTCTTCCAATGGAGTCACTTTCTTAATATTTTGAATTTAGGGCTACTAAAAATCTATTTTTAGATTTGGAAGTTATTCAATATCTGAACCAAATGTTCATTCTATTTTGACTCCTTTCAAATAGTCTTCAAAAAAATTTTATCAAAGATAAAAAGTGTTCCCCAACAAAGTTGCCATTTTTTTTGGTTTTTTTTTTAAGAATCAAACTTAATCTCAACCCCTACCTATGAATTTTCCACAATTCAATCATCAACAAGGTTGAGGATTGGCCAACACCTAAGTAAAGTATTTAGTACCTCACTTCTCTTCAGGCTTTGTGAGACCCAGGAGGGTAATCCTATGCATGCTCATAATATTTCTCATTAGTTCAAGAGCATTTCCTCACACAGATGCATTACTTCAAGAAACTCACCTCATCAAAGGCTTGGTAGACCTGAGGTGAAAGTGTTATTTGTTTCAGGGAATGTGTTTATACACTAGAAGTTGGGGCAATGTAATTTAGAGTATTTTATGAAGTTATCTTCACCTTGAATCCTAGACCAAATTCACTACTAGCTCAACTCGCTACAAGATTAATTAATAAAACAATCAGTACCTTATCTGAGGTAGAAGTGGAGTCATAACTTGTAATCAACCAGTAATACAATAATAATTGAACATCAAAAACTAATAGAGTATCAATATGCTAATTTGCAACATCTAACTCGCTGTGTTTCAAAATACTACTTCCTTAAGAAATCCTATATTCGTCCCCTATAAACTGATGGCTTCATTCTAGCGTTTAATCAATTCATTGAACTGAAGCATGAAACAAACTCATCCATTCAATGTAAATGACAAAAGATAAACAAAATTGTACTCAATAACTTCATTCATAATTTAGAAGAAAGACACACAAGAGAGCAATATTTTGAAAACTAAACTTCCTTTTTCATTTTTTGATATTTCCTTCCAAACCATATTTAATATTTGTATATAGTATAACTTTTTCCCTAGATTTTCTTCTAATATATCTTACTAAAATACCTATTTAGGGTATGTGCAGGATCATGATAGGCCAAAAAGTGGCAATATGATGGGTATTTGTAGGGTATGTGGCTAATGACTTTTTTTTTCCCCAAAATTGATAAAATGAAAAGGGTTTTTAAAGGAGATTCTCAGCTTTCCACCAATATAAATTGTGCTTTACTTTGAATTTAATAAATAATTATTATTCATTTTCTATTTGAATTATGACTAAAGTCTTGATCGATAGGCTAATTGAAAAACATCTATAACTTTCAAATGGTATCACATTCTATGCTTTGCATACTATAGGATTAAAAAAAAAAAATCATGAAGTTTTAACCAAGTTAAGGTGGTCAGACATATGAGTTTTATATTTTTTAAAAGTTGTAATAAAAAATTCATAATTAATTATTTACTTGGAAAAAAATTATAAAAAAATATGCATCATATCTGTACATGAGTTCTCTACTTATGTCTAAATTTTGATAAAAAAATATTATCATTTTATTGTGGTTAGGCTAGTCAGATAGACACCTACTTATTTTTTCCCTGAAATTTAAGTACTACTGCATTGAAATTTCAAATTTTCACCAAAAATATTTTTAAAAAATAAAATAAACCTAGTTTTATACAAACTACATTCAATTTTCTATAGATTCTATTCTTACATATTTTTGAAATAATATAGATAACCTATTCAAAGTTTTACGTCAAGTTGGCTAACTCTGATTTTTCTAAATTTTTTGCCACTTAAGGACCTATTTTTTCCATGATGATCCTGCACATACCCTTTACATTATAATTGATCTAAGATCATATTAGTCATTGTGACCTATCTTGGAATCAAGATTCTGAACTCTCTTCTATTAGCCATGAAGTCCCCTTGATCAAACAAGGGAGCCACAAGCAATCAACTGAATTACAATTTCACTTTCATTTCAATTCATTCCAAAAACCTAATTCTAACTATTTAACTCCTCGAAGAACTCCCTAGGTGGTTTCATACACAATCATTTGAGAATAGAGGAGGACAAAAGGAAAAAAACATGTGTAGGATACTAGTAGTCACTATCACAATGTTCATTGTTGAAGCAAAAAAGATTCCATTTATATCTTCCAAAGGACTTCCACATCAGCATAGGAAAGAAAAAGACAAACCATGGACACATGAAAAAAAATACCTCCTATGGAAAGACCATGGTGTTTTCAAAAAATAAAACAAGGCGATGACCCTATTCAGAGTTGTTGGCATCAAAGAATGCCCAACCACTCATTGTCCTTGATGAAATTGGAGGGATCATCACCATACAGTCATCAGAGCTCCCATACGACACCAAAGAATGGAGGTACTAGCCATAATCCAAGTCAGTATCAACCTCATCATCCAAAGGAGTATCAAAAAGCACAATAGGAGAATAGTGTTTTCCTAGGAAGGCCCTATGAATTTTCTCTTTTTTCCTGGCCTTCTTCACTGGTTGTGCCAGTTCCTTGTCTTTGAACTCGACCACTTCTCTTGAAAGGGTTCTATTTCTCAAGTGGTATTTACTCTGCACAATTGATTTCTTCTTATGACCTCTAGCCCTCTTTTTACCCTTAGAAACTTGAGTAGAAGCCTATAATTCTTGCTTAGTTATACTGTCACGATGCTCAAATACATTGAGATGGCTAAACCTTTTAACAGGCTCAATTGTCGTACTAGTTTTCCCCATTTTCAAAACAAGCAGAATTTGACAATTTAAAACAAAGCTACAGGTAGACACACTTACAACCCAAATAATTTTGACCAACCTATTAGAGAAATTCCTAACCAAATTAGAGAGCCCAATTTGAAACCAACCTACTTAAGAAAATTCAACTCAAGAAAAACAAACAACCTCCTACTCCATTTCACACTTCACCTTACACACACTGTAGACTGTAAAGATGGTGAAAATGAATAGTGATCAACCTGTATTAAATAGAAAATTTGAGCATGCATAATTAATGATTCAAAAACTCCTTCCGTGAGAAAATTGATAACTTAATAGGTTGGCTTCCAATCTGGGTCATTGATCTTAGAACACTTAAAATTTCTTCTAAGGTGGCCATGAGCATCATTTTTTGACCATTATCAACTTGCTCCTAGAAAACAATGATGTTATCTCAAATGCTGCCACATTCCTTTAATCCAACCTTGATTAATCATATGTGATATGAAAATTATCATGTATCACCAACCTAATCCATGCCTTTTCATTTATATCAACGAGGTACACAAGACCGGTCTATTTTCTTGAGAGAATACTTCCTTATTTTCTTCATCACTAATCTTCCTAAAATCTTTGGGTGCAATTCATGATGAAAGTATTCATGTGATTAATTTTAGCCTGTTGGATCATCCTATTTTAAAACTTCATCAATAGTTCTCTAGTCCTTTCACTGTTTTCCTTTTTTCTTTGCACAAAATCCTCAGGATCCTACCACATTTCCCTATCATGGATGCATTTCATCTTTCAATGGCCTCATCAAAGATGTAAACATCCCCATGATGAAACTTCAACCCTTGGTTTTGTAGCTTATTCTTTGATCATGTTCATTCCTCCATCATGCATCACTAATTCAAAATTTGCACCTAGGCTCCTATCAACGACAAGAGATGTAGTGAAGGCATTAGATTTACACATCTACACTTGCATAAAAATCAATGGCACAAAAGGGATCACTCATAGGATCTTACCATATTAGCGAAAGAAACCATTTTAGAGAACAAACATCACTCGTTGCTAATTCAGAACTAATTTTCATGAATTAATTGACGATGAGAGATTAAAACATAAGGCCATTGCTCATTGCTAATTCTCCTCATATAGTTTGTGAGCAATTAGTGATGAGAAGGTTTACAAAGTTTACAATGTGCATTGCGTATCACTAATCTAGAACTTAGCATTTAAAACATATCCACGATCATGTGATATAAAGGAAATTACATCATATCACTCATCACTATTATAATTTGAAGGCTCAAAAGCCATTAGTGATAAGCGTTATAGTTCCATTGTTCGTCACTAATTTGGAATATGTACCTATGACGAAATCATAGATGAGCAATAAAGTATTATGGCCATTGGGACTTAAGTGGAAACTTTGAGCACATGCACTTAAGTTGTTCTAATGGAGGGGACTCTCTAGGATGACATGAGAATAGTAGGCTCAATAACATCTATGTCATGAAATTCAAAGAATATAATTTAGCCAAAAGATTCTTTACTTAGCCCTATAAGATGGGATATTCAAACCTAGGCGAGAGGGACTAGTCACTTGATGATAATGATAAATGTCAGGGTTTTATTTTAAAAAAATTACTAAATATAGGCACCATGTAGTCAACGATAAAATAGAATGCAACAAGCAATAAAAATGAATAAAACTCTAAACCCCATATAAGAACCCTACAACTAGATGTAACAAAGGTTTTAGGTGAAAAAATAAAATTTCATAGGGTTCAACATGAGCACTTCAAATTTTGAAAAATTTGAAAGTTCCATCAAAACCTTGGTGGGACTAAGTCGCCTAGGGTGGCAACTTAGTCCCTTTTGAGGAATTTTCCACTTTTGAGCAGGAAAAGCACTGACTTCATTCAAATACTTGTGGGATATTGGCCTATGAAGTTAAAATAATGAATAATTTAGTGTTAATTCCTATAAATACATGTTTTTAGGTCATTTATCACAACATTAAGTCATTTTTACAAAGAAAAATGAAAATTAAAGAGCCAAATATCTTTCACAAGAAGATTCTTTAGTCTTTCTACAAGAAAGTTGAAGCTTTAGGGTAGAAAACTAGGGTTTTTGTAGGTCTTCAAGCTCAATTTTCACTCAATATCTTACATTGCAAAGGGTTGATCATGGATTCCTATTGAGAATCATGGATAAATATAGGTTGAGGAGATGCAACCAACCATCAAATCACACCTAAATACTTGTTTTCAAAGTGACACCATCTTCCATTTTCTCTCTATCCTTAGATTTAAGGTTTACGTGTCATTGATATTCATTTTTAATGTTGTAGGGTTTCTTGGATTGAAGTCTTATATCATTCAATCTCTATTTAAACATCTTATTCTAGCATAATAGAATAAGGTTTTTTCTTACTTTAGATTTTCCTAGTCTTAGATACACTTAGGGCTAGGGTTTTATGTAGATTTTATCTCTTTCAAGGTTCAAATACCAACTAGGGGTTTGATCAAGGAAAACCCCCCATTAGAAATCAATTTATCTTTTGTTTTTCAGGTAATTTTGCATATTCAAATCCGGATTTGCATTAGAAAATAGAGTGCAGACTATGGGCTTCCATTTTCACTTTTGGATTTGCAGAAAATAAAAACTAGACTAAGTCACCCATAGTGGCAACTTAGTCCCACTACACTGATTTTTTCAGAGATTTTATAGTTTTAGATACCCATTTGGTAGAAACAACTTTCTAGGAAATTTCCTTGATCTGGGACTAAGTTTCCTAGCTTGGCATAAGTGTCCTAGTTGGCTCAAAAATCAAGTTTTCTAGGATTCTAGAGGTCTCTGCAATCTTCATTCTACTCTTCATCAGTTTCCAAGTGCATAGTTTTTGTTTAGCATCTTTATTTTGTTCTTTATTGCATCCATTTCATCACTTTGCATATCATAGTGTGTTTTTCAGCACTTTGCATTTCTTAGTATTAACATCAATAAGCCATTTATTTTTCAGTTTATTACATTTACAAATCATATTTAGATACATTGTATCCCTATTTACATTAATCTTGAGTGTATAAATTAGCATTTTGGGCCCATTTCTCTCCTTTTAGGTGAAGAACCTAGAAGAGTTAGAGCATCTTGGACACCCAAAATCAATGTCCATAGGGGGAGCAATAACAAAAAATTATACAATCCCCCTGGATATTTGGCATGTCAGAATTTGGCATGAAGATATATTTTAAGAAATAGATAAGTAGAGGTTGTGAAAAAGAAACCAGAAGAAAAGTTGCAGGCATGTTATTTTGTAGAGGGATTTAGGGTTTCCAATGCATAGAAGAAGGGTTTTTAGTATCTTTTTGAAGCTGACTGCATTTAATATGAATTAGGGAAACATGATGGTGTATAAAGAAATATTCAAAAGCCATTTTTTTATCACTTATGCAATATTGAATCAATCTTGAAGCGATTTGGAGAAATTTTGAGGTAATTTGGAGAAATCACTATAAATAATTAGGAGTAAAAGATGAAAGTTTTTCATCTCTCAGTTTACAAAAGGAGAAGAGAAAATAAGCTTTGTTGAGCAAAGAAAGGGTTTAAGAAAGATAATCACATTGATGGATAGAGGACCAAGTGGTGATATTCTGCTGAGGTTGAAGGGTGTTGAGTTGGAAGAGTTTGATCATCAAAAATTGAAGGAAATGGAACTAGGGTTGAAGACAAATGAATTGCAGAACGTAAAAGCCCTGGGTATGGATTTATTGGGAAATTTTCCCTGGTTTGTAGATAAAGAAAAATCTTGTTCTATTTAAGTCATTTCAAGGATGACAACATTATTCTGGACAAACCCTATCTGATCATGAAGGAAGCAATCAAAGCTATTATTGGTTTGTGCAATGTTGGTGATCTCTATGGAAAGAAAAGCATGAAATACAGAGACATGGAGGAACTTACTGGCATCAACAAAGACCCTCAAACTCTACTGATAAATACCATTGTTGATCCCATAGTAAGGTATGTTATGTATGAAATCTCTTAGAAAATTTACTTTAGAAATCATGAAGGTTCTACTTCGGCTATTGTTGTATATCTTGCACACATGATGGTGAAGGAAAATATTTAGTTTGATCTTCATAGTCTAATTTTGGAAAAGCTAATTGAGAATGTAAGAATGTATTTGGTCGAGGGTTATCCTTTCCAGTTTGGGTCCCTGCTCACATGTTTGGTATTTTACTTTTTTAGTTCATTACTGGGAAGAGAGAATGTTAAGTGGGACTTTGGTATCCCTATCAGAAAATAATTTTATAGGCATTTGGAGTGTATGGAAGATAAATCAAGTGCATGCAAAATCTATTTCTCATCCCTGCAAAAGAATTTGTGCTCTGGTGTGTTAGTGCCTAGTCAGTTTGAAGAGGGTTCCTCTTTTGGTAAGAAAGAGTTGGAAGTTGTTATTGGTGGTTCCCCTCCAAAATCTAAAAGGAGAAAAATTATCACAAAAGATGTCTCAGAAGAAAAGAATGAAGAAGAATCTCTACCTAAATCCAAATTTGATCTAGAGGATATTTAGATAATTTTAGATGAAGGCGATATTAAGAATGTTGGTGAAATGTGATGTTCCTGCTCTCCAATCAAAATACTTAAAATTGATGATGTGTTGATTGATTATTTGCTCAAAAAGGGTATTGTAGTTTTAGATGTGTCTAACTCATTACTAGATGATTTAGTAGAAGTTATTGAAGAAATAATATTGTTGGAAGGACCTAAAGGACATTATTTTGAAGCTATTATTGAGAGAAGATGTGTCAAAGAAAAACAAAATTTATCCATACACATTAATGAGACAAGAGAATGCATTAAGGAAATATCTAAATCTACAGGTATTGTCTCTGGTGGCCTGCAACTGTAGACAATTTTAGAAGTAGAATTGAAGACATTGAATCTAAGATAAATAGTATTGGAAAGAGTTTTGAGTTCTTCAAAGAAAAAAATGGAAAACAGAGAATAAGAGTTGGTGAATTACAAGTGGAGTTGCTGATTGCTCAGAGATAGAGGGAAGACCTTGTTAAAAATTTCTAGTTGGTGAAAGAGATTGTTGAGGTCTAGTTGGATCATCTATTTGGAATACTCTCTGATGTAGAAGATTATGAATGGAAATGTTTGTCTTTGGACCAGACATCCTCATTTACAATGTTATCTTTTTTGGATAGTATGAGTGCTAGAATGAGTTCAGCAATGTTTTCTTGGAAGAGGATTCTTCTGACCATAAGAGATAGGTACAATAATTTTTTTCCAGTAAAAAGCATACTTTCACTTGAATGTTCAAAATGGTGAGTTGGAATTCATTTGTATATACATTATCAACATGTACATATGTTTACATCTTTTTTTTGGTTTCCCTTTGCCATTGATGTCAAAGGGGGAGAGAGTCATGTGAAAAAAAGTAAAAGGGGAGAGAATACTAGTGATAGGGGGAGAAAATGTTGTGGTGAAGTTATATAAAAATTTTCACATGTTGCCATCAATGAAAAAGGGGGAGATTGTTGGAAGAATGAAGAACATCCAATTGTGTAGACTTTGTGTTGTCATTGATGTCACCATGTTTTTTGAGTTGTTAGTTTGATCTGATAATCTGAACCGATATGAAGAACCAGTTTACATCCTCTAGTATTTTGGTCTGCAATCCTCTACGGTTGGTTGTTGTTGATTGTGCTTTTGCAAAATGGCTTATGGATGTTTGAAGCATGTATGTTCAGAACCTCACGTGCATAGGTGCTTGTATGGTGAATTGACATTATTCTGATATTACATTTTTTCTATTAGGTCTATCCCTAGCCGACCTAATTTAATGTTGAAGTTGTAATGGATTAATTTTGTGATGTAGATATATGTGTGACCTATATTTGGTTCATTCTGACATGATGTAGCATGGTATAGACTTGGATTTATTTTGGAAATATTTTGTGTATTCTTAAAGTCGACAAGTTGATTTTTTGGTGAATGAAGATTGCATCTAATTAGGCTGACCTAATTGATGCTTACGAATGAATTAGATATATATGTTGGCTAGTTTTGATGATTGTTGTATGTCTAGTATGGTGTGTTACGAATGTGAAGAAGTGTGAAGATGATGTAGTGTGTTAAGTTAGTTTAGTGAGCATCACCACAACTAAATCAACACTTGTTAGGTGTACTCTCAGTAGTTCATTATGGCTATGAAGCCACTTTTGTTTTTGCAATTTCTATTTGTTGGTAGTAATCCTTTGTGCTTGGATAGTGAGTCCTCTTTGTAAGTAGTGATATTTTTGTATCTGGATAGTGAGTCCTATTTTGGGCAATGAGCATTTTGTATTTGGTTTTTGGAACTACTTTATATTGTGAGCTAATCCTCACCATGCTTTTTCCCTTATTGGGTTTTCCGCATAAATATGGTGTTTTTTGTGTTGATATTGTTTCTATTATCTACATTTCATGTTCATACTTAATAACAAAATAAAGTGCTTGTGAAGTTGATAAGTGGTAGAAGTTTTGTGTTTGAATTTGGTGACAACTAATTCACACCCCCTCTCATTTGTCTTGCACCTTTCAACACTATCTTGTTAATCCATATGTAGGGTTTTGTTGTGCATTGCTTATGTAAGCATTGTAATGAAAGCTATATGTGGAAAACAACTCTCCTAATGTCAATACCTTAGGGAAGAATGCATATATACTTTTAATTTTTCAATTATAGTTCAATTAAGATGCACTTTGAAATAAATATTAGAAATAGAGTACTAGAAAAACATAGATGAACACCAGATATATGTGGGAAAACCCTTATGGGAGAAAAACCCACCACACCAAGAGAAGTTACTTTGTATTATAGTAATAAGGATTACATACAAGAGTTATGACTTATCTTTCTGATGTCATATTACAACAGCTTTCACTATGATCAATCTTGTACAGGAACCTTCACGTTATAGTATTCACAGAATAGAATTCACTCTGATACAATTTGAACTATTCACACACCTATTGATCAAACCAACCATCGAACCCTTGAGAATTTTCAATTGAAAACTATATTCATGGAATTCCCTGTTTGTTGAACTTCCTCACAGAACTTTCACAACAGACTGTCTTCCAATGGTTCCCATTTGGCTCCTTTGATTGGTCCACGAGATGCCACATAGATGGTCATCGCTTGGTCAAAAGAGTTCACACTGTACCGGCATGTTAGTGAGACACTAATTGTGTCTCCCTGATGCCATACTGCTTAACATCGCCAAAAGTTGTTTCCATCGAAAAGAGGTTCCACTGAGCTTAAAAATTGTATCGCCTTCAATTTTCATTTTGGAAAGACTATCGCTCTTCGGTGAAACCACATACTGATATCCTAAGTCACACCGAAGAGTCATTCTATCGGTAGGACATACTACTTTCACCAGGACCTCACACCGAGCTCTTCATGTTATACCGAGTGCCAAACAATAGTCAGCAAGACATATCACTATCACCAGGAGATTACATCAATGTTCAATAGGTACTTTGAAGTATTCAATAGTCAGCAAGACAATCGTCTTTTGCCGAGACATCTTATCGAGTTCTTTATGTTACTTTGAAGCAACCACCAGTCGGCGAGACTCGTCACTTTCACTGAGAGATCATACCAAGTCATCAAAGTTACTCTGAAGTGCTCATCTATCACCAAGACATATTGTCCTTCACTGAGACTTTACTTCGAGATCCTTATGTTACATCGAGCACCGAAATGTTGGCAAGACTTTTGTCCATCGCTAAGAGTTCTTAGTGAACCCTTAGTGTTACCCTGATGCCTCCAAGTGTGTCCCCGTCGGCAAGACCTTCATCGTTTGCTCAGACATCTTCCTGGGACCTTTTGAGTTACCCCGAATGAATATGGTTGGTGTGACATTCCCACATCGGTAAGACTTCTTACCAATAGTATTCCTTCCAGTGAGAGTTTCCTCGATGACTTTAAAACAAACACTGTCAGTGAGAAATTAATACATCACCCAGACTTCTTCCTGAGCCACCATAGGTTATCCTGATATATAATAGAATGGCCTGTCAACCAAAGATCTCCACGCGGTAAGAGGTCACATCGAACACAACATGTCATAGCGATAGGATCATTCGGTGAGATAGAAGCAAGGTCACAACGACCTAAAAAAATCACAATGTGTCAAAGCTGCTGGTCAGCTAGACATTAACAATATCACATTGACTTGGCTCCACTAGAGGTTACAGCCTATGATGATTTAGCCACATATTTCCAACAATCTCCCACTTGACGAAGATCACATAAGCACCTCCAGAGCACAAGACTTACTAAAAATCATGGGCACTAAGGCCCATTGAACTGGGACACCACCTGAACATTTTTGTGCTCACTGGCTTCGTCAATGCATCTGCAACATTCTCTAGAGTATCAACCTTTTCCAAACTGACCTTTCCATCCTCCACCATATCTCGTACAAAGTGGTATTGTACATCTATATGTTTCATCTTGGCATGGAAAGTAAGATTCTTTTCCAGACAAATTGCAATCTGACTGTCACAGTAAATAGTTATTTCCCCTGCACCAAAACCAATGTTAGAACACAAACATTTTAACCAAACTGCTTCTTTACAAGCATGAGTAGCTACCATGTATTCAACCTCTATAATGGACAAAGCGACTACAACCTACTACTTACTCATCCAACTCACCGCACCACCATTCAACATGAAAATGTATCCACTAGTAGACCTCCTACTATTAATGTCCCCTGCCCATTCATAATCCATATATAATCGAATAATGAGAGTCCTCTGTGATTCAATCAAGTTCCCATGGCAACACAAAGCAAAATTTGAAGTGCCCTTCAAATATCTGAAAACTCTCATTACAACATCCCAATGTGTCCTTCCAGGATTAGCCATAAACCGACTAAGAACTCTCATTGCTTGGGGAATGTCTAGCCTTGTACAAACCATTGCATACATAAGACTTCCTACTGCACTAGCATAGGGTAAACTGGTCATGTCCTCCATCTTAGTAGGAGATTTTGGACAGTCTTCAATAGATAGCTTCATTCCCTGCAAGATTGAGTAACTAACTGCTTACAATCATTCATGCAAAATCTCTCTAGAACATTCTTGATATACTTACTCTGACTGAGCCAAATTTTTCTACTATTCCTATCCCTGGTTATCTCCATCCCTAGAATATACCTTGCTGCACCAAGATCTTTCATTTTGAACTTAGCAAACAACTAAGACTTAAGATCAGAAATCATTAACTTACTATTGCCTATGAACAACATATCATCAACATAGAGAGCAATAATAAGGACTTGATCACTTTCAACTTTATAATAAACACAATGATCAGATTTTGATCTCACAAATCCCAAATACAATACAAAAGTATCAAATTTCTGATACCACATTCTAGGTGACTACTTTAACCCATACAAAGACTTTTTCAACTTGCAAACTAGTTTTTCTTTACCTTTTTCAACAAAGTGCTCAGGTTGAGACATATAGATTTCTTCTTCAAGATCACCATGAAGAAATGTTGTCTTGACATCCATCTATTTGACCTCTAAGTCATACGCTACTACAAGTGACAAAAGAAGTTTGATAGATGTCAGCTTTGCTACAGGAGAAAAAATCTCCCCATAATCAATTCCCTCTACCTAAGAATAACCCTTTGCAACCAATCTTGCCTTGTACTTTTCCACACTACCATCCAAACCAATCTTTTTTTAAAATACCCATTTGCAGCCAACAACTTTTCTACCTTTAGGAAAGGGCACCAAACTCCAAGTTTCATTCTTTTCTAATGATGCCATTTCTTCATTCATGGCTTCCAACCAAGAGTCTGAATCATACATTTTAAATGCCTCTTTTACAGTCCTAGGCTCATCAGTGCTAGAACTTAAAGCATAGGCACAAGTAGAATCAATCAAAGAGAACCCATACCTATTAGGTTGTTTTCTTTCACAAGTTGACCTCCTCACTTACTGAGGCTGAGGTTCTTCTTCTTCTTCAAAACTTTTAGAACTTCTTGAGCTCTCCTTAGTTTCAGGTACATTTTGAATTTTCAATTCCTCTTTCTTTGGTGTAGGAGGAATTACAGCTTCATCCTTATTATTTTTTGACTTTGTTCTTGACTACAGATCCAAAGTGGAAGGTTTCAGCCCATGAAAGATTACACTTTTGCTATAAACAACCTTCTCTATATTACGATTCCAAAGCTTGTATCCTTTTATTCCAACACTATAGCCAATAAAAATACATTTTACAACCTTGTTCTCCAATTTAGATCTTTTCTCAAATGACACATAAACATATGCCTCACAGCCAAAAAGATGAATATGTCTTAAAGAGGGCTTCTTACCAGACCACACTTCCAAAGGTGTTTTCTCAACAAGAGCAAAATTTGGAGAACGATTTATTAGGTAACATGCAGTAGATACAGCCTTAGCCCAAAAATTCTCCTCCAAGCTAGCACTACTCAGCATACTTCGTGCTCTCTTCATCACTATCCTATTGAACCTTTCTACAACTCCATTTTGCTGTGGAGTATAAGGTGTAGTATTATGTCTTTTAATCCCATGGTCTTTACAATATCTTTCAAACTCATTAGAACAAAATTCACCACCATTATCAGTCCTTAAGCATTTTATTTTTCTACCATTCTAATTTTCTACAAGGTTCATAAATTCCTTAAATTGACTGAACTCTTCTGATTTACTCTTCAAGAAATAAACAAATGCTCTTCTTGAATAATCATCAATGAATGACACATAGTATCTTGACTTAGACAAAGAAGGAACATCCACTGGACCAAATACATCAAAATGGATATAATCTAGCAAACTAGAAGATTTATGAGGACTAGAATAAAATGAAACACGGTGCTATTTTCCATATATACAATGTTCGCAAAATTCAAATTCAAGATTACAATCTTCAAGCCCCTCAACCAGATTTTTGTTCTTCAAGGTTTTAAAACCTTTCTCTCCAATGTGGCCTAGCCTATGATGCCAGAGCATAGTATTCTCTGTTGGAAATTTTACTTCCATAGAGTTTACATAATTAAGGATATTTCCCTCTTTACCTCTATTAGTAGCCTTTTATGAGTTTACAGACACTGTTACATTGAACATCTTGTGCATCTAGCTTGCACAGGGTACCAATTCGAGCACCTCTAGCTAGCACCATAGAGCCTCTAGTCATCTTGCAGCCATTGCCAGAGAACGTGACTTGTACTCCAATATCATTCATCTTACTGACAGATAATAGATTTGTAACCAGACATGGTATGTGCATAACATCATTGATTCTCTTCACTCTACCATTGGAGAATTGGATTCTGACTCTTCATGGCCAACAATTTCCAAAGTTGAATCACTTGCCAAGTACACCTTTCCACCATCGTATTCTTCATACTTTGTGAACCAGTCTCTATGAGATGTCATGTGGAAATATGCTCTAGAATCAATCAACTAGACATCATCTGATGCCTGTGTAGCCAAGGCTGCAATAAAGGCGTCTGCATCACTATGAGAAGAATCATTATCAAAAGAGCCCTTCTTCTTCTTCTCCTCCTCTTTACAATCATTTTGAACATGACCAGGTTTCCCACAATTCCAGCACTTCACCTTGGAATTCTTGCCAGGAGACTTTGATCTCCCTTTTGATTTTGATTTTGTTTTCTTGTCCTTCTTCTTTCCTTTCTCTTTCGATCTTCCTCTGACAGCAAGAGCTTCCTTAGCCATCTCAAAATATTTCCTTCTCAATTCTTTTGATAGCAAAGAACCAACATCTTCCATCTTGAAATTGGATGTTGTACTACCAATGGCCATCAACAGATGATCCCAAGAGTCTAGCAAAGAACATAATAATAGAATACAATGATCCTCTTCTTCAGTCTTTACACTAACATATGTTAATTGAGCAATGAACATATTGAATGTGTTCATATGATCAACTACAGACCCTCCTTCCTACATTCTCAATGAGTACAACTTCTTCCTCAGGAATAGTTTATTCACCAAATATTTCCCCTGATAAATAGATGCTAGTCTCTTCCACAAGGAAGATGCAATATTCTCTTCATGCACATTGAGAAGAATGGAGTCTGCCAAACAAAGCCTTATCAACCCCTTAGACTTTCTATCTGCAAGGTCCCAATCTTCTTGCTTCATGCCTATAGGTTTCGATCCAGACATAGCAATCCAAAGATCGCGATCCACTAAGAGATCCTCCATCTTAAGTTTCCACAACGCAAAATTACTGCCATTGAACTTTTCTATTTCAATCTTTCTTGATGTGCTAGCCATCTCAATCTATAATTAGAAATTGAAAAACTTCCACAGGACTCCCACTGAACAGAATTGACATAAAAAACCCAACATACCCACAAGGATAACACAACTGGCCAGGCTCTGACACCACTTGTAAGGAAAGCTAGATGTGGAAAACAACTCTCCTAACGTCAATACCTCAGGGAAGAATGCAGATATAGTTTTAATTTTTCAATTACAGTTCAATTAAGATGCAATTTGAAATAAATATTAGAAACAGAGTACTAAACAAACATAGATGAACACCAGATATACATGCGAAAACCCTTACAGGAGAAAAACCCACCACACCAAGAGAAGTCACTTTGTATTACAGTAATAAGGATTACATACAAGAGTTTTGACTTATCTTTCTAATGTCATATTATAGCAGCTTTCACTATGATCAATCTTGTATAGAAACCTTCACGTTACAATCTTCATAGAATAGAATTCACTCTAATACAATTCAAACTATTCACACACCTATTGATCTAACCAACCATCGAACCCTCAAGCATCTGCAACTACAAACTACTTCATGTCATTCCATGTCTATTGAACTTCCTCACAGAATTGTCACAACGGACTATCTTCCAACGGTTCCCATTCAGCTCCTTTCATTGGTTCATGAGATGCCACATAGATGGTCATCGCTCGGTCAAAAGAGTTCACACTGTATCAGCATGTCAGTGAGACACTAACCGTGTCTCCTCGATGCCATACTACTTAACATTTGATATTTCCAAAAGTTGTTTCCATCGGCAAGAGGTTCCACCAAGCTTACAACTTTTATCAACTTTAGTTTTCCTTTTGGCAAGACTATTGCTCTTCAGTGAGACCACATACCAATATCCTAAGTCACACCGAAGAGTCATTCTGTCGGCAGGACACACCGCTCTTGCCAGCACCTCACATCGAGCTCTTCATGTTATACTGAGCACCAAACAATAGTCGGAAAGATATATCACTATCGCTAGGAGATTACATCGATGTTCAATAGGTACTCCAAAGCATTCAATAGTTGGCAAGACAATTGTGTTTCACCGAGACATCTTATCGAGTTCTTTATGTTACTCCAAAGCAACCACCAGTTGGTGAGACTCATCGGTTTTGCTGAGAGATCATACCGAGTCATCAAAGTTACTCTAAAGTGCTCATCTATTGCTAAGACATATCATCCTTCACTAAGACTTTAATCTGAGATCCTTATGTTACATCGAGCACCGAACAGTCAGCAAGACTTCTGTCCATTGTGAAGAGTTCTTAGTGAACCCTTAGTGTTACCTTGATGCCTCCAAGTGTGTCCCCGTTAGCGAGACCTTCATCATTTGCTGAGACCTCTTCCTGGGACCTTTTGAGTTACCCAAATGAATGCGGTCGGTGTGACATTCCCACATCGGTAAGACTTCTTATCAATAGTATTCCTTCCAGTGAGAGTTTCCTCGATGACTTCAAAACAAACGCTGTCGGTGAGACATTAACACATCACCTAGACTTCTTCTCGAGCCACCATATGTTCTCCCGACATATGATAGAATGGCTTGTTAACCAAAGATCTCCACACGCTAAGAGGTCACATCGAAAACAACATGTCATAGCGATAGGATCATTTAGTGAGACAGAAGCAAGGTCATAGCGACCTAAACAAATCACAATGTGTCAAAGCTACTAGTTGGCCAGACATTAACAATATCACACTGACTTGGCTCCACTAGAGGTTACAGCCTGTGATGATTTAGGCACATATTTCCAACAAGCATGCACATTCATTTGTAATATTCATCCAGGTTATTTGCATCAATAATTTAATTCCTAGGTTATTGAACACAAAATCACTTTTGATCTTCTCTATCGTGATAGGTAATTGCTTGTATATGTTTCATGGGAGTTGTGGATTGAATCAGTCAATTCCAACATCCTCTACATATTTAAGTGAAACTATAATTTATTAGAATAATATAGCACTTCTTAGACTATCCTACCACTTCCTAGATTGTTGCAACTAGTGTGCCTACATGGATGTTTAAAACCCCTTTAAGAATTTTCTAAATTACAAGGGATAAATTCTCCTTAGTAAAAACTCTAGGTGGGCTATCTTTAAAAGTTTGAGAAAATTTGAAGATAGAAAGTAAGTATGTAATAAACAAGATGATGTGCAATGATAAATTCTCTCATACAAATTTTGAGTAAAGATTTGAAAATAACAATGCCCAATGAATATGAGATAATGTACTATGATATTTTTTTGAAAATTATGTTGTCACCCTGTCATAAATTTTTAATAAATCAAACCCTAGCATGCTCCTTTCAATCACTCCTAGATGAGATTGTTTCTTTAAATACACTATTCTAGTGAACAATTTAGTACAATTTTGGATTCTACTTTGCTCATAGTAGCTAATGAAAGGGGTGGGAAAAATTTGGATTTGATTTTTATTTTGGAAATTTGAAAATAAAATCTATAATCATAGACCTGGTCAAAGTTAGGTCTAAATTTGTATATCTGGAAAAAATAAATTATTTATGAAACATAATTAAAATTTAAGATTACATGACAATGATAATCAATAATAAAGTAAATTAATTTGTTTAACTTCTCAACAAATTAAACTCTTTTGATATATTTGATAGCTTAAAAAATATTGGGGCGCCGGTTTGAGTCCAGTTGGTTAAGGTGTTCCCTATCATAGGGCGCCCACCATGGGTTCGACTCTCTAGCGCTCCCATGGTACCGGTTGGTGTGTCCTGCCAGCACTACCGGTCATAGTAAAAAGTTTACCAGTGGTGGGGGTTATATGGGGGGCTGTACTGCACCTGATTCCCCTCATTAAAAAAAAAGATAGCTTAAAAAATATTATTATTAATCTAATATATATATAAAATATATTTTTTACCATTACACATATATATTTTAATTAAAACAAAATTATTTATAACATAAATTAATTTTCATATTTAAAATTAATCATTCAGTCCTTTTATTATATTATATGAATTTTATTAATAAATATTAAATATATTTAAAATAAGAGTTTAAAAAATTGTTTTTCTCTTTACTTTACATTATCAAGATTCAAACTCTTTCCATAAATAAAAGATAAAAGAATTAAAAAAGAAAAAGAAAAAGACAATGCCATGGCTTTTTAATTAATATTAAAATGTTCATTACTTTGATTTTTCTTCATAATATGCCTATTCAAGAAAATTATGAGATTAATGGGGAGATAATTAAAAGATAAGGTCATGGGATATATATATATATATATATATATATATATATAATTTTTTACTTTAAAGTATGTCTATTGTTTTCAATTTTCTTTATAAGATGTATATTGAAAAAAGAAATTAATAGCATACCAAATATACAATATATGGATTATAGATTCAAACTATAAATGTTTTTTTAGTTATCATTTTAAATGATATGATATTGATTTTAGAGTATTTAAAAAAAATTAATTAATTACTTTTTTCTTGAAAATCATTTATAAATATTTTATTTATTTAAGAAAATTAAGTGATAGGATATTAAATTTAATATATTATAAAAAATATTTTAATTAAAAAATTTGTTTTTTCTTAAATATTGTTTATAAATATTTTTATATAAATATTTTTGTGAGATTAATACAAATTATTGTAAGAATTTATTATAAATTATACAAGCTTTTAAAAAGTACACATTATAATTAAATTAAAAAATAACTAGAGTCACTATTTAGAATTCCACTTCATTTACTAACCACATTCACAATAGAAATCAACAATGAAAGATCAAGAGTTATGACTTCAAATTCTACATTTGATATTCTTATGAAAATTGGAACTTAGGTTTCCATAATGAGAACTGAATATTTTAACCAATTTCCCTCAATTCCTTAGACTAGGGATTACCTTTTCATTTAGAATACTCATTTTAAATGATCTCCCCTTTTACATCACTCAAAGGTTTATTGAGACTCAATTTAGTAGTACAAAATTTTGCTTGATTCATTTTCCTTTTGTGTCTTGGCCCTACTTGGTCCCCTATCTATGATTGATTTGAGAAATCTAAAATGGGTCTTTCTTGGTCAAAGTTTACTATGATTTATTTACTATTATTTCTCATGTTCTTGTAGTGTGTTACAATTGCCAAAATTTTATATAATGTTTAAGTGTTTAAGTTTATGCAAGGTGTTAGAGTTGTTAGAGTCTCCCTACCAATCATGATTTTATTCCCTCCCTCACTTCATTTATTCCTTATTAAGATAATGAACTTCTTCATCTCAATATGTCATTAACTTATCCCCTACTTTCACTCCATTATTCCTTTATATTCATTGTCTCATTAAACTTCCCTCTCACTAGGTACCTATTATAAGTCATCTTAATACCTTGATGC
This sequence comes from Sequoia sempervirens, assembly GCA_007258455.2. Lineage (NCBI taxonomy): Eukaryota > Viridiplantae > Streptophyta > Pinopsida > Cupressales > Cupressaceae > Sequoia > Sequoia sempervirens. Next base: position 606,153,422 of record VDFB02193867.1, read on the forward strand.
CTTTGCATTTTTCATTAGAATTTTCATTAAATTTGTACCCTAGGATTGCCCCTTCCCACATGCTTTAATGGTATGAATTCACCACCAACCTCGAATCCTAATAGCCTAATATAAGGAATGAATCATGACTTCCCTTTGAACTTTTAAATTTGACATTCCTATCATTTTTTATAGTAAATCCTACCTACTCTCCTATGCCATCTAATATTTCATTAATGTATCTAAAATGTCATGCAATCACCAAATCTTACTTATTGGCATCCAATAAACCCTATTCTAAGAAAAAGAAATAGATTTAAAGGAGGAAAGAGATATAAAGAGTGGATTCCCTAACTAATGTTATGATTTTTATCTATTGGGACTAATAATTATTTGTCATCTCAAGGTTTCTACTTTGAATTTTTTTTGTAGGTGGCATTTTTGTCCTTAGGCTTGAATCCACAAACCATTAATTCTCATAGGTATGGTAAGTGCAAAAGAGAATAATTTTCTCAATTTCCCAAGTGTTTTGTAGTCCCAAAGAGGTATTTGTGTACAAATAATTAATGAATGTGATAGATAAGGGATGAACAGTCTCTCTAATTCTAGATCTTCATGCTTTCTTCTTCCTTTTTTTAATTCTCAAGTTGTAAATCTTTAAATATATATTTTTCATTGATTCCAAGGGTTGGTTATTCTTAGTCTCTTCATAGTAGAGGTTTAGAGTTCTTAGGGTTCCTATAGTCACTAGCCTATGCACCATTATATTTTTCACTCAAAATTTTTAGGAAGGTAGCCAAAGTAAAATATATATTTGTAATCATATATCTCCCTAAATAGTTATAAGCATTTTGAAGGGGTTTGTGTAGTGTAATATGACATGTTTCTTACTGTTTCAAGTTTTTTCTTCACCATATTTGCTAATGTAAGTGTAATAGAGAGTAGATATAAATCGTATCACTTTAAATCAATTCTAGATGATTCTTTTAATGGTCCTGTCAATGTTTGCATGAGTTTTTTTTTATTTTGATGAAGTATTAATAAGTAGATGTGTTTTCCAAACACCATATTTTTGCTGCTTCTATTTTATATTTTAATGGTTGTAGATGAATTATTTACCTAATAAGATAATAATTTTGAAGAATTAAACCATCAAAATCATTTTAAAATTTATTCACTAATACTATATAATATAGGAGTAGATTAATCTATATTATTTGTTATTCAATATAAAAAATTAGGGAAAAACTTGCAACAAAACTTAACTATTGTATCTCTAGGAGATCATGCTCATTACATTCATAGTTTGCTAATGTCTATGGAGAAAAATATAAGACCATCTCAAGGAATTATTTGATTGTATTTTTAGTGTACAAAAATGTATCCCTTTACATTTTCACACTTGTTTGGACCCTCCCTATTAAAATAAGGTTTATTTATGCTTTAATTGGTCCTATTTTGCATCCACAAGCCTAATTAAATGAACTTTTCTAAGGATAATTCCAAAATTTAACAAATGAAAAATCATAATTTAATGTTTTTAGCTATGTGTTCTAGATCTAGGGATTTTGGACTCATATGCCCCTTTGGGCAATGGTGTTAGTGTTAAGTTTGAACTTAGGGATAATTATTTAGTTAGTTTTCCTATATTGGGTAGTTTTTCACCCATGTCATTTCTCATTCCTTTAAAAGGCATGTACACTATGTATTTTAGTATCTAGATTTTTGAATATCATCTTGGATATTTGATAGAATAGCCTTTATGCTTCTCTCATGTATATGTGTAGATGGTTTGTTTACATAGGTTGAGGATCTTGGGAAGGAGCTACCATCTCCTGCATGGTATCAAAGCTCCTCCTCTTGCTCACCTTCCTGGAGAGTTTCTATCGAGGAGATCAGGAAACAAAATTTCCTACATTTTGTTTGGCATTTGAATTTTTTCTTAAAATTTATATTTCACCTTTGGAGTGGTTTTAATTTTGTTGGTGAATTCATATGTAGTAGCTTACATTTGGGATCCACTTGGATTGATTTGGATGCTTGATTGGAAGTGGTGCAGTTAAGTGGTTTCTAAATGTTTGTCATAGGTGTGTATCTCCTCTATTTTGGCACATTCCATCTCTCTATGGTGTTATTGAATTTTGTTTGTGTGATATACCTCTACGGATGCATTTAACCTATATGTTACATGATTTTCATATTTTTCTAAGTGTTTTGGAGGCCATTGTAGGCTGATTTTCATTGCTGGAGTGTTTGAGGCAACATTTTGGTGGAGAGGTCATTCCATCTATTCTAGCTCATGATTCATTTCTTTTTCTATGATTCAACCTTTTATTTGGTTGTGATAGGGGTGTTGAGGTGATTCCCTTCATCTAGGAAATTTTGAAGAAAATTTGGTCATGTGACATTGGTTTTGTGGAGGCCACGACTAATCATTGCTAGCCACGACTAATGACTAAAGGTTATTGGTTTGCCATTGCAAATTGACTATCATTTGCAGGCCCCAAATAACTTGGAATTGGATGATTGAATTGTGTGAAGAGTGAATAACCCTAATTTGGATGCGGTGTGGGAAGTATTCCATGATTTAGGTTTTAATTGTTGCACAGTCAAAGAGGAAGTGGACCTAAGGTTTTTTTTGAGGTTGTTTTGAATGGGAAAATTTATCCCACATTTTCTACAAAGGTGTCTTTTTGGCCTTTATAGGCTCCATCACTCACACTAGACATGTGAAGTGCTTGTGTGCTTCGTGTGGTGGCTTGTGTGTTTGGCGAGTTGATTTGGAGATTTGGATTTGGGATTTGGTGCAGGAAGCTGCCAAAAAATGCCCAGTAAGGTGTACAATTTTTCCCTCAATTTTTTTTAGATTTAGTTCATAATTATCACTTTCTACATTATTGCTTCCTCAAGTATTTTGGAAAGGTGAAATTTAATTTCAAGAGGCTTCATTAGTTATTTTTGAGGTTTCAGTATAGTTTGGTGTATTTTTGTTTACTTTTGGTGCAAATTGTTGTCATGGCTAGTCTTGATTTAGTTGAACTTTTAACCCCCCATAACTATCATACTTGGAAGATTAAAATGTGTAGGTTGCTCCAATACAAGGGTTTTCAGTCCAAATTGAATGATAAACAACCCACTTTTACTAGGGAATCTGAAACATTTTCTCACAAAAACAAGTGTGATGAAGTTATGGGTTTGATAGCTTTGCATGTTTCTGACAATCTTCTTTTCCACATTGAGGAGTGTAATACACCAAAGGAGGTATGGGAGAGTTTGAAAAATTGTTTGTTCAGATTAGTGAGTTTTTGTGATTTGCAACTAGAGGTAGAATTAACTTCTCTTTCGCTTGATGCATTTCCTTTCATTGATCATTTTCTAGTCAAGTTCAATTCTATGAGGTCACAATTGGCAAGATGTGGGAAGGACAATACTAATAAGGAGTCCATTTTTATTATTTTATCTAAGTTGAGAGGTCCATTTGCAATTTTTCCTTCTACCTTCTACTCCACCATGGATGCTTTGGGAAATGCATTCAAAATGCATTATTTTGAGACATTATATGACCATTTGATGAGGGAGCAAGCAAAAATTTCCCAATTAGAGGGGGTCTCTATGAATCATGCATTAGTTGCACGAGCATCTCAGATATAAGAGAAGAAGAAACCTAAGGCTAAGATGGTCTATTGAGTCCTCCACCTCTTCAAAAGAGGATAAGACTAAGAAGTTTAGTTGTGTGTATTGCAAGAGAAAGGTCATAATGAACGCCACTATTTTATGAAGAAGATTGATGAGCTTTCACATCTTCTTCAGAAGAACAATATTCCAGTTCCCTCATATATGACTCCTCCTATAACCTATCCATTTGCATCACCTTCACCTTCATCCAAACCTACATAGTCAGGGAATATAGGGTTTGCAAATGGAATGAAAGGTATAGAGGATAGACTCAAAGGACATGCATTCATAACTTCTACAGTTCATTCTAATCATGATACACAATTTTTGGATTCAAGAGCATCTCATCCAATGGTTTTTACTCCCTATCCTTTTTTGGGTCTTCATCCTACTAGTACTGCTAATATTTTTTTGGGAGATAGTAATTTTTTGGATGTTGCAGGGATAAGTAATGTTGATATTAGTGATGGTTGTTTCAAAGATGTATTGTGTATTCTTGATTTGCATACAAATCTACTTTCCATGTATCATATTACTCATGGTGAGGTACCTAATACTACAAAGTTTACTATAGATTCTATTTTCATCAAAGAGGTTGATACTGGCAAAGTCATTGTTGTTGGTGAAGATGATCATGGGTCTCGTCTCTATGTGTTTTCTCATTTTTTTGATGATGATGATTATGAGCCTCACATCCCTCTAGCTAGTGTTGATATAAATTCATCGAGAGAAATTGGTCATTTAAACTTTGGAGTTCTTCAAAACTATGTTGATTCATCGCTTGTTGCTTCAGAGGTTGGTTATTTAGCATAGTAGGATTTTTTTTATCATTCTTTGTGGGATAGTAACTTGATAGGTCTTACAAATTTGTTTTGTGAATCTCACATTTTTTATTTGGATGATGCATTTGAGGGTATATCCATTCTTTTTTATGATAGTATTTTCATTATTGTCACACCAGCTATGTCTTTGGAGATTGTTGCTTCAGATTTTCCACATGCTCTTGTTGATCCACCTTCTTTAGTTGAGATTGCACCTAATCATGATGTGACATTTGGTTACTGGAGCCACTGAGATAGTTTTCAAAGGCATCTTTCATGTTCATTCTTCCTCTCCCTTCTCTTGTTTTAAAGTTGGAGTTTCTCTTGCATCAGTGGTTGTTTCTCCCTAAAGGGATGCATGTTGTTTGCAGACATGGTATATTCTTCAAACTTCCAATATCAACACAAGAGTTTCTTCATCATGGGATGGATCTTCAACATTTCTACTCTTTTCTATAGGGGGAAACATAGTCTCTCTTCTTTTGTATTTTTTTGAGATTAGTGATAGAAGTTGTCCTTGGAGGGTCTTGTGAAGTCCTACTCCCTTCACTTTTTAAGCCTTTCTTTCTCTCTTTTGGAGAGGATTTTTCTCCCACAAGGTTTGTCTCCTTTCTTTGGTTGTGAAAGATTGCATTGTATGGAATTTGTGCATAGGTACCTAACATGGCCTTGTAGTCGAGACCCATCGTGCAATTAATTTTGCATAATAACCTCCACAAGTTTGCACTTAAGGGAGGTGTTAGTGTTAAGTTTTAACTTAGGGATAATTATTTAGGCAGTTTTCTTGTATCAAGTAGTTTTTCACTTGTCTCATTTCTCATGCCTTTAAAAGGCCTATACGAGTTATGTATTTTAGTATCTGGATTTTTTAATATCATCTTGGATATTTGGATGAATAGTCTTTGTGCTTCTCTCATGTATGTGTGAGGGTGGTTTTTTTTTTTTCACGTTGAGAATCTTGGGAAGGAGTTGTCATGTCCTACATATGGGTCTCAACTAGGTCTCGGGCCTAGTTTCAAATGTTACATTGAACAAGACATGTCTTAAGGCCTATGTCCCAGGTTTAAGCCATTGTGACTCATACGCCCAACCTAGTGTATGAGTCTCTCTTTAACTTGGACCTATTTTAATTTAAATTCTTGGTGTTATTTTATTAGCCTAGATTTTATGTCAACTTGTAGTGTAATTTAGAGAAATTAGCATAAACAAGTATAAATACAAGGTTATTTCACATAATTTCTGCTAAAAAATTCAAGTGATCTTATGAGCATTAAAGAGAAAGTGATCAATAATTTGGGGCTATATTCAAGATTCAAGCATCATGTTAAAGTCTTCATGCATCATGTGTGTTTTTGAGCTAAAATTGGTGTTCTAGGTTTCATGATTCAAGAAAGTGTTCATGACAAAGTTTCAAGAATTCAATCAAGAGTCAAGATCCACATCTATTATACCCATTTCACATAATTTTGCAACCTTTATTTCAAGGGTATGGTCAATTGCAACATTGAATTTTTTCATTAATCATTCCTTCATGCTATTTCATTTCATTTCAAGGTTTAATTACTAAAATGAGGTCTGACCAAGGAAAACCCCTATTCCCTAACAAAACAACATTTTCTCTCTCTTGATGTGTGATTGTAGATCTAGGTGAATTGAAGCTTGAAGATCTTTTAAAGATAAAGTTAAAAAAATTGTTAACATTTTCAAGAATTTTTCATCTTCACGAAAACTCACCTACAGGTGAGAATTTAGACTTTCGAGCTTGAAGATCAAATAAGATGAAAGATATTAAATATCTTTGGAGGCTACAAAAATATTAATCAAACCCTAGTACTAGGACTAAATTGACCCTCTAGGCGTATGAGTCCTAGTATATCCCTTTTATTAGCTTTCTATAAATCTTGATCAGTCACCAAAAGATTCCAGATCCTACCCAGATTCTTGTCGTAGGACTAAATTACCCAGCTTGGCATATTAGTCCTAGTGCACCTTAAAATAATAATTTCTAGGGTTTTCAAACCTTGTTTTGACATATCCATTCTTCGAGGGGTGATCCCACACTATTGGATTACAATTTTTGGCCAAGCTGGACACTGAAATAATTTTTTTTAACTAAATCTTCACTTGTAGGCACCTATAGTGGCTAAACCATGAGTAATTTGAAGATGATGCAAACTAGAGTTTCGCAAAATTTTGCATGTAGATTCTAAATATTATTTTTTCAAAATTATTGGAATTATATTGCACTTCTTTTTCCATCTCCCTCAAAAAATAGTTTTTTTTAGAAAATAACATTTTAAAAAAGTGATGCTCACTGTATAACACATAATTTTTTTTCCATGAAGGATAAATTTATAATTCTTTCAAATCTATATTTGTAACTTTGATATCTAGAGCTTCCACTTGGTTAGATTTTTTTTATTGAATATTTTTCTTTAATCAAGTTTCAAAGTCAAACCAATTGCAATTTAGACATAGCACGACCATATAATGCATACCTTTGTTTGTATATATCAAAATACAATTTTTTTGTTGGATAAAGGACTTCAATATCTAGTGCACTCATATTTTTCAATTATGTTTTCTGATCATTTGCTATTTTTCCACGTGTATAATAGAGAGCTTGATTTTTGGTGAAAAACTTATGTTTAATAAAACTAGAAAAACAAATATATAATAAAACCAAAACATATTAAAATTATATTTGTTGGATAGCTCATTCTAAGGACTACCTAATTATAGTTGGACCTATGAAGTCTCTACAATTTTCATCTTCAACTTGAGCTCTGAAGTGCAAAAATTTTTATTTTTTTTGTGAACAAGGTCAAAAATCAAGGAAAGGGGGGGTTCACTCGAGCTAGGGGGGATCGAGTGAACCCCCTTCCATAAAGGGGTTTCCATTTGTTTTTTTGGCCAATTGGTTTGTACATGCATTTTTTGGGTTCGCTCAAACCCTGGTTTGGGAGAACCCTCTTTTGGTTCGTTTGAACCAATTAGTTTGTTTGAACCCCCAAAATGAAAATTTTTGGCATGGGGTCATTTTTTACAAGTTTCCCTTCCTCATTCGAATTGTAAACCACTTTTGTGGGTCTACCCTGAGGTACTTTTTTGTTTCAAGTTGTTTGTCAATTTTATTTAATGATTTCAAGTTTCTAGGATTTTTTGCATAAGAGTATGCATTTCTCCTTTGAAGCTTCATTTAGATGGTGAACCTCCATCTAATCACACAAGAAAACCCCTATCCCATTCTTTAATCAAGTCACTTGGTAGAGGGATCTTAGTTTCCTTATGAACTAAAGTGTGAAATAGGTCCTAAGTTCCATCTCCCAAAATGTGGACCCCTTATTTCCCTTGTGTTCATCTTGGTGAGCCCAATGTTTGAACCCTTGAATTTATGATTTGGAGAACATTGTAGTCCTAGATCTAGATTAACTTTGCATTAGACTTATATTAGTTTAATTGCATCTAGGGCTCCTAAATCTTTCATTATTGAAAAGTGCATATAGGTTGCATTTTTGTATTTTACATCATTCAATTTCATTGGAAAACTATACTTGCAAACATTCATATGAGTGTACAACCTAGAAACCTTAAAATCAAACCATAATTTGTTGGATTTGGTTTAAAAATCCTAATCTAGGACTCATTCGCCCACCTAGGTGATTTAGTCCCTATATAGAATATATTTCAAAAAAATTGGGTATTATGTGCACTCTAATTTTCACTATTTAAACTTCTAGAAAACCTATTTGGGAATCATTCTCCCACCTAGGTCATTTAGTCCAGAATTAGGTTTGAATCTACATTTTACAACATTAAAAACTTCATTTCTGTGCTTTTGTTTGTTGTTTTCAGATCCCTATTTAATTTTTCTAATTTTTTGTTTCATTCATTTCATTAGATCTAGCTTAATTTGGTTTCATTTCAAGTGTATTTGTAAACATAATAATTGGAATTAAAGCATATCATTTATCTTGTGTGCATTGAATTTTTTTTGTGAAACATGGAAATATAGGGTTCATCAAGGTGAATGAATCAAGATGATAAACCACTAATTTTTCTAAGGGATGTTTCACTCAATTATGAGAGCCAAAACATGCAAATAACAATCAGAAACTAACCCTAACTATTATAGCAATGAAAATGGGAGTTTTTAGAGCTCAAAGTGATGTGTACCTTACTGTAAGAAGGCTATTTTTAGGGCACCAAGGACTCATTCGCCTTTAGTGGTGAATGGGTCCTTGTTAGGGTTTTTGAAACTGAGATTTGGGTTATTTCCCTTGATGTCTACACTATCAGATCCCTAGTTGTTAGAAAACCTATAACAAATTTTGTAGCTTCAATTATGTCTTCTTTCTCTATGAAGGTCAACTTTGCAACTTGAATTTTTTTGTAATTTTACTTCCAATTCCTTCTCCACTTGATCTTCAACCTATAAATTTGTAAACACACACTCAAGAGGGGAAAATTTATTGATTTTTAGTGAATAGGGTTTTTTCCTAAGTCAAACCCCCTGTAGGTAATTAAACCAAATGATGAAATAATGAAATTGAAGCATGAACACGAAACAATGATGAAATGTTGATACCTTGGAAATTATCTTGGAATATAAATCTGCAAACTAACATTTGGTGGACATGAAGAATATGCATCTTGATCTCAAATAAGATGTGTAACAATTCTTGCAAGTAGATATTCAATGCTACGTCAACTATCTTAGCTCAACAATATGCTTGAATGCACTACACCTTTGACATGATTAAATGATCTTGAATTTCTAAAATAAAATCTTGATAATCTTCCTTTGAATGCCCTTGAAATTCTCTTGGAATTATCTAATGCTTGAAAAAATTAATGTTTAGGCCTCTTGTAAACTTTCAAGGAGAAACTATGTGAATTAACCCCATAATTATACTAAATCAAGAGATTAACCCTGAAATTCAAACAATTAAAGCCAACACTAGATTTGGAAATGAATATTATTAAAATTGCACTAGAATTGAATTAAAAAAGGGGTTCCTTGTTGAGGGATGACCCATTCACCACCTAGGGTGAATGGGTCTTGGCACAAGTTTCTATGACCTTGCTCTGGGAGGGTGAAAGAACATCAAAAACCCATGTCAAATATGTAAACAAAGGGGGTTCCTATGGAGGGAGGACCCATTAGCCACCTAGGGAAAATGGATCCTAGTACCATTTTATAAGACCTTGATTTTTCCCATTTAAATGTTTTACAATTTGAATATTGGGTGTTGGGATGGATCCTCAAAAGGTGTCAAAAAAATGGCTTAAATTTGAATTAAAGGAGCTAATTAAGCTCAATTAACCACAATTAATGAAGTATACCCTAGATAAGTGTGAAAGTGTGTTACAACAATGTACAATTTCATAAATAAGGTATTGATTAAGTATATTTAATTAAAAAGGCCCCAAGATTAATGTGAATGTGTACAACACATTACAACACTAAACCTAGGAAAAATTAGGTTAATTCAATGAAAATTATTCTATAATTATGTAAGGAAAAGGGGTACTTTTTTCATTACTACATCTTGAATTCATTGATTTTCATTTGCATGAGATTCAAAACTTTCCCTATTTCTAATAATATAGTGATACATAGTTTGAGACTCATGTCATTCCACTATAACACACTCATCATGGATCTTATGTTAGTGTTGACACTAGTTCACTAGGTATTGACCATACCCTTGAAAACTCTTTACCTTAAAGTAGTATGAAAAGTGTTGAAAAAATGGTTTAAAGTGTCTCTCAAGAAAACCTAATCCAAATCCATGAAGAATTGGTACATCTACAAAACTTGGTGAGTATTGAGAAAATTTCCAACACCACTACTCCTACCTTATATAACATACACCAAATTATTGAACATTAAAAAGGAATAGATATTATGCATAACTTAGCTCATATTTTTGGTGAACACCTTACCTCAATGACTAGTTGCACTCAAAATTTGAACAATGCTCAAAGTCAAGGAGGAACCTAAATTCCTCCTCCTACAACCATTGCTTGTATTCCTACTTACACCAACCCTCAAGTTAACAAAATAATGCAACCTAATAGTAATGTCATTCCTACCTTGGGTATTTCCACTTGCAATCCTTGTACCAAGTTGTGGCATCTCACATAATGTCTCCTACCACTTTACCTCCCATAAGTATTCCATTCACTTGCCCCTCAAACACATACACACCTCCACCATATTAACCTCCATACCAAAACATGACCAATGACTCCATCCTTAATCAAGTCTTGCAAAATGTTACATCCCTTCAATGACTAATTTTCCACCATAAACAAAAATCAAAATAGCCAACCTTCATACTATGTCAAAAAAAATCCCTTATCCTTGGAGATATTAAGCATGCCAATACCACAAGGTATAGAGATTGCTAGGTTTGAGAAATATGGAGGGAAAGGAGATTCCTCTAACCATGTTTCCGCTTAAACTGCCTTATGCAGTGATTTAATCCTTGAAGATAAGCTCTTGGCTAAGCTTTTCCCTAGGTCCTTGAAAGATACCACTTTAGAATGGTCTTCCTCATTACTGAATAACTCAATTTGTTCATTCAATGAACTTTTTGAGGACTTTATTAACCATTTCCAAGTGCACATGACCCCTAAGATGACCTTATCTAATTTTATGAGATGTAATCCAAAGAAGGATGAAAAGGTTATTGATTTCATTTCATGCTACCAATTGCTTTATTCCCAAATAGACATAAAGATTCTTGATCCTCACCTTCAATGAATGTTCATTGAGAACTTACATTTACTAAGATGCAACATAAGCTTGGCATGATTAAATTTTCTTCCTTTGTACACTTGTGTATGACCCTCCATGATTATCAAAACTTGATTAGTAGTTGTGGAAACAACCTCACTTCTAGCCATCCTAAAAAGTCTAAATCTGAAACTCAAAAAAATTACCAACCTTTTAGTAAAAAAAATAAAGGATTTATTCTACTAAATCCCCCTCAACCAGCCCAACATGTTGATACCTAAGTTGCTGCTATAAAGAATACAAATCCTTTTACATTTGGAGATCCGACTAGACAATTTACTTCCTTACCCAAATCCCTCCATAATATCATGTTAGAACTTCTAGAAAAGAACTTGATTTCCTTACCTCCTATTAAAACTCCTAATCCTAATAAGCCATTACCTCCCAACTTTAGATCAAATTCCTATTGTCATTTTCACCATCAAAATGGACATGATATGAAACATTGTAAGCATCTTAAACATATAGTGCAAGACCTCATTTATTTGAATCATATTCAAATTGGTGGTGTCAATGATCAAGGTAATAAGTTTGTTGCCCCTCCCAACCAAAATCTACAAATATTTACCAACCCCATTCCAAATCATAATATTTCATTTGTCAAATCTAGTGAAACTAAGAGTGATGTGATGAATTTTGACATGTATGATGACAAGATGGATACTAATGAACAAAGTCCTATGGATAATATGGTTGGATTGATCAAAATTCAACTTCATAAGCTCCAAACTAAAATACCTCTTGACATTTCTTTCTCATCAAATGATATAATAAAAAATGAACTTGATGGTTCTCTTTACATAGCTGGTTGAATCAATGACAAGACCACTAATGGGATATTAGTTGATCTTGTCTATGGAGAGAATGTGATCAATGAAGAGTTATTACTTGTACATGATCTCTATCAAGATACATATGATAAAATGAAAGCATGGATAAAAATGCATAATGGTTTTTCTTGAACTATGATAGGTTCAATCATCCTTCCTTTAAAAGTTGGACCAAAAAAATTAGATGTCTCATTCTCCATCATCCCGATGTCAGATCAATTTTGTGTGAAGATTGGTTATCCATGGCTACACTCCATGGAAGTCTTTCTGTCAGTTTTGCATAATGTTTAAAGTTTCCCTTTGACAATGAAATATTTACTATGCACCATAGTGGCTTTAATCCTATGTCTTCCCATGGGAATTTATCATTGGATTTATTTTGGCTCAAACCTATTGAACCTATAAAACCTTGTGAAGACTTCTTTTTCAAATCTTATCAAAAGTTTAAGGAAAAATGCATAGAAAAATTACCCCTTCAAAACATGCCTCAACCCATTATTTAACCTCATATCCTTGACGAAACCATGATTGAACCAAAAAACCTTCTAAATAACAAAGACCAACCCAAGGAAAATCATTTTCCTATCTCCTACAAACAACCAAGAGACAACCAAAACAATCCCGTCATGCCTTCTAAAATAAATCAAGTTTATAAAGATACAAAGAAAGTAGTTGAATAGCCTCCCATGGTTCCTTTTGTTCCTTCTATAAGGGAAGAAAATAATCATATGGTTGATAAACTTGCTCCAACACAAATGTAACTTGAAAATCGTACAAAAGAAATAGAAATGTTAGAGAGCATAGGTGTAGACATTGTGCTATTGCTAGAAGGTTAAATGAAGAGAACAAAAAAAATCAATATCCAAACTCAAGTGAAGCAATAAATGGTGAGTCTCCCTCTTCACCACAGTAAAAGATCCTATATCATAACCACAATAGGAACTAGCATCTTCTTTAGACACCATCATTTGACCTCTCATTGTGATTTACTTGGATGATGATGATGAGATTGCTGAAATTGATGAGAAAGAGCATAATGGGTTAAACACATTATTTTCCTCTTCTATGAACATAAATGACAATTCTCCTAAGAAGAGTGTTGAACGTGGTGCTTCCCCTAGTTCAACACTTATTTTTTCCATTTGGCTAGTTATTTTCCTTCGATATATACCAATCAAGATTAGAATTCAGATGACCTACAATAGGTTGACTTGCATGTGCCTTACTATTCTTTTCTTTTTTTTCTTTTTTCATATTATGTGTGTGATTGCATGTACATAATGTTACGTCCCATAGCATTCTATTTGATGTATCTCATTGTGGCAATCCTCTATTTTTATCTACATTTTTCTATATGTTAGAAATCTTTATCTTTCCTTTGTCTTGTGTTTTTCTTTTGGGGATAACACAGGGAATTGAGACATTTAGGTCTCTTCCATGTTAACTCAAAAAATATATATATTTTTTTCTTTCTTTGTGTCATTCCTCCCATTCCATTAGTATTTGGGGAATGATGACATTTTCAAGATCTCTGACAACATTGTAGGAAAGACATACCAACCCTAAATCCATGGATCCCTTGTGTGTTATTACATTGTGGGGGTAACCCCTTTTCATGATGTAGCTTTATTTGGAAGCATATGACATAGCATAGGGCTTTCTAAATAAGCTCTCATGTCCTCTTTATTTTTAGCATTTATCATTTTCCAATTTAAAGTAATTTCTCATAGCATGGTGTTTAGAAATTTCTTTTAAGTGGGAGCATACATTGGCATTATTCTTTTTCATTTTAAAACTTAAGTTTCATTGTTTGATCTTCTTACTTCATATGATGCATCTTTCTATTTTTGGTGACATTGGGCATAATGTCCTTCAAAAGTGTGATCTTTCTTAACATATTATATTCCTCTTAGTGGCTTGATATGACACAATGTATTCCCCAAGTTGTTCAAATATTCTATTCTTTGATTGGTCCTCTCTTGCACAATGTTCCCAAAGTTAAGATCTTACATGAACTAAGAAAAACTCGTTTGAATGTACCCTAAATTTATAATAACTATTATATTTCCATCTTGCATAACACACTTTTCTTTCCTATGGAGCCATCCTATTTGTTCATGGGTGTTAGCATACAAAGTTTTTCTTTCCTCATGAATCATGTTGTTCATGTTGTGTGGCACCTTATCAATTGTATAAGGAGGTATAGCCTTGGTATGGTTAGTACATATGGGAGTCAACCATAGGCAAAAATTTCCCATAGCCACTAGCTTGTTTGTATGGGCACATATCAACCATGTGCATATGCATCTCAATTTTATGGGGGATCACCTAGTGGATAGAAGATTCCACTAGCCTGTGTGAGTGTGCATTTTGTTTGCATAGTGGACATTGTGTTCCACTTGTAAATGATTTTTTATAAAAATAGCTTAGACCTGGTTGACATCATGTTGGATAGACTATTGAGGTTTGATCCACCCTTTTCTTTTTCCTTTTCTTTCATCTTTATGTCTTTGAAAGTGTATACTTGTACCTTTTTGTTGCTTAATATATTATTCACATGTGTGTTCCTTTCTACCTATGTTGGTTTGTAATAGGATCTTGATACTGAGGGATTGATTATCCCTCATGATTTTTGTTGTCCTATCTCACTATCATTGGTACACTTGGACCCCTCTTGATACAAGTTTTCCCACTTTAGTGTGAGTTTGACGGGTGGTCATCCTCTCACTAAAGTGGGGGGTAAATGTAGTGTAGAAAAATGTATCCCTTTACATTTTCACAGTTGATTTGTCCATACCTATTAAAATTGGGTTTATTTATGCCTTATTTGGTCCTATTTTGCATCCACAATCCTAATTTAATGCATTTTTCTGAGGATAATATTGACATTTAAGAAATGAAAAATCATAATTTAGTGTTTTTGGCTATGTTTTCTAGATCTAGGGATCTAGGAATCATACACCCCTTTGGGTGTATGGGTCTCACCTAGGTCTTGAGGCCTAGTTTCAAATGTTACATTGAACAAGACACTTCTTGAGATCTATGTCTCATGTTTAGGTCATTGGGACTCATACACCCAATCTGGTGTATGATTCCCATTTTAAATTAGACCTTTTTTATGAATAGGAATATATCTATATTAATTATAAAGATAGAAATGCATATTCACAAAACAATGTGGGTGGTAAAAAGGCACACCCTGAGAGTCACATGGGCAAAGCCCATAAGTCCAAAGTTACATGGGCCAAGCCCAAAAAACCCAAAATATTACAAATACAAAAGAAAAAAAGGCCATTAGATGGATATAGTAGTGCCAGCAGAGGGCAAAGGGTCCCTGTTATCTAGTTTCTTTCCCCATACATCAATAGGTTCTTAAGTGACATTAGGGGGAGCCCAACTGTCATCATCATTTTCTTTTTTTTATCCTCGTGGTTGGGTGAGATTGGTAATTCCAAACGTAGGAGACATTTCATAGTATTTGGCCAACCGGAACCACCACTAGGATCATTACCAATGGGCCACCTAGAAGTGCCACCACCATCCCCTACCACCCCAAGTCAGCCCACAGAGGAGGGGCATGCAACCACCAAGGAGGGTGAGAGCCATGCCGAGGAGGAGCTTGAGAGTTGGGACGAGTAGAGCCACTCCACCACTGGCCCTATGGGGGAAACCAACCTTGGTAAGAGGTGGGAAAAGATGGTACATGAGCCACAATGTAGGGTCATTACCCAAGTGGTACATAAGCACCTATAAGTGAGAAAATTCAAGCACAACTTTGTTCATTTGTATTTAAATCTGCAAAATTACATTAGATACAATAAACACTTTATAATATAAAGATGCATATTTATCAATATGGCTATGAGAAAATATGCAAGCATTTCTATCCTTCCAAATATTGAAGAGGATTTCCACCCTGAAAGTGTGCCAAATATTGGTATAATTTGTGAGAATCCTGGGAGAATCACCCAACAAAATAATATGCCAAGAAAATGGCTTTGTCCTAAATGGTAGAAAAAATTCATGAATCCAATTCCATAGCTACTAAGCTCTGGTTAAAAACTAGAAATGATGCTTAAATGACTCATCCTTCCAACAAAATGGGAAAGAAGGGTCTTGGACCCCCAAGTGGACAAGCCAAGACCCCACTAGTAAGCCTTGAAAAAAATACAACAAGAAAAAAGGGTGAGAATCAGCTCAACACTTATAAACCATGTGGTAGAAAATATTTTATGCCAAACAGACATAGAAGACTGGAGGTGCCATCTATGGCTCAAACTATCAACCATAGAAAAATGGGGTGAAATCCACTAATAACCAAGTCGAGACTTGTAGTTCCTAAAAGGGGTTTCTAGGTACCACTTCTAGTTCTTCCACCAGGGCTTGGTGGCATGAATACCCACCTTATGAAGCATATTAGATGGAATGGCATTCACTAGACCATAATAAGTTTCACGGTCTTGGTTTTAAATATTGTAATGAGCACATAAACCATCCCATGACATGATACACATCGTGGGCCTGTGAAGCAAGTGTTGCAAGGTCTCGATGCCTTTTTTGTGAAGTATGAGGGCCTTAAGCTATCACAACTTGGCCAAATTCTAACCATTACTAGTAAAAAGAGGTGACCACCACATATTCTCTGGATTAAGTGAGATCCCATCATGAAAACTAGAGCTAGAACAATGAAGCCAAGGCTTAACTACTTCCTAGGCTCACCAAATTCTCTTGGCCATGAAATTACACACAATTTAGATTGTTTCCCTCTTAACCAGAAGGATTTGAAAGCCAATTCCCTTCTTAGAAGGTATGTTTTTGAAAGTCAGACTGAATATAATTCTTGAGGAGGCTTTTCTAGGCCTCATCACTGGTAAGTGCTCTGATAATCCATTTCATACAAAGAGAATTCCATTGTCATTGAGTGGAGGGAAAGTTGAGCCCATAAAAGTCTTTGGTAGGTAGAAAAAGTCCTAGGAAATGTGGTGAAACCCTTGGTGTGGCTTAGAAGAGGCCCAAAGTGTTGCAAGTATGAGAAAATTTGGTGTTGTCATTAATGTTGTCATTGATGTCAACACAACTCAATATATTGTAGATTGTGCATGTATAGCTGAGATACTATTGAGATGTTGTGAGTACACAGAGCTATCCTTATGATGTTGCAGATGTGTTGAATTGATGAGTTTCCAAGTTCTTTTGAGAAAATTAATAAAGAGAGAAGTCAGAGTTATGAGCACGTTCAAAATGTGCTCTGATATGTGCTTCACATTTCTCCTATGTTGATCCTATACTTGTGTAGATCTAAAGTTTTTCTAATGGTGATCTAGAGGTGATATCTCTTGAGTTTTAGCTTTTGGTTTGATAGGATGTGAAAGTTACATTCACTGATGTGTGAACTATTTTGGTAGAATTAGCTTTCTGTGATTGGGAGAAATCTTTTTGCTCCCCAGTCCTCCACTATTCTATTTCAGATCTTTCAGATATGGAATTTTTCTTATAATGGTGTTCTCTTGGTACTGGTAAAGAATTTTGTGGTTTGGTGATCCAAAAGTCAAGTTTCTAAGTTGTATGTGTTTGCAAAATCCAGATGGACTGATGGAAGGAGTTTAGTGTTCAAAGATCATTTCACTTGTTTCAGATGTATCTAAAGGAACTTGAGATGTGTTCTCATGCATAATGAAGCGTGTTGTGGCATTCACATGTTATCTTTTTGTTAGGAATCTTGTACACCATTTTTGTTTTCATTAGGTTTGGCTGACTTAGTGTCTAAACTTCATTTGAAGAATTAAAATTTAATTAAGTGTGTGGTTGATATGAGACATTATCTTTTGGTCTTGGATAAATTTTTTGTTGGTCCACTCTCATTCCTTTCCACCACAGGAATGTTTAGTTTCCAAGCTAATTTGAATTTATGAAATGAAGCTTATGTGGCTGACCTTGGATAAATTTTCTAAGGTTGAAGATGGTATAAATGCAAGTTGGATTGGAAGGAATTGGATGGTGATACAAATTGAAAAAGTAAGCAACAAATCAAAAGAGCAGAAGTGTGTGAAAGTGAGTTGAGGCAATAGTACTTCATTGTGTTAGATTTTGGGAAGTGAGCTAAAGGTTTCTACAATATTTTAATCAAGGTTGTGGATGTGTGTAAATTGTTGTGGTGGATCTTTTGTTCTCTTTTATATCAGTGGGCAGTGAGCCTCCTTGTTGGATAGTGAGTCCTTTCTATAGGCAGTGATCCTTTGTATTTGGACAGTGAGTCCTCTTCTGGGCAATGAGCCCTTGGTAGTGAGCCTTTGTAATCGGTTTTTCTATATCTTTATATTGTGAGTTAATCCTCACCGTGGTTTTTCCCTTATTGGGTTTTCCATGAAAATATTTTGTGTTCATTGTGTTGATTTTACTTTTTGTTATTTTTCTTTCATGTTCATACTTAATAACAGAATAGTGTGGTTGTGGAATTGATAAGTGTTGAAGTTTTAAGTTTGAATTTTGTGACAATTGATTGACCCCCCCTCTCAGTTGTCCTACACCTTTTTAACAATTGGTATAAGAGCTAGGTTCCCTGGTGCAGAGCTTAACCACTCAAGCAACATCTGATGGTGCATAAGTTGGATATCCCTATGTTCGATGTATTTGATTATAGTGATTGGAAAGTATAGATGAGAGGATATATTATTTCTCTTGGTTACAAGACCTAGAAGGTTGTTGAGACAAAGTATGTTGCTCTAGCAAGTGGTCCTACTACTGTAGATGAGGTTTTTACTTATGAGGAGAATGACAAAGTGAGGTATGCTATTTACAGTGCTTTATCTAAAACTGAGTGAACTAAGGTTCATTCTTTAGACATTGCTTATGAAGTCTAGAAGAAGTTGGAAGAACTATACGAAGGAAATGAAAGAGTGAGTTTGAAAAAGAAGCTAGCGGCAAAGCGCAGATATGAGAATTTGAAAATGGAAGAACATGAAGAGTTCACAAGCTATTTCTAGAGGGTTGAGATGATGAAAAATGAAGTTAAGAATCAAGGGGGGGAAATTGGTTGATGAAGATATAACTGAGAAGATCATAATTACCCTACTAGATTGCTATAGTGATAATCAATTATTGAAGAGATGTATGATCCTAAGAAGTATACTAAAGAATAGTTATTCTGCACCTTGACAACATTTGAGATGAGAAGGTTTAGGAAAGGAAAAAAAACAAACAACATTTAAGGCAATGAAGATTGAAGATGATTTGTATAGTGATGTTTCTAATGAGTTGGAAGCAAATTTCACCACAAAGTTGAAGAAAGGTACCAGAAAGTATAAAGGTATGTTTCCCTTTAAATCTTTCAGTTGTGGTAATGTTGGTCTTTATGCTTCAATATGTCTGAATAGAGTTGTACATAAGAAGAACAAGGACTATAAAGATAAGGATAGAAAGGATAAGAAATACAAGAATTTGTATTATGTTAAAGAAGAAGCTAGAATTTCTAATGATGAATCTGAAAATGAGGGTGATGTTAGTGAATTCTTGTTTTTATCTTTGGAAAACAAATATATATCTACTAACCATGGAAAATATGAAAGGAAGAGTGCTCTAAAAAAAAAAAGAAAAAAGATGGAAGGTACTTTAGTCACCGCCTTTCATGCAAGACACGATGAAGACTACTGGGTGATTGATAGTGGATGTTCTAATCACATGACTGAAGATAAGAGTAATTTCACTAAACTTGAAAATTATGATGGTGGTTTGGTCATGTTTGGTGATGATTCATGAGCTAAGATTTTTGGGAAAGGTACAATTAGTTTTGATGGAGTACAAAAAATAGATGATGTATATTATGTAAAGGATTTGAGGCATAAACTTTTGAGTGTTTGATTGATATGTAACAATGGTTTTAAAAATTTTTTTCAAAATAATACTTATGAAATCAAAAAAGGATCTAGAGATATGATTGCTGCTAGAAGAAGAACTCATGGAAACATCTATCATCTTAAGGGAATTGATGGTCAATGCCTTGTATCTCAAGTCAGTGAAATTTGGTCAAAATAAGCTCAAGAGATGTTGTCTGAGGTCTACCTAGAATCACACAACCTACTAATACTATTTGCGGAATTTTGTCAGTTGGGGAAACAAACAAGATGCCATTTTTTGGGAAAAGAACAAACTACTACCAGAATGTTGCAATTAATTCATACTGATCTCTATGGTTTTACTAAAACAAAAATATTGAATGGTAATAGGTATTTCATGATCCTTATTGATGATTATTCTCAAATGACATGGGTTGCTTTTCTTAGAGAAAAGACTCGGGCTCTAGATAGGTTTAATGTGTTCAAAACAAGAGTGGAAAATAAAGTAAATTTGAGAATCAAATGTTTGAGATTTGATAGAGGTGGAAATTCACTTCCAGTGAATTTAATACATTTTGTGAATAATACGACATTAAAATATAGTTTTCTACTCCAAGAAGCCCTCACCAGAATGGGGTAGTTGAGAGGAAAACTTGGACGATGCAAGAAGCAACAAGAACCATAATGAAAGAATCAAATGTACACAATGTGTACTAGAGAGAGGCAATAAATACTGCTATTTTATGTTCTCAATAGAGTTCATATTAGAAGCAACAACACAAAGACTCCTTTTGAGTTATGGATTGGTAAGACTCCTACTATGAATTACTTTAAGGCATTCAGAAGTAGATGTTACATTAAAAGAGATGATGAAAATCTTGGAAAATTTGATGCTAAATGTCATGATGAAAGAATTTTTTATGGGTACTCTACTACCAGCAAAGCATATAGATTCTTCAATAAAAGGCTAAGGAAGATTGTTGAAAGTGCTAATGTGAAAGTTGATGAAGACATGCATAGTCCTATTGAGATAAGTGAGGTTGAGCTTGATGATGTCCTATTTGTGGACATATAACTGAAGAGAATAAGGAAAAGGAAGAAGAAGAAAAAAACAAACTGAAGAAGAACATATTGAAAAGAAAATGAACTAGAACTTGTTGTTAAGACTCCTAAGTATGTGCAAAAGAATCATCCAGAGGAATAGATAATTGGAGATAAGAATGAAGGTGTGAAGACAAGAAGTAGAGTAGCAGCTAAAATTGAACCTAAGTTGTGAGTGAAGCATGTGAATATGAGAGTTGGATGAAAGCTATGAAATAAGAGTTGCAACAAATAGAAAATGAATCAGGCATGGAAAATAGTTCCTAGACCTGTGAATAAGAATGCAATTGGTTCAAAATGGGTGTTCTGGAATAAACTAAATGAAAATGATGATGTTGTAAGAAATAAGGCAAGACTTGTATGCAAGGGATACTCACAAGTTGAAGGTATATACTTTGAAAAAAAAAATTCCCCTATGGATAGAATGGAAGCTATTAGAATGTTTTTGGCATTTTCTACGCACAAGAATTTCAAAGTATATTAGATGGATGTCAAGTCAGCATTTTTTAATGGTGAATTGGAGGAAGAAGTATACATGGAACAACTTGAAGGATTTTAGTTATCTGATAAACCAGATATGGTTTGTAAGTTGAAGAAGGAATTGTATGGATTGAAGCAAGCTCTTAGAGCTTGGTATGCAAGATTGAATAGATACCTAACAAAGAAAGGATTCAACAAAGGCTCTATTGACAACAATATTTACTTCAAAACACAAGGTAAAAAAATGTTAATAGTGGTAGTATATGTTGATGATATCATCTTTGGTGGAAATGAAGGATTATGTAAAATCTTTGGAGAAGAAATGAAAAAAGAATTTGACATGTCCATGATAAGTGAGTCAAATTTCTTTCTTGGTCTTCAAGTGAATCAAATTGATAAGGGGATATTCATTTCACAATCTAAGTATGTGAAAGAGTTGTTGAAGAAGTTTGGAATGGATGATTCCAAACCAGTTAGTACTCCTATGGTAACCGAATGTAAGCTGAGTAAAGATGATGAATTTGCTAAAACTAATCAAAGAAAATACAGATCTATGATTGGTGGGTTGTTGTGCATCTTACTACTACTAGACCAGATATTATGCATGTAATATGTCTAGTTGCCATATTTTCAAGTAGATACTAAAGAGGCATATGTTACCTCTATAAAGAGGATATTTAGATATCTTAAAGGTAAACCGGATTATGGCTTATGGTATCCTAAGTGTGTTGATTTCACCTTGAGTGCTTATACCATTTCAAATTGGGCTTGTTGTGTAGATGATCGAAAGAGTGTCAATGGAGGTGCTTTCTTTCTTGGTGGAAGATTGGTTTCTTTATTGAGTAAGAAACAAGAATTAGTTTCTTTATTCACTACAAAGGAAAAATATATTGTTGTAACATCCTACCACACACATGTTTTTTGGATGAAGCAAACTATGAAAGATATTAGAGTAATATGTGATGAGCCTATTCCTATTTTCTATGACAACACAAGTGCTATAAGCATTTCAAAGAATCTAGTTATGCATTTATGATAAAAACACATATCTATCAAATATCATTCGTTGAGAGAAAAGGTGTTGAAGAATGAAGTCAAGTTAGTGTATATGAAAACAAATGAACAAATTGTAGATATATTTACTAAGGCTCTCCCGAAGGATACTTTTGAGTATCTTAGGGAGAGGTTGGGGGTCATTGGCCCTCCAAACTAGGTGCAAATGAAGGTGCATCTATCCATTGATTTCATATATTATTCATTTATCTTGACTGATAAATGGGTCTACTTCGTAAGGGGAGTAGAAAAGGTTTTCATTATTGCAGTATGAGTTGAATGGGTGCACTCGTAAGGGGCAGTGTTCAAAGTTTTTTTTATCTTTTCCATTGATTTCAAAGGGGGAGAGAAATTCATGTGAAAAATAGTAGTAGAGGAAGAGAAGGTATTCTCCTAGAATATTGTTAGGATGTTGTCTTTGATGGATTTTCACATCATGCGTTGCCATCAATGACAATGGGGGAGATTGTTGCAAGTATGAGAAAGTTTGGTGGTGTTGTCAATGATGTCAAAATAGTTCAATAAGTTGTAGATTGTGCATGTATAGTTGAGATACTATTGAGATGTTGTGAGTACATGGATCTATCCTTATGATGTTGCAGATGTGCTAAATTGATGGGTTTCTAAGTGTTTTTGAGAAAATTAATAAAGAAAGAAGTCAAAGTTATGAGCATGTTCAAAATGTTCTCCGGTATGTACTCTTCATTTCTCCTATGTTGATCCTATGCTTGTGCAGATCTGAAGGTTTTCTAATGGTGATCTAGTGGTGATATCTATTGGGTTTTAGCTTTTGGTTCGATGGGATGTGAAAGTTACATTCACCGGTGTGTGAACTATTTTGGAAGAATTAGCTTTTTTGTGACTGGGAGAAATGTTTCTACTCCACAGTCCTCCTCTATTCTATTTCAGATCTTATAGATATGGAATTTTTCTTATAATGTTGTTCTCTTGGTAATGAAAAAGAATTTTGTTGTTTGGTGATTCAAAAGTCAAGTTTCTGAGTTGTTGTATGTAATTGCATAGTCTAGATGGACTGATGGAAGGAGTTTGGTGTTCAGAGATCATTTCACTTGTTATGGATGTATCTGAAGGAACTTGAGATGTGTTCTCATGCATAATGAAGCATGTTGCATCATCTACATGTCATCTTCTTGTTGGGAAGCATGGACATCAATGTTCATTTGTGTTTTCATTAGGTTTGGTTGACCTAGTGTCCACACTTCATTTATAGAATTAAAATTTAATTAAGGAAGTGTGTGGTTGATCCAAGAAATTATCTTTTGGTCTTGGATAAATGTTTTAATGGTACACTCCCATTCCTTTCCACTGCAGGAATGTTGAGTTTCCAACCAAATTTGAATTTATGAAATGAAGCTTATGCAGCTAACCTTGAAGAAATTTCCTAAGGTTGAAGATGGTATAAATGAAAGTTGGATTGGGAAGAATTGGATGGTGATGCAAAGTGATGAAGTAATCCAAAAATAAAAAGAGTAGAAGTGTGTGAAAGTGAGCTAAGGTAGCAATACCTCATTATGTTAGATTCTTGAAAGTAGTGAGTTGAAGGTTTCTACAATATTTTAATCAAGGCTATGGATGTGGGTAAATTGCTATGGTGGATTTTTTTTCTCTTTTGTATCAATAGGCAATGAGCCTCTATCTTGTACAGTGAGTCCTTTCTGTAGGTAATGAGCCTTTGTAATCAGTTTTGTTATCTCTTTATATTGTGGGTTAATCCTCACCGTGGTTTTTCCCTTATTGGGTTTTCTACATAAAAATTTGGTGTTCATTGTGTTGATTTTACTTTTTTTTTAATTTTTGTTTCATGTTCATTCTTAATAAGAGAATAGTGTGGTTGTGGAATTTATAAGTGTTGAAGTTTTAAGTTTGAATTTGGTGACAACTAATTGACCCCCCCTCTCAGTTGTCCTACATGTTTTTAACACAAAGAAATTAATGCAAAAACTTTTCAAGTTTAGTATATGAGACGTTCAATGGGGCCCATCATAAAGAGTAGTAAACATGTATCCTTGCCAAAACCTTAGAGAAAATCTAGAATTTTCCAATCGATGAGAAAGGTTTGGTAATCCAGAAAGAAAGTTTTTGCTTGATCCAAGAAAGAACTGCTTGCCAAAGATCCATGGGAGAAGCCTAAAAGGTGAAAGGAATGTTTATAAATAGAAATATTTCACCTAAACTAATCTACTTCTAGCCATAGTGTTGAATCCAATGAGGATTGGGCATGATAGACTATTTGAAGCATAAGGTTTTGTTCTATTGAATGGTAGAGCTGTGAGCTAGGGAAAAATGTTAGAAACCAAGATCAGACATGCAAACCAGAAAACCTTCCATAGAAGAGAAAATAAAAAAAGAAAAGCTATTGAAAAAAGATGTGCAAAAAAATATTATTCAAGAATTCATAATTAAATGAGATGATTTTCTTTATAAGAGCAAGTATGCATAACCCTAATCTTATCTTGAGCAAAAAGATAGCTCAGCAAGATAAGGATGAAAATAATTAGCCTAGGAATTAAAATATTACCTAAGTAAAGTTATGCAACAAAAAAGTCTCAAGGTAATCTAGAGTAGATCTGGTATTATTTTCCTCTTCCAAAAGAGAGAAAAGAATCATCGGTGAAGTGACCATTGACCAATTGGGCTAGAAAATTATCCAAATAAATGCCATGAACTTTCCTCTGGGAAACACCATGAGCTAACAAATATCCAAACCCTTCAACAACAAGAACATAAAGTGAGGGGGTGAGTAGGAAACCCTACCGAATGGAATGAAATAGACCAAAAGAAGGGGACTGGTAATGGTGATGCAAGTAGAGGCATTAGAAAACAACATTTGCATAGCTTGTATAAAATGATGGTCAAAACCTAAAGCAACCAACATGGTGAGAATAAAAGGCCATTCAATATGGTCATAGGTTTTGGAAAAATCAATTTTAATAAAAAAAATATCTTTTTGATTGGAGTGTCTTTCCCATTCCATCCCTTCTTAGACAACAATGATTTTATCCAAAATGAACCTAGACTTAATAAATCTTGTTTGCTCTAAGTGAACAATTTGGGGGAAAAGATGGTGGATTTTTAGGGAAAGGGATTTGGCAATAATTTTATAAGACATTGAGGAGCATGATGGGTTGCTAGTTACAAATATCCTTGGGATCACTAGATTTAGTTATGAATTTAATATTTCCATTATTGATAAGATTCCCTAAAGTTTTAGAATGAAAAGCTTCAATATGAAACTTATGCATATCTATCCAAACACAATCCTAAAGGGCTTTGTAAAATTCACATGGGAAACCATCAATTCCCAGGGCTTTATCATTGGCCATAGTGTTGAAAGCTTCTTTAAGATGTTAAATTGTAAGAAATTTCTCACAAAAGGCTTTCTAGGATGGGGAGAGCCTATTTAGCACAACAGTAAGGAAATCCTAAAGTAGTTGATACCACTCCAGAGTGTAATCTTGAGTTGTGAACTCCCACTCATAGTTCCTAACAAAATCCTAGAGTATATTAGGAAATTCATAAATCACAACATTACCTTCTTTGATCCATTTGACACCAAGGGAAGATTTCCTGGCACGAAGGGCTAGGAAGAATTTTTTTGAGGCATGATCTCCAATTTTAAGCTAGTGTAGCCTGGCCTTGATTTGTGCCCCTTTGGTAGAATAATTATCAACAACTTGTTTTTTGTGCCTTATCCACCACCCTAACTTGCAAGGAAGGGGAGAAATGGTTAGCTACTAGGGCATCAGTGGTAGCATAGAGGTCAGATGTGGTCACTTCATATGACTGTATGCGAAAGATGGCTAGCTAGCACCCATAAATTTCAAGAAACCTAGCGATGCAAGTGACAACATCCTTCCACCAAAAAATCTAGCTAGTATTGTGAGGTGGTCTGCATTCCAAATTCCTAATAGTACAAATGTGGGCTATCGTGGGTTGATGACTCAACAAGGAAGTATTTTAAAAATTAGGTCTTTCTAGCATGAGGCTACTTTAATTCCCATTCAATGCTAAATGAAATGGGATAGTGGTTTGACAATGTCACATCCACTAACGACTTGACCTAAAGTGGTGAAGAGCTAGAAAAATAGAGAAAAGATTGAGCTACGATCATAGCATGATCAAGACATTTAAATATCCTACCAGACCCAACTCAATAATTGCACCATGTGTTCCAGAGAGAATGAGAGTGGTGATGACCAATATTGGGGTCGAAAATACCCAATTTATTACACATGTAGTATCATGCTTCTATTTCTCTAGCTGCCCATCAGAATGATAAAGTACCATCCTTGTATGTCATATCAACCATATTGAAGTCCCCACCTATTAGCCAAGTAGCAACTGGTAGTGAATCAACAATCCAATGCTAGAGTAGAGATTTTTCAACATCATTTGAGGCAAAAACATTAATAATCCCAAAGGAATGATTATCAATGTAAAGAAGAATCTAGATGAGCTGATGTGTGGGGTTAGACCCATGATCAACCACATAAGAGTTCCACCATGGGGATAGAAGGGTCACTGCTCTACCACGTCTAGCCTCATGCTCAATACAAAATATTTTACTGGCTATATCTATAGAGTGACAAGTCAAAGCAAGCAAAAAATAACAACTTTCACTTCTTGATGACACATAATATTAATACCAACATACTTATGAAGAGTATCCTTAACGTAATACTTTCTAGAGAGCTCTGTCAGACCTCAAACATTCCATGTGAAGAAATTCATGAGTGAAAATCCTCTATATCATTGAATTCTAGCTCCTTATCTAGAGAGGAGAAGTGATTCTGCAAAAAAATTTGGTGGCACTAAACCAATTTGAATAGTTGGAGATGAATGTCTCCATTTATCCTACACATATTATCCTTCTTCCAAAGGATGAGGACTTCAAGACCTCCTATGAACTCCTGACATGAGAGGAGCCTTAGTCAAATTTTCTATCATAACTAACGCAAGCTGGGGCATAGCCTTAGGCCTTGGTCACAATAAAGTGCTATTATAGACTTCCTTCCCCTTCATAAAAGGGTTTGAAACTTATTTCATTGGATTGGGGGTTTTGGAAACTATCCCAGAGCTATTAGACTTATTTTTCTAGTTGGTAATTATTGTCTATTTTTCCTCAGGTTTGGTAGCAACACCTTCTACTTGGCAAGGCTTATCAACATCCTATGGTGCTGACGGAATATGGGATATTTCTCTAGAGGGAAATCCTTAATCTTGTGGTCAGTGAATTGACATCTATAATAAGTATTCAGTAGATTAAAAATATGTAAACTTCTGGGTATGTCAAAAAGAACCAATATAAATATCAATGGACTCTTTCAAATCTTGTGAAAGGTCCACTTCAACAAAAACTCACTTTTGAAGGTGAGCTTGAAAGAACCTATCAGGTTCAAGACAAATAACCCTCCCCAGAGAGGAAGCAATATGCTACAAGAAATGCACACAAGGCAATGAAAAACCAAGAAACTCAATCTAGATTGGGACCTACAACTTGGTGTCATCTCAGATAGCAAAGTCTCAAGTCCATGATTGGAAATCCAACAAAGATGACCAAACATACCAAGCACCATGGTTCAAGATTTCCTTAACATGACTAACCTCCACAAAGTGAAAAAGAAAAAACCCTTAGTCTAATTGTGGATTATATCAATCCAGACCCCATGAGGGATCCAAGCCTTTTGAACCCATTCTTTAAGCACACTTTCAAGGGGATCCCTCTCAATAAAATAACCAACAATATTATGTTGAGCTCTAACCATTGACATGCAAAATCAAAATTTAGCAAGGGTAAAACCACATTAGCTGGGGAGTCAAAAGACTTACCTTATGGAACATTTTTTAAATAATTTTTTGAGGACAATTATTCAAAGGGCGAGCCATTGAGCAGATCCATTGAACTAACAACACTAGCAAGAACTGCTAGGTTAGAGCCAGTTGAAGGCATAATAAAACTAAGAAAACCATAGTAAATGCAGTCGTGCACACAAAAAAAGAGAAAATACTATGCTTAAGGCATGGTATGACATAAGAGGGGCCAATAATGACTACAAAACAAGAAAACGTATATGAGATCATTCACTTTTACCAGATGTGGGCCTATTTTAATTTAAATTTTTGGCAGGATTTTATTATCCAAGATCTATTGTTGGCTTGTAGTTTTCTAATTTCAAGAAATTAGGCATAAAAAAGTATAACTACAAGTTTATTTCACATAATTTATCCTAGAAAATTCAAGTGATCTTTTGAGCATTCAAGTGATAGTTTACAATAGAATTCAAGAGAAATTTTTCAAGCATTTGGGACTACATTCAAGATTCAAGCATCATGTCAAAGTCTTCATGCATCATGTGTATTTTTTAGCTAACATTTGTGATGTAGGTTTCATAATTCAAGCAAGCATTCAAGACAAAGTTTCAAGAATTCAATAAAGAGTCAAGATCCACATCCATTAGAGTCATTTCACATAAGTTTGCAACCTTTATTTCAAGGGTTTGGTGAGTTGCAACATTGCATTCATTCATTCATGATTCCTTCATGCTATTTCATTTCATTTCAAGTTTTAATTACCGAAATGGGTCTTGACCAAGGCAAACCCCTATTCGCTAACAAAATAACATTTTTCTCTCTTGATGTGTGATTTTATATCTAGGTGAATTGAATCTTAAAGATCCTCTGAAGATGGTGGAACCCTCAAAAGCTTCAAATTCCACTAGTATAATATGCATTTTCTCTGGTGTCCTTTTGGTCTATTGAGATTAGGTTTTAGGGTTTTATGTTGAGAAGTTGGTTTAGTTAGCATATTTTCTCCTTTGTCTAAACCCTTGTATTTTTATTTAATCTTTTCTTGACTTGCTATAGCCCATATTTGGTCAAATTAAAATAACTAAATATTTGAGTTCATCTAGTTGATTAGCCCCTTGTGGTTAGAGTTCCTCATTTACCTGTCGCCTAATAGTTCCCTTGTTACCTTGGTCTGGGGACTTGGTGTTTTATAAAGTTGAAAATCTAAATTATTTGGCCTTTATATCCTTTGCATGAAATGGTTTAAGTCCTTTTATGGCATTGTCTTATGTTGCTCCTAGTCAATCCCCTCTTTAAAACAACATATGAGCACACATTGAATATCCTCACTTAAGTTTTCGCTTACTGCTCAAAGCATCACCCATCATGAATTTCCTTAAGATAGGTCGCCTTGAACTGGTGATGATCAATAATTAGTTTTTCCTTTGTATCTCTTATTGCAGATTGGTTTCAAACCTTGAGTTTCACATTAGCGATGCATGATGTGAGTGTTTTCTTTGCTATCGTTGGCTGCTTGTCTATCGCCAATTGCTTATAAGTTTTGAGATCTAAATTGGAAATGCATGATGAAATTATAAGCTCTTTGTATTTCCTTCCATTGTTCATCACAGATAGTTACTTGCTTATCTTTTTCAATGTAGCAATGAGTGATGAGGTCTTTCATTCCAATGTTCCATCACTTATTTGAAATATTACTAAGGGTGATGCTTCTAGTGCCTTTGATCTTGAAACATGTACATGTGGCCAAATCTTGTTCCATCGAAACTTCTCTCCCATTTCTAATGTGAACCAGATATTGAGATATAGATTAGCGATGAGTTATGGGTGATGAATAAAGTCAAAGAAAGACCTTGATCTAAAGATTGAGACCTTATCGTGCATGTTTTGTACATCACTAATAGAATGCATGAAAGAAAAATAACATTTATGATGAGCGATAGACTATTAATTATATTGCGCATCATGCTACCTTGAACAATCATGGATGCAAGTGAAAGTATTAAAAGCGTATTAGCAATGGGAAATGGAATATTCTATGGAATATTCCTCTCATTGCTAGGTCCCAAGGCATTGTAGATTCATCCAACAGAGAATAAATCAAAGTAGTGATGTGTTATGGCTTCCATACAAAAGGTGACTAAGGAAAATAAAGGAAATGTGGCAGCATCTAAGGAACATCGCTGAATACAAAAAGAAAAATATCAAGATGAGAAGAGGGCCACTAATATGCTTTTAAAACAAAATGATCAACAACAAGAATTCAAACTCATATGGCTAAGTTTTAGCTTGCTCATGTGAGATTTTTATCTTACATTAATGATGATATGCTCCATCCTCAAGCCATAAATAAGGTAGTTATCTCATTATTCCTCACAATTGTAAGTGTTTGAGAGGAGAGAAAAATTGATCAAGTTTGAGGAAATGACATGAAGAGCTCTAACGAATAATTGTAGAAGGCATTGATAACAAATTTTCATCTGAGAAAGAAAATAATGACACTTCTTTGTGTCAATTGCATTGAATTAAGTTGGTAAGGGGAGTTAGTTGAAATTTTGAATGCTCTTGGCTCCTAGGGTTTGTATATCTTGCATTTTCAATTGGGTTGGTGAGAATTGGATGAGGTTTGGGAGGGTTTTTATTCTTTAATTTGCTTCTTAAGAATTTGAACCAATAGGTCCTTTCCATCAATTGAAAATTTAAAACCCTATCTCTGTCATACTATAAAAATGAGTGAGCCTAGTGATTCCTCCACCAAATAAAAAAGAAAACCCAAACAAAAGAGGGTTAAGAGACCAAATCCCAAGATGTTACATCCAAACCTAGGCCAGATGTACCTAAAGCATCTACAAAGTCTAAAGGAGAGAAAATAACTCACAATAGATTCATGGAGGGTAAATCTAAAGATATCAATAAGGGAGGAGCATAGATTGGTAAGAGACCTACAAACTAGGCTTTAGTAACTAGCAGGTTGATTGATCTTTTTGGTCCAATTAGAGAACTTGCTCAACCACAGAGTGGATGGGAGGTGTTTTATATGCCTTTAATAGAAGACATGACAAATGGTTAGGTAGACACTTATGGGGTTTCAATTTTGGGAAACTTGTAGTGTTGAATGTATTTGTGGAGGTTGATGTGATGTTGGAACTAGCAAAACACTATAATCCCAAGGATAGGAAAATCAAGAGTGAAAATGGAACCTTAATCCTTGAGGTGACTAGAGACAAGATTGTGGAAGTATTCAAACTGAACCCCAATTATATAGTCGACATCAATTTCACTAACTTTTGCAATGAATATGAGAAAAATTGGTATGTATAGAGAAAGAATGTGCTTTCTAGGAACATAAAAGATGATAAGGGAGGATTTGGAGCCCTTTGAGTGTGAGGATTTTAGTAATTATTTCAAGAAAAATTACTTCTACTTGAATCAAGTGCTAGCTCACAGTTATGATGCATGGATATGAAATGACTTGTTTGTTATGGCTATTGACATACAAAATTGGAATTCTAATATGGGATTCAATTGTGCAGCATACATTGCGGAGCAAATGCATGAGGGTTGATTGGGTTGGAGGGAAAATTCCCATTGTATTTCTCTCACGATTCTTTAATAATGCACATGCTCCTCTATGTTGGACATGGAAAATGGAAGAAGAAAATTAAGCTTAGGAAAAGGGATGATGAAGGTATTTATTTTCCTTTCTAAATGTGGACACACATCTAGGACCAAAATTGTCCCCATTCAAATTATTTATTCTTTTGCAATGTTATCAGATATGGTATTTTGGAGAGTTTGGGAGTGGCACCTATTTACATACTTTTAAGGTTTATAAGAGAAATTATGCACCTAAAAGATAGAGGAGCATTAGAAAATAATAATTGGGATAACTAGTTTTTACATTCAAACTAAACTTTAATTAAGGCATATGGAGCCAAGGTGGCACCTAATTGTTTACCTCAGTATGTATTAGATAGATTGGAATTTATAGAATTGATGTGGCAACTAGATTTTATGGATAAGGAGCATATTAGAAATCCTAGGAAGGGCTCAGTGATAGTGCCACAATGTGCTATTGCATATTTCGAAGCCATTACTAAGGAAGCCTTTGAGAAATTTGGGATAATATTTAATAACCTCAGGTTTCCATTTGGTCAAGTTAGAAGTTTTCATCCATAGGGTTTTGTGAATGACAAAAGGAAAAAAAAGGGTCTTTCTAGAATTTGTCATTAATTTTTGTATACTATATGTGCTAAGAAATTTGACAAGTGATGGATCAGTTACATCAAGGAAGAAGGAATAGAATGCTATCTGTGATATTGAAAAGGATATCATTAAAAGAAATGTGTTTTATGTGAGAAGATATGATGAAATTGAGAAGCCTTTGGAGAGGGCTATGAAAAGGTTGAATGATTATCAAAGTGGTGAGTTTAAGGTAAAAGCCAAAGAGGCTACTAAAAAGTCACAAGCTCTATTAGAAAAATAACATGAAACCATGGATGTTCCTGAGTAGCCTTCAGAGATCCAAGGGTGAGATACTGAGATAATTGGGGAGGAATGGTTAATAGAGCATGTGCCAGATGATGAGGAGGTGTAGATGAGATTCCCCTCACCTAAATTAAATGATTCTTTCATATAGAGATCCCCAAGATAGAATTATTAAATGGTAGTATGATGAGAAGGTCGATGATGACCCAAGAATCAAGGCCTATGATGAATTTCTAGATGATGATGCTTTTATGTAGACAAAAGAGTATAAATATTTTTTCATTCATCAAAGAATCAAAGACATTAAAGAGAGAATTGAACAAGGCCAGTGTTGACCCCTCACAATAAGAAGAAGCATAGAAAGTAGAAGAAGAGAAGATAATGGATAAGATAACAGGTATTACCCCTATTGAAGCTAGTAAAATTTTCATAGAGAGTGGGATGATGTTACTTTTAGGTTGCACACTCAAGTCAGCTATTTCATTGGAAGTAATAAGAAAGGATCCCCAAGCTTCCATATCAAAAGAACACTTTGACAATAAAATATTTGGATTAGGCTTTAGCCCAAAATTAAATGCTCTTGCAATTTTGTCCATGGCACCTAACACAGGAAAACCTGAGGTTGTCAAGTCAATTGAGGAGATTCTTGGCTTAGTGGTAATGAAGACCTGGCCATAAATATAACCCTCATTCAAGTTGCAAAACTAACTATGCATGTTGCAATGCTTAGTACTAACACTATACAAATATCTCAAAAGAAGTATGATGCATTGTTAAAAGATTATAATATTCTCTTAGATTAATGTAATAAAATGAGAACCACATAACAAGAAAATTAGTCAATAATAGCATTTCCTTCACCCTCCACATCCTCTTTAGACATGTCAGCTCAAGATAGGGAAACTTTCGCATTGAGAATTCAAAACTTGAAGAAGCAATTGCAAATAGAGAAACAAAATACAAAGAGAGCCAAAGAGGAGATGATCAAAGTGGAAAATGAAATTTTTGATGATGTGTTGAAGCATAGAGTGACAAAGTTGGTGAATAAAGGTGACACTATATGGGATGTTTACAAGAGAATTCATGAAGCAAATATAAAAATAAAAATCACTAAATGGAGTAAGTGTAGCACTAAGGTTGGTACATTGAAAGAAATGATGGCTTAGATGCATGAAGACCCTAAAGCTCCCACCAACATTCCATATTTATTAAAGGAAATTGATCTAGTGAATCAAATCACTTTTCATTGAAAGCTGGGAATGCAACTCCAAAATAAATTGAGAATGTTCAAAGAAATGGAAAGGCATGTTATGCCAAAGATATTGAATGATCAGGGTGAATTGAAGGATTTTCAAAATGGAAGGAAGTGCTAGGAGATATGCTCCCTCATTCTAAGATGATGCTCAGTTTTGTTGATTATTCTATGTTGAATCCTAACATAGATAATATGACAAGAATAAAGATGAGGATGGACACATTTTTAAAGAGTTCAAGAGGCTAATTGATGCAAGATACAACCAACATGATACAAAATTACAAAGTTGTTGGATATGCAATTTCAAAATCAAGAGGACTACAACACATGGCTTGAAAAGATTACAACACATGGATTGAAAAGTTTATAGATTAAGCCTATACTGAAGTATTGCAAAATGTCATATCTTCTCAAAAATGAAAACTAATGATAAACGTGGTGATGTGGATTGGAAAACACAATTTTGGGTCTTAAGTATAAAAATATGGTGAGTAATAGATGGGAGAAATACAATGCATAGCCTAGAACTAGTACAAATTAGACTTTTGCTAAAGTGTGGATAAAATATTATTTTCTCCCCAACATGAAGATTGATGTCAAAGGTGTTGACATGGATGAGCATGCTTCTCTCTTTTCAATTACTTTCTTGTTTTAAAGTTTTTTTGACTAGAAGTGAACATGGAGAACAATTTTGGGTCATGAAGAAGATAGTTTGGTAATGATACAATGATTAAAGATGCCTTTTGGAAGGTAGGTAAATATTCTTTAGTGAATGGAAGTGAATTGTGTCTTATGTTATTTCCCCCTAATGGAATTGAAAAATATAACTTCTTGGGAACGTTTTGAAAGTGAAATGCAAATGAATGTCAAATGAAAAATGTGACAAAAGGTGTAATTTTCCGCGAAGCTTGTTGCTCCAATGTTTCTATAAATAGGGATTCAAGGTCAATTTCATGGGTCTTTGGTTGGATAAAGTTTTCAACTCATGTAATAGAAATTTTTTAAATCAAGCACAAAGGAATATAATATTTTTGAGTCTTAAATATGAATTCTAGTTTCTAATAGGCATAATAGTTTTACAATAATAATGACATATGAAAGAGAATTGCAAGTTCTGGAATTGTTTCTCTCTTGTGTACTTTGTTTCTCAAATTATGAGTAAAATTATCAAGGATATTTTATTTGTCTTCAATTGTTTAGGTTGAATTTATGGTTTTATTTCTACTTTAGTTCAAAGAACTAATTAAATGCTTTAATCAAATCATAGATTTGTGAGGTGGAGTTCAAGGATTACTAAGTAGTTTATGTTTCTGGATATCTTGAGTTGTGTATTACAAAGAAATATAACAATAGTCTATGAATGATAAGTCTAATTACTAATATATTATAGTTAGTTGCAAATGTGAATCTGTCACCCATGGATAATATACCTCTCCATTAATTTGGTTATCCTAGATGTCATTGAGTCATCCCATTCCTGTCAAAGAACACAATCTTAATGAAAATAACTTTCATATCTTAAATTGTTGTAAATTTTTGTGAGGAACCACCCTTTCCTTGTTGTAAACAGTAATTTGTTAAAGAATCAACCAAATCCTTGAAGGATTATGTTTAATTTGTAGTATGTAGGAAAATATATATTAATTACAATGTTCATGGTAATTTGGCACAAGAGTATCATTTAAAACATTGTCAAGATCACCCTTAGGGGTCTTACACAACCCAAAGTGTAGAGGTAAATCCTAGCAAGCTTTTACCTATTTGTTATCTAATCCTTTCCATTGATGATTATTGAATTATGGATGGCTCATAGGAAATTGTGTGAGACTAAGTTTGGTTCTTAAAAAATAACCAATAGATTGTCAACTCCATTGAGGACAATGCTAGTCTAAAGTCTCTGAGTTAGATCTAGTATAGTTAGAGTTGAGTATTTCCACTATTCTTTGTCATCTATAAAACAATTTGTTCAAATTCTCATCCATAATTCAGGTCTGGCTTTATGTGTCAAGTTCTAGTTCATTCACCCATTTCATGTCAGGTTATGTTCAATTTTTTTCCTGAGATTGCAAGTGCATCCCAAAATTTTAATAAATTCTTATTTACCAGTATCTTGGGTGGTGACTCTAAAGTCTCTTGTACTAGTGCAAGATTATAATCTCAAAGAAAGAGTGAGAGGGATAATTTTTAGAGAAATTTTGACATCATGAGGAGAACAAGGTGCTACATGAAGAAGCATCCTGAGTAGTAGCTAGAGTCTAAGTCATCAAAGGAAAAACAACCTATCTGGAAGGTGAATAACATTGAACCAAGTAACTTTATTGAAAGTATTTCTATTGCATCTCCTACTTTAAATGATAATATGCATAAAGAAAATTTACATAAAGAGGCACATGAAATTGAGGTTCCTACTTTAAGTGAAGGAGGCTTTCCCACTCAAGAACTTCTTGATAATAACCTTGAGATGTCAAGGGAAGAAGAGACATGGGAGTTCTTTGGAAAGGATAATAAATTTCCATCCAAAAGTGGAGCCCTTGGTGGTAGATCCATGTTTAATGATGATATTTTTAAACCAAGGGGAAAATCCCATAGTATAGCCTCACATCAATCCGTTGAGAGATAAATAATGAGTCTTACCTTTAATACTCCTAAACCTAGTGAGTCTGGAGAAACCTTGGAAGATGAAGATGGCATACATAAAAATATACAAGCCTTAGAAGAGGAAGATCTTATACTCAAGGAATTGGAGGAGAGGAAATCAAGGGAGTTGCAGGAGAAACAATTAAAGGAAAAAGAGGATAGGATCAAGGAAAAGGCCTTAGAAAGAGATGCCTGAAGGAGAAGAATTAAAAAGATGAAGGAAGAATTAAAGGAGGAACCAATTATTGATATTCCTCCTAAAACTACTCCTAAGACAAACCTCAATCCTCCCAAAGTTACCATTCCTATAGGAATCTTTGCTGCAAGTACTTACACCATCTATTGTAGCCACTACGGTCTCTGATCCTTTTACTTCTACTAAGTAATCACAACCTGTAGATTATGGGAAAACACATATTAGTTAGCCTCAGAAGCCAATCCCAACCACAACTACAAATACCAATACAAGTATGTATACCTCATCTACTAATACATCCACCAAGATTGCCAAGAACAATTCTATTCCATCAAATGTAGCTCCTGACCTTGAAATCTTGAGGTTGCATCTAGTTAATGAATACTTATTGCAATAATTTAAGAAGATGGAAATTGAAGCCTCAAATGCTACT
Organism: Sequoia sempervirens; assembly: GCA_007258455.2. Lineage (NCBI taxonomy): Eukaryota > Viridiplantae > Streptophyta > Pinopsida > Cupressales > Cupressaceae > Sequoia > Sequoia sempervirens. The sequence continues at coordinate 606,190,833 of VDFB02193867.1, forward strand.
ATTGCAAGAAATATTTCATTCCTTAAAATCTCTATTCCTGATCTAGAACCTTCTAGTTCTAGTCACACTAATATGGACCCACAAAAAACCAAGTCAAATGAACACACTCCTGGTGGAGTGGTGGTGGAGATTAGGGTGGTGGAGGTGGAGGTAACCAAAAAGATAATAGAACCTATACTAGAGATGGAGAAGGAAGTGTTGATGGTGGAAAGAATAGTGGAGGTAGTGGAAATGGTGGAGATGGAGGAGGAAAAGGTGATAACAAATCTCGTGACCAAGAAGAAAATGATGCTAAAAATAATCATAGAGACTAAAATACCACCAGGCCAATGCAAGTGGATAGGTACCAATAATTATGCTTTTATTGGGTTTCTTAGCTATCAAAATTAGTTCCCTAAAGATATCAAGCTAGCCTTGGTTAAGTTCTCTGGAAATAATGCAATAATTGGTGAATATCACTTAAAGGAATTTTTAAATGTGATGGATGACTTTGAAGTGGAAGTTGAAGATGTGATGATGAAACATTTCATGCAATCACTCACTAAGGATGCCAAAGAATGATACAAAGTTTTACCTACTAAGAGTATTGGTTCTTGGAAAGAGTCCAAAAGGATTTTTAGAGAATAGTATGGTGATAAGATAGATTCAAGGTTTCTCCTAAATTAATTCAATAATATTTCTAAGGGTCAAATTTGGTTTTTGTTGATTTCAATGTAAGGTTTTAAAAGGCCATGAACAAATTAACTCTTCATTTTAGGATCAATGATAGTGTGTGCTTGGTGAACTACAGTAATGCATTTTATGCAAAAATGAGTTATCTCCTATTGTACAAGAACCCTCAAACATTAAGAGAAGCCTTCAACATGGTAGGCCACATTGTGAACATTAGAAGAGCAACTAGTAAAGTTGAGAGAAGGGATTATGTTAAGATCTTGAAGAACCCCACGAAGGAGGACAAAAATTTCAGCAGTAAAGGGATCTTCTCTTAAAGATAAGATTGATAATATTGCAAGCTCCATCAAGGGAATTAGCTATAGACTTTCCAAGCAAGAAAAGGGACTAAAGAATGATAAATCAAACTTCCACAAGAATGAGAAGCCTCCTTGGCTGCTAGACTATCCATATAACACCAACTGGCATAGTGGGAAGCCAATTCCCAACATTCAAAAAAATTCACAAAATAAGGTCCCCCATGATCCTTTGTAGAAAAGTTCAGTCAATTTTGCTAATGATACACCTTGGTGTGTTGTCTTCCAATTTCCTCATGCTGCTTAAACATGTTTAGTGGCAAGGAACTTTGTTGAAGAACATGGTCAATCAAATTATTATGAGACAATCAAAGAAAATGACGTACAAGTCCTTGTGCTTATGCATAGATAAGATTTTTTTGATGAAGAGTGCTCTTTGAATGAAGAATCATAGGAGGTGGATGTTGATTTTCAAAGGAAACAATTAGACTCTCACCATCAACAAATTTTCCTTGATGAAGATGAAGATTTTGAGGGAAACATTTATGCCATGGAAACTAATGAAATGGATGTGTCTTTGAGAATACCTTTTGATGAAGAGTACATTTTAATGATAGCTACATTGGTGGAGCAAGCCAAGAATACTTACAACTTGAGAAGTAGATTTGTCAATTGTGACTAGGGTAAGCCTGGTAGTATGTTGATGAAGGAAAATAATGCAAAGAAGTAGTGAACTAAAATAGAAGAATTGGTCAAGCTTAAGAAAGGAGAGGTCAAAACTAAGGAGAGAAAATGACCTTAGATTTGGGTCAAGAAGGATGATATAGCTAAGAATCTTGATGGGGTTGTTGTTTCAGTTGTTAAGGTTAAGACCTAAAGTTCAAGTGTTGATCTAGAAAAGAAACAAGATATGAAAGAGACTAAGAATAAGTTTGATCAATAAAAGATTCAAGTGGAGGAACAAAATATGATTCCTTATGAATTTACAAAGTATAATACATTTGATATGTTTCAGATTCAATCTCAAGTCAAGGTGACTATTCCAATAATGGAAATGATGAGAATAGATGAACATAAGAAGAAGGTAGTGGCCCTCATCAATAGTGCTGCTAAGGCTTGTGAAGATAAAGTGGTGTCTACTCAGCCCCAAGTGATTGGAAATCAAGTGACTGAAGAGGTAATGGAGGGGAACGTTGTTGAGACCCTTAGACTTATTTGGGAAGCACCATCACAACTTTCCCAATAATATTGATCCCTTCTATGTAACTCTTATTGTTGATGGTAAGCTGCTTAAGAATTGCATGATTGATTAAGGGGCTTCATCAAACATTATGCCAATAGAAATAATGAAGGAGATGGGCTTGAAAATAAATTATGTATATGGAAAGTGTTATGCCATGGACTCCACAGAAATCCTAGTCATTGGAGTTATCAAAGATGTCCCATACAGATTAGCTCCCTTCCTTGACAAGGAGTTTGTCATGAGCATACTGTGGTGGACATCCCACCCAATTATCACATGTTGTTGTCAAGGAAATGGAGTGCCTCCATGGGAGGTAGTATGCAATTTGATATTTCCTTTGCAAATTTTCCAATTGAAGGAAAGGATATCAAACTGGTAAGGGACCTGAGAGCTCCACATATCATTCAGTTTGTAGGAGAAGCACATAAAATCCATTTTGTGGACATTGGTATGGGAAACATCAGAATTGAAGAGTTACAAGAAGAGGAAGAAAAAAAACTAGCACCTTTTGAAAAGGAAGTATTGTGGCAAGCTAACAATGATGACTTATGGAACATGAGGTTTGATGGAGCTTGTTCAAAAGAAGGAGCTGATGTAGGGGTAATACTTATTTATCTTAGTGGTAAGACCTTCAAGTTTTCATTTCAATTGAAGTTTTCTTGTACAAAAAATGTAGATGAGTATGAAGCCTTATTACTAGGGTTGAGGTTAGATGAGAAACATGAAATTAAAAAGATAAGAGCTATTGCAGACTAAAAACTAGTGGTTTCTCAGGTTAGAGGAAAGTATGCATCAAAGAATACTAGACTAAGAAAGTATAGAAATGTTGTCTGGGATTTGTTGATGTGTTTTTTATGCACTTCTCAACATAGGTAATGCATAGATGCATCACATCTCTTTAAAGACAATATTCCACAATCAAATTGCATAACACTATCCCAAGGTTTGTAATGCAAGGTCTTGATAGTGCTTGGAATATCTTAGTTGTTTTATGTGATTTTGCTAGAATCACAAGGAAAACTTATAGATGAGTTAAAAAACATGGGAAGTTGGGTCTTGAAATGGAGTTCATAAGATGGGGAAGTTCTTGTGTGTTTTCTGTAGGTTCAAACAACAGTCTTGAACTCCATTTTATCAATTGATTTAGCTTTACAATCTGCAATAAACATTGCCTAAGGTTACTTATTAAAAAAAGGGAAAAAGGGCAGGGAAGAGAGGAAGTTCTTCGATCTGAAACTATGAAAGAATAGTGATCATGGAGGTTTCTATAGTAGAAAAACTCCCTCAACTATGTTTTAATTGGTCAAGAGGATCCTATGGTTACACAAAACTAGTGCAATCTTCTAAGGACTACATATTTTTAGATTGCACATGCACATGCAATTGAACTAAGTTGTAGCATTAAAATCAAGAAGCCTAGGATAACTTTAAACATTAGTTTTTCATCAACAAGTGCTAAAAGTATGGGTTGAAATTTCATCAAATACCATAACAAAAATTTCCATTCAAGAATCAACAGCTAAACTAAAAAGGGAAGTAGAACCATGCATGCAAGATGAGAAAAATCAAAGATAACATCCATAAAATCATGCAATGTTGTCTTCTATTTTTGCAAATTCTTTTTACACCAGCTCTCCAACCCTTTACAAATAAGGGGCAAGCCCATATTTATAGTTTTCCAAAGGCCAAATGAATGGATATGATTTATTTACAATAAATGGCCCAAATTTGTTTACATTAGGGCTTCACCTACCCCCTATTATCCAACAATTTAAAATACATCATTTTTCATTTTCTTGTTTTGTCATTTAGTGCTTAGCTGTTGTAGCAATTTCATCATTTAGTTGATTTCCCTTTTACTATAGTTGAAACTTCCTAAAAACTACCTTCTTACTTGATGTGTTTGTAGTGTTCTTCATTGGATCAAATGGGACCATCGATGACTAGCATCAATGGATTGGTTTCCCTTGATTCAGGTAGACAACTCCCTTATGCTTTCTTCAAGACCACCCCTTTGCATTTTTGTCATTGACTTCCTCAACACAGGCCTGCTTCTAATGCCAACTCTATTGATGGCTGCAATGAGGAAAGGTGGACATAAAATGAATGGTGACAGGAGCTATGTGCTTTTCCTTGTTCAACTTTCTCAATGGGTCTCCTGACGGACCCACAGTAGGCTCTTTGAATCCTGCATACATGAAGTGTTGTAAGTTATTTCATACACAAATAAAGGAAAACATTACTCAAATCTTGCAAACTCTTTGTTAGATCCATCCATGCATCATCAAAAGATCATAATATTCATATTTGGAGCTCATTTGGACCATAAACATTAATGCAGGCCTAAGGGGGCAGGAAGCGAACGGGGGACAACAAAATAGAAGGGAAGTTCCCGAACCTTACAAAACTTATCAAAACCAAGATTTTTCAATTATAACACATGGGAAAAGGGGAAGGAGGAGTGCCAGGAAAAAATTCCTCAAGATTGGACTCATTTAAAAAAGCAAAAGCTTGGAAGGGGAAAGTTGGAGGGTCACCGCCCTTTGAAATGGCAATGAGCACATGATAGCCCAGAAGGAAAGTCCCAAATGGCGATGGAGGGATGGAGTCCCGGAAACAACCACAGAGGGGCCGGTTCCTGGAGGCTACATCACAGGGGGTGATAGATGTTCAAAACGGCCCCAAAGAGATGGAGTCTCAAAAATGGCCATAGAGGGGCTAGGTCCCGAAGGCCAGGTCATTGGGGGCTAGCAGATGTTCAAAATAGCCATGAAGGGACGGAGTCCCAGAAATGGCCACAGAGGAGCCAAGTTTTAGAGGTTGGGTTGCCAGGGGCTGACAGATGTCCAAAATGGCCACAGAGGGATGAAGTCCTAGAAATGGCCATGGAGGGGCCGGGTTTTGGAGGCCAGGTCACCGGGGGCTTGCAAATGTCCAAAATAGCCAAGAAGGGATGGAGTCTTAGAAATGGCCATGAAGGGTACAGGTTTCAGAGGCTAGGTTGCCCATGGCCGGTGGATGTTCAAAATGGCCATAGAGGGGTGGAGTCCCAGAAACAGCCATAAAGGGGCCAGGTTCCAGAGGCTGGGTCGTCAAGGGCTGATGAATGTTCAAGATGACCACAGAGGGATGAAGTCTCAAAAACATCCATAGAGGGGCTGGGTCTCGGAGGCTAGTTTGATGGATGTTCAAAATGGCCATGGAGGGGCAAAGTCCTAGAAATGGCCACAGAGGGGTTAGGTTCAAGAGGCTGGGTTTCTAGGGTTTGGTGGATGTTCATAATGGCCATGGAGGGATAGAGTCCTAGAAATGGCCATGGAGGGGTTGGGTTTTAGAGGCCTGGTCGTTGGGGGCTAGTGGATGTCCAAAATAGCCACGGAGGGATTAGGTCTCAGAATGAAATTTTTGCAACTTCCCAAAACTTAGCGAAACCTTGGAATTTCACTTAGGCACCACAAAAATATCCCAAATCCATAGGAAACTTGTCCCCAATGTCAAAAATGAAGGAAAAAGAAAATTGAGTGAGTAGGGAAATCCGGCCAAGGAAATTCGGTATTCCGGACCTGGAGGACCTGAAGGACAAAGAGTTTGTGGGGGGAACATGATCAACTTGAAATGATACTATGAGGCTCACTGACCATTTTAGATGCCAAAATTGGGGGAGCACAAAATGAGGCAATGACACAAAATGACCCGACAAGGCAACAAGAAGAGAGGGTCTCCATTTTGAACGGGGCGTGTGTGCAAAACATGCACAACAAATGGCAATTCGCTGGAAAAATTTTCTAGATCATTTCAATAAAAGATTGGAATCACGAACCCAGAATCTCTGGTTTTGACCTTCACACTAGGGTAAACAAACTAGACGCTCAACCAAAGGATCAAAACTACTAGCCAACCCAACCTTTAGTTTGTTGACAATCCAAGTGTGTGCAGTTGCATTAATTCTCATCCTTCAGTTGCTACAGAAAGACAAGCTCCGTCAAGTTAAGGTATGTATTTTATTCTATTTCCAAGAGCATCTAGGACATTGCCTCATTGCTAGCCAGGTGTCCATAGCCTCGACGAGGTTGTCGCTATGATTCTCCTGAACATTGCTCTGCTGCCAGCCGAGCGTCCATAGCCTTGGTAGAGTTGCTCAAATACCCCTAAAAAGTTGAATTTTTTCTTTCTTTTAATTTTCAATGTTTTGTTTCTTTCTTTCTTTTCTCTTTCAGCTCTTTTATTTCAACCTGCAAGCATTGAAGCTCACACTTAGGGTTGAGAATCGCAGTGGCGCTGAAGTAGAATTTTAGATTTTTCACTTAACTAGACTTCACAAAGGACCAACAAAAACTATCAGATTCTTAAGATGTGAGAGACATAAGATTCCATAATACATTAGAATTAGACCAACCAATGACTTATCCTCTTTGAATCAAACACCCAGATCACTTGACACTAATAGAAGATCCTCACCATCCACTCAAAAAACTTGATTAGAGTTTAACAAAGAAATACATAGAACAACCCTAGGTGATAAGTATGGTTGTTTTGTGCACAGATGTGCCCAAATAAAAGCAGAGGGACCCTAAGTAAAGTAGTAGAAAAAAAAAACAAAAAGAAAACAACCTACATCAAACCAACTAACCTAAGGAAAGCAGGAAAGCGAAGTATTTATAGGAAACCTATACTACTCAAAACAGGCTATGTACAAAGATATTTACATAGAACTATGTTCAAGCAAGCTGAGCTAAGATTAATGTTCGTTGGATTTCACAGTGCATGCACAAGCAAATGGGAGATTGTTGTAGTTCTTAACCATGCAGATTTATCCTTATATTTAGAAAAAGGAAGTTCAACATTGCAACATTCAAACTTATTCACATAATCCCAAAAAATTAGTAGTTGAGGAGGTTCATCAAACCAATGGTTGATCAATAAGCATTTTTTCATTCCCTCATTACCATAATCAAAATGAAACATGCAACTATGAATATTCATAGGATTAAGGAAGGATAGAAACTGGATGTCTGCAAAGGTGCCAACATTTGACAGTCAAGACCGAGCACGACATCATTGATCCTTGCATCAGTAACCTCGAATAGGAACAATTGAGGGTGCAACACTTTAGAAATTAAGATTGCATAAGGCTAGGAGAATGGGGCAGCAAGCACCCCTTTTGATCTTCATGTGGGATCGACAATCCCTATCGGTTGTTCTTTAAGGAAGTACACCTCATCTTGTTGACCTTCTGCAAACCTAGTGTTCACTTGATTACTATCCTCAAATGGTAGTATTTTGTCCAAGTTCCTCTCCTAGGTGTCAACCTTATTTTCATTATGTTCAATGTCATGAGACAATGACATGCATGAATCTGTCTTATTGTACCCATTTGAATATGAAGGAGAATCAACAATGATCATGGCAGAAGGACTCCAAGTTGCATCTTTTAGTCAGTGAAGCACTTCATCTCTGTTAGTAGCTATCTTAGCACCTTCACCTTTTTCTTCTTTTTGTTGTTCATGCATCTCATCATGATGTTCACTCATTTATATTTGTTCATTATTGCTATAGATAGATAAGGAACCTCTCTCCCAATCTGGAGACTCTAGTGCATCACTGTTAGGAGGCTCAAGGAGTATGTATTCATCACTACCATCTTCTAGGATGTGCTCTTCCTTGGCATGACCATACCTTCGTAGTATAGTTCCCAATGGAAAGAATTCATCAATTGATGACACCTCATCAAGGGGACCAAATTATATCATGCATTTTCCCTCCAAGGACTTAGCATAAAGCCTATCATTCATGGTGTGCAAATGCTCTTCAAGAGGAAATTCTTGATGACTACTAGACAACATTCCTGTTTGATCTAATTCATCACTCATAAGTTTGAGATTGTATTGTTTTCCTTTTTCTATTGCTGCCCCAACATCCTCTTGAGGTCTTCCTTTAGCTAATTCATCACTTAGTTCATGCTCTTGGTCTTCTATTTTGATCCGGGCAGCAATTAGAGGAGGTCGAGCACTTGGCTGCTCCACTTGTCCTCTAACTTGTTTGATAGCTTTTTGAATAGTCCTCATGTGAACTTTAAGTGTGACGAATCATGAAATCTGCACCAATTAGGTAACAACAATACCTCCAAATCCACTTGAAATATTAGTTCTAACCAATCCTTTACTAATCTAGAGACAAGCTAGTCATATCTTTTTGCTATTGGGTCATCATCATCACTTGAAAAAGAAGCTTGATGGCAGACAACCATGGTGAGTGGTTGTTCCCACTCCTCCAAACATTCATTTTTAGATTCTTGATCACTGTCATTGATGAAGGAGAGATCTTCTAATATGATTTCACTTATACTCTTATCATCATTTTCTATTATTTTGAAGCCATCAACCTCTTCCTCTTTTTGATTTTCAACATTCTCATTGGCTGCTCTAGCATACACTGTTGTAGACTTTACTAATCCATCCTCAACCACCAACGATTCTTCTTCTAGAGTGGAGGATTTCTCTTTTTTGATAGAGGAAAGGATTTCCAACTCCCTTCCAATTGAATTTTCATCACAACATTTTTTTGTCCTATAGAAATCAGCTCCTTCCTTTTCATTTTCAGCCTCAATGTTCATTGTCCCAGCACTAGTTTTTGTCAAATCCCTTGGTTCCTCTTCGATGTGTGTTCCTTTGGATGTTGATAGCTCTTTGGGATCATGGGGTGACTCATCCTTCTTGATAGTTGGCTACCCCAACTTTTCCAAACAACCCTTGGCTTGAGCGATGATGTTTGTGCATGACGAGCAAGTGAATTCAGAGTGGGGTGCATTGTGAAATCTGCACCAACTAGACATCAATATATCCTCCAATTTTTGTTCATCTTTGCTGCTCAAATGTTCCTGGATCAACTCCTTGAATGCCTTGGCTACCATGATTGCCAACTCTTCCTCTAGGTCTTCGGGGGCCAAGGGCTGGTATATTTCCCAAAAAGGAATTTCTCCCTACAATACTCTTTTGATTCTGCTCAAGAATATGAGACATCCCAGTTCATTATGCCTACAAGTGCAATGGATCCAACATCAATCTACCAACAAGAATTGCTGCAATGGCTTCTTCAGTTTCTTGTTCAAATCTTTCTGTAGCTGAGTGGTGTCGATCTACATGCTACTCCATGTCAACTCAACTTCTACTTGCCTTTAGAATTTTTAGATTTTTAGCATTAAAAGAGATCTCCTTATCTCAAATTTCTTGTTTTAAAGTGCTCTTTTCAACTTCCAACTTTCAAATTTGTGGCCTCAACATGTCATGCTGTTCTTCTAGCACCAGTTATGTTGATTTGTTTTTTAGGCACTTCTCAACACAGTAATGCACATATGCATCGCCTCTCTTGAAAGACAATCTTCCATAATCAAATTGCAGAAAACTATCCCAAGGTCTCTAATGTTAGGCCTTGGTAGTGCTTGGAATATCTCAATTGTTTTATGTGATTTTTTTGGAATCACAAGGTGGACTTAAAGATGAGTTACAAAGCATGGGAAGTTGGGTCTTGAAATGGAGATTCTAAGATGGGGAAGTTTATGTGCCTTTGATGCAGGTTCAAATAGTAGTCTTGAACTCCATTTTATCATTGGATTTAGCTTTACAATGTGTAATGAACCTTGCCTAAGGTTACTTATTAAAAAAAGGGAAAAAGGATAGGGAAGAGAGGAAGTTCTTGGATCTGAAACTACAAATAAACAGTGATAATGGAGGTTGTTATAGTAGAAAAACTCTCTAAATTAGGTTTTTCTTGGCCAACAGGATCCTATAGTTACACAAAACCAGTGCAACCTTCTAAGGAGTGCAAATTTTTAGATTGCACATGTACTTCATGCACATACAATTGAACTAAGTTGTAGCATTGAAATCAAGAAGCCCAGGCTAACTTTACACAACAATTTGTCATCAACAAGTGTTAAAAGTATGGGCTGAAAGTTCATCAAATACCATAACAACAATTTCCATTATCACTTCCATTCAAGAATAAAAAACTAAACCAAAAAGGGAAGTAGGACCATGCATGCAAGATGAGAAAAATCAAAGATAACATCCATAAAATCATGCAATGCTGTCTTTTATTGCTGCAAATTATTTTTACACCATCTCTCTAACCCTTTACAAATGAGGGGCAAGCCCCTATTTATAGTTTTCCAAAGCCCAAATGAATGGCTAGGATTGATTTACAATTAATGGCCTAGATTTTTTTATATTAGGGCTTCACCTACCCCTCTATTATCCAACAATTTAAAATACATCATTTGTCCTTTTCTTGTTTTGTCATCTAGTGCTTAGGTGCTATAGCAATTTTTTCATTTAGTTGATTGCCCTTTTACTATAGCTAAAACTTCCTAAAAGCTTCCTTCTTACTTGATGTGTTTGCGGTGCTCTTCATTGGATCAAATGGGCCTATTGATGAGTGACATGAATGGATTGGTTGCCCCTGATTTAGGAAGACAACTCCCTTATGCTTTCTTCAAGACCACCCCCTTGCATTTTTGTCATTGACTTCCTCGACATAGGTCTGCTTCTAATGCCAACTCTATTGATGGGTACTATGAGGAAAGGTGGACATAAAATGGATGGTGACAGGAGCTATGTCCTTTTCCTTGTTCAACTTTCTCAATGGGTCTCCTGATGGACCTGCAGTAAGCTCCTTGAATCCTACATACATGAAGTGTTGTAAGTACTTTCAAAGAAAAATCGAGGAAAATTTTAGTCAAATATTGCAAACTCCTTGTTAGATCCCTCCATCATCATCAAAAGATCATAATATTCATATTTGGAGCTCATTTGGACCATAAACATTAATGCAGGCCCAAGGGGGTGAGAAACAAATGGGAAACAACAAACCAGAAGGGAAGTTCCTAGATATCACAAAACTTAACAAAACCAATATTTTTCAATTATAGCACATGGGAAAAGGGGAAGGAAGAGTGCCAAGAAAAACTTCCTCAAGATTGGACTCATTTAAAATAGTAGAAGCTTGGAAGGGAAAAGTCAGAGGGTCACCACCCTTTGAAATGGCAATGCACACATGATGGCCTAGAAGGAAAGTCCCAGACTATGACAGAGGGACGGAGTCCCGAAAATGACCATAGAGGGACAAAATCTTGGAAATGGCCACAGAGGGGCTGGGTCCCAGAGGTTGGGTCACCAAGGGTTGATGGATGTTCAAAATGACCACGAAGGGATGGAGTCTTAGAAATGGCCACGGAGGCTCGAGGTCTCAGAGGTTGGGTTGCCGAGGGCTGACAGATGTTCAAAATAGAAACAGAGGGATGAAGTCCTAAAAACAGCCATAAAGGGGCTGGGTTCTAGAGGCTAGGTTGCCAAGGGCTGGCAGATGTCTAAAACAACCAAGGAGGGATGGAGTCCTATAAATGGCCATGAAGGGGCTGAGTTTTGGAGGCCAAGTCATCAAGGGTTGGTGGATGTTCAAAATGGCCATGGAGGGATAGAGTCCCAGAAATGACCACGGAGGGGTTAGGTCCCAGAGCTTGGGTCGCTGGGGGCTAGCAAATGTTCAAAATAGCCATAAAGGGGTAGAGTCCTAGAAATGGCCACAGAGGGGCTGGGTTTTGGAGGCCAGGTCGTGAGGGGTTGGTGGATGTTCAAAACAGCCACGAAGGGATGAAGTCCTGAAAATTGCCATGGAGGGGCCAGGTTCTGGGGGCCGGGTCATTGGGGGCTAGCTATTAGTGTAATTAATTATTTAATTACACATTAGCATAAGTTTACTTAGGCATATTTAATTCCTAAGTTATAGGTTTTATCCTTATCTTTTGAGTTATCTTGTTGCTCAAGATAATATTAGGTTTATGCATCTTTGCTTTATAAAGCAAAGTATCTCTTGTAATTAATTGGTACTTCAAATATATCAAATTGCATGTTTTTATGCAAATCTTTCTTTTTTGTTTTTCTCTTTTATGGAAGATCATTTTTCTGGTTTGCAATTAGATCTCAACTTCTACATGGTATCAGAGCTCCAGACCTATCGCTACCTATTCGTGATATAAAGATATTCTCTAACAGTGTCCTTTTCTATGCAAGGGTTTCAAGTCAGATTGATTTTCTGTGGATCTGGGGGTAGCTGAATTTTCAAAAAACTTTGGGCTTGAAAGGACATTGCCACCGGGATCAAAGTGTCCAAAAACCCCAAAAATGCCTTTCGTTTCATCGATTTAGGTGAAAGTTGAAAAAAAGGAAAAAAAAAATTAGCCCCAAGGCCATACGGCCCCAAGGCACATAGATTGAGGCCATTTCTCAAAAAAATGTGCATTTTTTTTTTTAAATACAAAACACGTAGGAAAACCTGCATGGCTAATTCAAACCAGCTCCACCGCCATCCTACCACCTAGCGGCCTCCCACTGCTCCACCGCCACTGGTGTTTACTACACAAGCTCCGCTCTCCACCAGCAGCACTCTCCTCGGCCGCTCAGCCAATCTTCAGCCCCCGAGGTCAGCCCGTGGTCGTATTGCAACTGGGAGCCAACCTTGCCAACCCCCGCCAGGCATTAAGCCCCTCAGCACCCTACGGTGGTCACATTTGTGACCAGGGGCCACGCTTAAGACCCCGGAGGACTTTATATGCAGTGGCCAGTCACATGTACAACCAAGAGGGCCAGTTTTTTGCTCCTGTTTAGGCTGGAGGTCTCATTTTCAGGCCTTTTTTTCATTTGCTTATAACTTTTTCAAATGGAGGTATTTTTTCAAAAATGAATATTTGCTAGAAAGCTGATTCGATGACGGATCTATGGTGGTTTGATTTTCTAATTTTTTTGTTTTGATGCTTTTTTCACCTATCAAAGCCAGAAGTTGTTGTTTTCACTCCGGGAGGCGTTACTTTTGCATCCTGGCTTCGTTTTTCAAAAACAAATAGGCATTGAAAAGCTTGTTCAGTACTCTACAAATATCTTAGACCTATTTTTTCATTTTTTTTACTAGGTATCTGATATTTCTGTTTGATCTCAGCCTTTACCTTTTCAGTTATTTTCTTGGGAAGCATGCAATCAAGCTATTCTTTGAGATCAGCAAGATTTTTTTTTTTCATTTGAGAGTATATATTGTTGTTTTCTATTGTGGATTTACATAACATTGCACCCCTTACTCCATTCAACTATTTTGGTTGGAAAAAACAAATAGAGATTCACTTGAAACATAAAGGGTTGTATAGGGTAACCATGGGTACAAAAATTCAACCTACAGGTGCTAATGAAAAGAGAAAATGGTTTAACAGGTGCGATGAAGCTTATGGTACATTATGTCTTTCTCTTTCATCTGACCTTCTTTTTCACATTGAGTCTTGCACTATACCAAATGAGATATGGGCTACTTTAGAGTCTTTGTTTGGGAAGCAGGATACTATGAGAAGGTTTCAGTTAGAGAATGAGCTTATTGGTTTAAATCCTAGGGATTTTGATAGCATCTAGGAGTTTGTCACCAAACTCAATTCTCTTAGATTGTAGTTGTCACAGTGTGGTGTTCAGAAAGAAGATTCTCAGTTGATATTGTCCATTCTTTCTATGTTTGGACCAGATTATTTAGTTTTTGTATCTACCTTTTATGCCACTAGGGATGCACTTGGTACGAGATTCACTATGCCATCTCTTGATGAATTTGCTTCATCTCTCACTTGAGAGCAAGCTAAGTTAGCTAGCATGGGCACAGTGAAACCTTCTTCCTCTTCATAGGCACTTATTGCATCACAGGAGCCTAGAGATCATAAGGCTTCTATAGGCAAAGGAAAGAAACAGAAACAAAAGGATTCCTCAAATTCATCCTCCTCTTCTAAGGGGAATTAATTTAGGAAGGAGAAGTCTACATGTGCATATTACAAGAGGGAAGGACATGCAGAACACAATTGTTACAAGAAAATTGATGAACTGAACCATCTTCTTCAGAAAAAACAAATTGATTTTCCTTCTAGGATGTCTGCATCATCTTCTTCTCCTCATTCTTCTTCTTCAGAGCAGAATAACATAGGAAAAGTTGGTTTACATACTTCATGAGATATGAAAGGACATGCTCTTTGTGCTTCTTCAGGTATTGGATTAGGGAGATGGCTTCTAGATTCAGGAGCATCTCATCATATGGCATCTTCGTGGTCTATGTTCACTTCCTTTGAGCCTTGCACTATGTCTCCCATTTTGATGGGAAACAACATTTACATGAGTGTTATAGGGAAGGGGTCTATTAGTTTTGGGGACCACTCCTTTCAGGAGGTCTTGTGTATCCCTCACTTGACAAATAACCTTCTTTCCATCTATCAGATAACACATGGGGGCAATGGTAGATCTATGGAGTTCACACCTGATTTGGTTATCATCAGAGACTTGCAGAGTAGAGAAATTATTGCTACTGGGATAGTGGATCACTCATCTCAATTGTATTCTTTCACTGATTTTGCTACTAATGGTGCTTCTATTCCTACAACTGTTCCTCACACTTCAAGTGTGCATCATCATTTAGAAGAGAGATTTGGCTTCTTGAACATTGGTGTTCTCACTTCGGATCCTGTTCTTGAGCCTTCCATTCCATCTCTTCCTCCTCCTGTTGCTTCTACGGTTTCAATGTAGCAGGATCTAGTTGATCATACATCTTTGGAGGTTTCTATTGAGTCTTCACCTACTTTGGCTTCTTCATTGGTTTAGGTCACACCTGCTTCTGTGGAGACATCTTGGGCTGCACCTATTCCACCTTCAGATATTTCTTTCATTCGACCTCTTCCCTCTCACTTCTTTCTAGAAATGTAGTTTCTTCACTTCTTTTGGAGTTACTTCATTTTGGGGGGGGATCTGTGGTCTCTTTCTTCCTCTCTTATGGGGGGATTATTTAATGTATCTTTGTGATGGATGGTGTCCTTGGGGGGTCTTATGGAGTCCTCCATCTTTCATCAC
The DNA here is from genome assembly GCA_007258455.2 of Sequoia sempervirens. Lineage (NCBI taxonomy): Eukaryota > Viridiplantae > Streptophyta > Pinopsida > Cupressales > Cupressaceae > Sequoia > Sequoia sempervirens. Next base: position 606,205,958 of record VDFB02193867.1, read on the forward strand.
TTAGTTTGTTCATTGCATTCTATTTTGGGGAGGAGTTTTGTTCCCATGTGGTTTTCTTCTTTACCCCATTTGATTTAGTTTGCATTGCATTTGTAAATGAGTACCTGATCAGGCCTTGTTGTCGAGAATCATATTTGCATAATAATTTTCTTTTCCCTAAGTTGCACTTATGGGGGGGTGTTGGTGTAATTAATTATTTGATTACACTTTAGGATAAGTTTACTTAGGTAATTATTTATTTCCTAGGATAATTATCATTTAATTCTTATCTTATTGAGCTGTCTTTTTTCTCAAGATAAGATTAGAATTAATTTTTCCTACTTTATTGCATCATTTCCTTTTTGAAGGCTTTTGTAATATTTGTAAAACAATTCATTCAATACTCAATAATTCTGATTTTTTCTTACACAACATTGGCTCTAAGAGTTTACGAAACATCTCTTGATATTTGTTCTGAATATCTTCACATGTGATAAGTGATTTCTTGTAGGTGATTCTTGGGGACTATGAAGTTGGTTTTTCAACTTCTACACAGGCGAATGTTCAAAATGACCATGGAGGGGCTGGGTCCTGAAATGAAATTTTCATAACTTCCCAAAACTTAACAAAACCTTAGAAGTTCACTTAGGCACCACAAAAGCATCCCAAATCTATAGGAAACTTGTCCCCAAAGTTGAAAATGAAGGAAAAAGTGAATCAAGCAAGTAGGGAAATTCAACCAAGGAAATCCGATAGGGAAGACCAAGAGGACCCGAAGGACATAGAGAATTTGTGGGGGGAATATGGTCAACTTCAAATGATACTATGGGGCTCACTGACCATTTTAAATGCCAAAATTGGGGGAATGCAAAAGGAGGTAATGACACAAAACAACTTGGTAAGGCAACAGGAAGAGAGGGTCCCCATTCCAAATGGGGCGTGTGTGCAAAACATGCACAACAAGATTCAATTGAACAATTTGATGCATTTGGTATTCACTAGTTTTACAAGGGAAAAAATAGAGTGGTAGATTTACTTGCTAACATTTCCCTCTTACCAAATGATATTAAATTTTCCTGCATTTCAAAGGTTGAACTGTAGATCATACCTTCAGTTCCCAACAACATCAATAATTGGAAAGTGTTTAATGATGATGATATCTTGAAGTTCTTGCAGTGTATAGATGAATATGAGGGTCAAGAAATTGATTTCATAGCCTTTGTGGAAGAAGTGGATGGTAAGGAGATTATATTTAGGAATGATACTATTCAGTTGAAGAAAAATAAGATTCACAATAGAATGATAGCATTGGAAAGGGTGTTTGATGTCCCTAACAAAAGTAATGCTAAGAAAACTTCCACTCACAAGGAGGATTTGGAAGAAGTGAATCTTGGAACAAAGAATTATCTAAAGAAGGTTTACATTGGGAAGAAGATGAAACCTCAGGTAAGAGCAATGCTCATTGCTTTTTTGAGGAAGTATAGACATGTATTTTGATGGTCTTATGATGACCTAAAGGCATATAGGGAAGAGTTGTTTCAACATGAAATACCTTTGAAGCTAGATGCCAAACCCTTCAAGAAAAAGAAGAGACCAATAAATTCCACATTGTAGCCAAAGGTGCAAGAAGAACTTGTAAAATTGAGGGATGTTGGGATCATTAAGCCTATCAAGCATTCAACTTGGGTTTCTAATTTTTTTCCAGTTAGAAAGAAAAATTGTTACATCAGATTTTGTGTCAATTTTAGGAACTTGAATGTGTCATCATTAAAGGATAATCATCCTTTTCCAAACATAAAATCCATGTTATAAAAAGTAACTAACTGTGAGTTGTTATCAATGATGGATGGATTCTTAGGTTATAATTAAGTGGTGGTTAAATAATTTGAGCAGTGCAAAATAGCTTTCATAACTCCATGGGTCACTTAAGTCTATGTAAGGATGTCGTTTGGATTGAAAAATGCAGAGGATACCTTGTAGAGAGCTATGGACATAATATTTTCTCATTTCATAGACATATTCTAAGTTGTATATCAAGATGACCTTACTATATACAAAAAAAGGAAGAAGATCATTGTATGCATTTGGAGAAAGTGTTTAAGAAAGAACTAAAATATCGAGTATCATTGAATCCAAAAAATTATGTTTCTAGAGTGAAGGAAGGTAAGCTACTGGACCACATTATGTCTAAAGAATGGATAAGGATTGATCCTAGGAGGATACCTACCATAGACAAGATTCAACAACCAAAAAATTCCAAAGGTATCTAGTCATTTTTTGGTCAAATCAATTTCTTGAGAAGGTTTGTCACTAACTTTGTTGAGATTACAAGACCTATCTCTAAGATGCTAAAGAAAGGAGAGAATGTGGTTTGGAGTGAGGAACCTAGTTAAGAATTCAAGAGCATAAAACAAACTATCACGGAGGCTCTAGTCCTAAAGTCTCCATATTTTTCCAAGCCTATGCATATTTTCTCCTTTCTTCTTTCGATACTATTGCTATTGTATTGTTGTAGAAAAATGATGAGGCATTTGAACAACCCATTGCATTCTTTAGTAAATATTTGCAGGTCGTAGAACTCAAGTATGAAATGACTAAGAAGTGGGCTTATGATTTTGTCAAGGTTGGGAATAATTTTAGAGCTTACTTAAAATGGTAGCTACAATCATAACTTTTGTTCCAAGTGTTGTAGTGAAGGACATATTCACTCAACAAGATACCATGGGAAGAAGGTGTAGATGGATCAATAGGATCCAAGAGTTCAATATTGATGTTCAAATCACCAAGCTAGTAAGAGGACAAGGTCTAGCTAAGTTAATGGTTGAAACTAACTTGGAGGAAAATTAGATAAATCAAGTTGAGTGTGTTGATGTAGCACCCATCTATGATATGCAAACCTATGGGTGGTATAGAAGGATTGTTCAATACTTATAAAAATTATAGTACCCTAAAGGTATGGCTAATAATGAGAAGAGAAAATTAAAATTACATTCCATTAAGTATGTCATCATTGACAATGAGTTATGTTGGAGAAGCCTAGATGGAGTATTGCTTAAGTTTGTTCATGGAAAATAGGCATTAGAACTTTTGTGAGAAATGCACAATGGAGTGTGTGGTGGCCATTACATGGCTAAAAAAATTGTTCAATAGATTTGGGAGTGAATTTTTGGTGGGATATAGTTTTTAAGAATGCCCACAAGTTTGTTAAGACTTTTTATCCTTACCAGAGATTTGCAAGGAAGTTAAAATTTTTAGGGATTTTACCACTTAGGCCTATTTTAGTTCAGGTCCATTTCCAACAATGGGGTATAGACTTCATTGGTGAAATATTAGAAAATTATAGTGGGGGTCATTCATGGATCCTTATTGAAATTGAATATTTGAAAAAGTGGGTGGAAGCAATCCCCAAAAATATGGTAACAAGTAAGGTGGTGATAGATTTCCTAATGAAAAACATTCTAATAAGATTTGGAGTCCCAAAGAATATTATTTCAGATAATTCCATGTGTTTTAGATCAAATGAGTTTAAGAATTTGTGATAAGAATGGCATACAAATTTATTATTATTCCCCTTACCATCCTCAAGGGAATGGTCAGGCTAAATATAGAAACAAAATTTTAATGAAGATCATTAAGAGAGTGATTGACAAGAACAAGAAAGCTTGGGATTCAAAGATTAAGCTTGCACTTTGGGTAGATAGAGATATGATAAAGAAAGCCACTAGACATTCACCATTTGACCTAGTCTATGGCTTAGATGATATACTTCCTTAGAATAATCTGCTAAATATGTACAAGTTTGTGTAAGAATATGATGGAAAAATTTGTCACAAAATGTAGTATCGAGTTGAAAACCTGATACAGTTAGATGAAACTAGAAGAGAAACATGAAAAAAATGCAAAAATGCAACTATAGTTCAAGCACTTGTATGATAGGAAGCTTCTCCCAAAAAAATTGAAGTGGGAAGTATGATATTGATGTGGAATGCACGAGCTCAAGATAATGGAAAGCATGGAAAATTAGAAGCACTATGGTTAGGCCCTTATCTAATATCCAACATACATGGTGAAGACTCATGCTTTCTGCAAAGCCTAATAGGTGAACTTCTAGAATTGCAAGTACATGGACAATTATTGAAGCCGTATTTATCTTTAAAATGCTCTCTTTGTTGTACATTGTATAGCCTTCTAAATTTTTTCTTGTAAGCAAATATTTTGACACCTGAAAGTCTTTCTTGCACTTCTAGTGTTTTTCACCTAAAAGGAGAAAGAGGGGCCAAAATGCAATGTAAACATTCAAAATTAATGTGATATGGATTTATGAAATATTCCTAGATGAGATGATCTAAATGCAAAGAACTAATAAAATGAATTGATTATGCATGCAAAACTAAGAAATGCAAAGTGTTTGAAAACACAAAGTTGTATACAAAAAGAACTAAACACATGAACAAACAAGAACAAAACTTGGTGAAATTGAATGAGGTGCACCTGGATCTTGAAAGATGATGTTGAAAGGTTTTGGAATGATACAGAGACTAGTGTTGAAGCCCACTAGGACTCATTCACCATAGATGGTGAATTATTCCTATTTCTGGTGAAAACTACCAAAATAGGTTTTGGGATGTCAAGAACAAAAACTTCAGAAAATAATTTTTCCAACCTAGCAGTGGGACTCATTCACCACAAATGGTGAATTATTCCACCTATAGATTTCTGAAAATTCAAAGGTCAATTTTGTGGGTCTTGGTCTACACTATTTTGCTTGATAGCTTTTCATATCTAAATCTAGAAAATCTAACTAGAAACTGTTATCCAAGATTCAAATAGGGTTATGTTAACTATGATTACTTTGATTACTTTGCAACACCTTTTTGACACCTTTCTCTTTGAAAAATCTACCTACAAGAATTGAAAACACACATCCAAAGAGGGGAAAAGGGTTAAGGACTAGAGTATAGGGGTTTGCCTTGGTCAAACCCCAATTTGGTAACAAAACCCTTGATCATGAAATGAAGTCAAGAGATAATGATGAAAAAATAACATGCAATTTCATAAACTCACCAAACCCTTGATGTTGAAGTCTGAAGATATACTACTCCAAGATGCTTGAATGCTTGATTGAATGATGAAGATGCTAAAATTCTTGAATGTTATGATGCATGCACGAATTATGTTCATGGGAATTCAAATGAATAGAAAATCATATATTTATACACAATTATGCCCTAATTTCCTAAAAATATAACATCACAAGCCTACCTTAGGTCTTCAGGAATAAAAACCCACCAGTAATTTGAATTTATTTTGATTTTTGTTCCAAGAGGGACTCATTTTCCCCTAGTGGCAAATGGGTTTTAGGAATTAAGTTGTCTTAAATGATGTTTGTCTGGTTTGTATTAAAAAATACACTTAATTAAGGCCTATAAGTGCATAAAGGGGCCAAATAAATCATGAGAAAGATGTATTTGTTGATGGAAGTCTAGAAAAGCATGACATTTTGTTACAAGACTTTACAAAACTTTAAAATAAGACTTGTTAAGTGATAAAAATAGGGTATGCAAGTGATTTATAATAAGAAGAGTCTAGAAAAGTGTGAAAATGTATCACAACACTTCACAACACCTTTACAAGACATTATAAAGTCTTAATGATTCATAAAGATTCAATACCTAATGTGAATATGTGGGCCACATTGCAACATTAAATCAAGGTGTTCAATCGAGCCAAATAAGCACAAGGAGGTATAAAACAAGAAAAAGTAGAAGGGTTAATTTTTCTATGTCCACATGTATATATGTTGGTTTGCTTGGGTCTAGTCAGAACCATTGGTGGAAGCATCAAAAGCTTCATGCTCTATTGGTCTAAAATTTATTTTCTCTCATGTCCTCTTGGTTTGTTAAGATTAGGGCATAGGGTTTTTTGTTGACGAGTTAGTTTACTTAGTATATTTTATCCTTTGTCTAAACCATTGTCTTTTGATTTAATCCTTTGTTGACCTACTATAGCCTGTCTTTGGACAAATTAAAACAACTTAAGTCTTTGAGTTCATCTAGTTGACCTACCCCTTGTGGTTAGATTTTCTCGTTTACCCATCACCTAATATTTCCCTTGTTACCTTGGTCTGAGGACTTGATAATTTATAAAGATGAAAATATAAAGTATTTGGCCTTTACATCCTTTGCATAAAATGGTTTAAGTCCTTTTATGGCATTGTCACATGTTGCTCCTAGTTGGTTCCTTCTTTAAAACAACATATGAGCACCTGCTAAATACCCTCACTTTATAAGTTCTTGCTTAACGCTCAATGCATCACCCATCATAGATTTCCTTAAGACCACTTGCCTTGAATTGGCAATAAGCAATAAGAAATTTTTTCCTTTGTATCACTTATCGTGGATTGGTTTCAAACCTTGAGTTTCACATTAGCAATGCATGATGTGAGAGTTTTCTTCACTATCAATAGCTACTTGTTTATCACTAATTTCTTATAAGTTTTGAGCTCTAAATTGGTGATGCACAATGATCTTATAATCCCTTTTTATTTCCTTCCATCGCTCATCGCCAATAGCTACTCACTTATCTTTTTTAAAGTAGAAATGAGCGATAAGGTCTTTCATTCCAATGTTCCATCTGATTTGAAGTATTACTAAGGGTGATGCTTCTAGTACCTTTGATCTTGAAACATGTACACACGGCCAAATATTTTTCCATTGCTACTTCTCTCCCATCACTAGTGTGACCCAGATGTTGAGATATGGATTAGTAATGAGTGATGGGTGATGAATAAATTCAAAGGACCTTGATCTAATAGTTGATATCTTATCACACATGGTGTGTACATCACTGATAGGATGCATGAAGGAAAAATAACATCCATGATGAGCGATAGACTATTAAATATATTTCCCATGTAAACCCCAATCCTAGTACCTACAAAACAATAAGAACAAAAAAATTAAATTATAGATTGCAAGCAAGAACAAGAATTCCCCATGAAATCCATTCACCAAGCTCAAATTAGGAAAAAAGAAATGAAGAACACAATGAAAGAACAAAATAAAGATTGAATCCTAATTAGACTAGCAAACTCATGATCCCATGGGGGAATTGGTGCCAATTTGATGTGAAAATTGGCCCTTTCCAAATTCCTATGATGAAAGATTAATGTGATGAAGAGATTTGATCCACTTTGTTGATGTTGAAGAGTGCTCCAAGCTAAAAAACTACATAACCTAGCTAAGATTCAAGAATTATGGATGAAATTTGATAGATATTTGAGCATGGTAACTTTTCATAATTTGTGGATGATCAAATGAAGGATGAACCTCTTTATTTATAGATGAGATTGAAGGATGAATATCCAAATTTGAGAATGTGGGACTAACATTCATCCAATGGCAAGATGCCACTTGTCAATCTATGAGTGGATGGAGGATGTGCAAGTTTTGAGGATTGTGCCAATAAATGCCTATTTTTGAATTCCAAATTTGTTGAAATTACATGCAAGAGGGAAGAGAAAATGAATTAAAATCCACTTGGCTCAAGGCAAAGGACATGTAAGATGGAGTAAATGCCTTGTTGGATGTACATGTCAACTTGAAATTTTTGAATTCAAACTTGGAGGAATATTCCAAAAGATGCCTTGTTGAGAAAAATAGGAGATTTAATAAATGAATTAAATCTATTTTCATGTGCAAGTGGGAAAAGCTAGAGGATGAAACATAGATTAGAATTAAATTAATTAAGGGTCAATTAATTTAATAGGAGATTAAGATGATGTGACTTATTTGACTTAGATTTATGGATTTATTTAAATCAAATAATGAGAAGAATGTGACAAGAGATTAATTAAATAAAGATTTTGATTTATTTAATTAAAAGAGATGATGTTAGATTAAATTAAATAAAGTTTTAATTTATTTAATTTAATAGATATATTTTAGAAATTTAATCAAATAAATTTGATTATTATTTAATTAAATAGGAATAATTAGATCAGGTTGATTGTTTTAATTAACAAAAGAGAGACATAATTAGATAAAATGATTTATTTAATTAAGAGAAGAATATTGATGAATTTAATTAAATAAGGGAATTTGATTAAATTTTTAGACCGAGGGATGGTTCAAGATGAAACATTGTTAGTAGTCAGGATCAGATGCACCATGCTAATCAATATATTTTATGTGTCTAAATTTTTCCCCTCCTTGAAGCGATCCATGTATTGTGTTGGTTCAAAGAATAAAAAATATCAATCAAAGCTAAAAAAATGTGTTATTTCAAATCTTCCCCATTTGCTGCCCGGTGAGAGAAAACATGCCATTATATTGCCCCCTCAAGAGATTGGATGAAAACTTCCAATTTTTGGGTGATCTAACAAAAAAAGAGGACAAGGTTCCCGACAAGTCCAAGAAGGCTCCAAGAGGCCAAAAACATGTCTAAACACAATAAAACAATGTATAACAGGCCTCAACTAGACAAAAAGAGGTTCGAGGGTCCAAACCCCTAGAGGATAGCCAATCAGGGTGAAAAAACCCTAATTTTCAAGCTTAAAAGGGGCTTGAGGGGTCACTTTCAAGTTATTTTCACACATAACCATCTAGCAACCTTGAGATTTAAGCTTTGACCTCCCGACGATATGGCACATTGACAGCTTGTGATACATATTTTTGATCTAGTCTGGACGTACTAACGACCACCCAGTATTGAGGCCCCGGTAAGTGATCCTTACTTGACCTTTATTTCTAATTTTTCATGCGTATTTAATGCTTTAAAATCTAGTCATTCTACAATGACACTATATAGTGTTGCTCAGAAATCAAATTGCACCGCTCAGTATGATATTGTGCTATGGTAGTGTAGTTTGGAGCTTCAAAACTCTGACGCTGAACTCGTGGCCAGTGGGGGGATTTGCAAAGGGTGATGCAATGTTCTTTTATTTGCTCAAAGTGTGCCATTGGAGAGAAAAGTGCACTGTGGTAGTGTTGTTTCACCATTTTTTTCCCTAGCATCAGAGTTTGGTTAAAATGAAACTATGAGGCCTTCATGAATTCCAAAGATGGAGTGCTTTTTTGGATGCTCGGCAAACTATTTTTCAAATATTTTAACATGGTGACCTTCCTTGATGCAAGACACAAGGAGGGAGCTCTACTCTCAATAGCACAGATTGTGAGATCTATTTGGTTACTCATGGGATCTCAGCGACAAAGATTAGGACCGACTTTGGGACATGGGGCTATGGTTCATCACTTATGCAACACCCATTTACACTCACCTAGGGATGATGTCAGTGCTTGCCAAGAGATGGCACAATGAGACATACTCGTTCCACCTTTTGATCAACAAGGCCACCATCAGTTGGAGGACATTTCGTGCATCCTATGATTGTTGATTCATGGTCAGTGCATGATTTTTGATATGGATGAGGGGTGTAATGCCTACCACAGGGTCCTTTCCACAGAGGACATCATTATTTGTGAGGGACAGATCGAGTTGGAGTGACATAGGGCTCTAGCACCTCCCATCTGCCTAGTAGTTGTGGCGATTATCTCAGGTCTCGTTGCCCCAAACCAACGAGGCTGATATTTTAGTCCTAATTGGGGACTCTGCTTGGAGTGGATGGTTCATGATAAGTCAGTCTGTTTTACTTGGGGGCTTTTTCTTCTTGCCTCCTTATACAAAGATTTGCACAAGTACATTTACATGGACGACAGGGTGCTCAAAGTTGGTGTGACACTCCTCTATGTATGGAAATGGGAGCACATTGCTATCCTTCAACCATGAGTTGTTCTAGTTCTGATGTTTCCAGATGATCCCCTCATGTGGTGCTATAGAGGCGATGTGTCCTTTACACACATAGGTGAGCCTGGGATCCCCTAATGGAGGAGGGTCCTAGACAAGATGCAGGTATTCACATGGCATTCATACCTTGGCTGGCCTGGATGGGCGAGCGATACTGATCAGCTCTTCTTTTCCCACTAGGATAGCTTCATACAGGGGTAGAAGCATACGATGATTGAGAGATATCTGCTCGGGTGCGTGCAACATCAGCTTGGTGAGCCCTAGGATCGACTAGATGATGCCTATGTGGCTGTCTTCACTCACACCATATCACAGGTTTCATGGGGGTAGTATATTCCTACCTTAGAGGTCATTGACAGTTTCAGGTAGTTGGTAGCTCAGTCATGGGCTTACAATCAGGGGCCTATGGATTCAAACACAACATAGGCATACAAGGATTGGTTCTAGCCTCCCCTATGATTGACTATTTTAGGAGTAGTCCCCAATTAGTAGAGGGTTAGAGGTAGAGGGGGAGGACAAGGATGGAGGGGTGATGTATAACAAGATCAACCAAATGTACATATGCAAGACTAGCAGCAGGTGCTAGCAGGTCCACCACCATGGGCTGAGGGTGATGATCAGCCTCCGGTACAACCTCCATGAACACAGCCAGCAGGGCAGGTGGATCCTCGAGACACACTGATTGTGTAGTTGTAGGCCCAGGTCCAGGCTATGATAGCCAAGAGAGATCAGGCATGGATTGAGAGGGACCAGGCCAGGGCCAAGAGGAATCAGGCCATCTAGCAGAGATAGGCTATAGAGTTATAGGCAGCCACAGAGCTAGGACAAAGATAGTAGTTAGAGAGCATGGTAGCCTCCTCCTCCTAGGATACAGTGTATGTTAGGTCCTATTGGGAGGTCGTCTGAGAGACTGAGTACTATTGGATGCATTATCATGAGGCCATTCCCAAAGCAGCATGGGTCCCAGAGTATTCACAGTGGACCGACCTCATACTAGTAGAGGGTCATGGTGACAAAGGCAAAGGCAGCATATAGGGGGTTGACCATGATCGAGATGATACCTTTTGTGCCTTATGGGAGCCTTTTTGATAGCTCGATGGGCCTTTTTGTACTAATTGACATACATGTATAGTGATCTGATTGTTCTTGTACTATGACAGTTACATTATTGATGATATATATGAGCCAATTGTTTTGATGCGATGTGATGTGTACCATTTATTTATACATGTGTGGATGATTCTATTTCTATATGTTGTGCAATGATGTTTATACATTATTTGATGTGTTTCTTTTTGATGATGGATGCATTATGTGATGATTATGACTAACAGATCTATATTATGTTGCTAATTTATGATATGAATTTATGTGAATGGATGATATATGATGATACATTTATGATGATGAAAATAATGATATGTGATATGAAATGATATGGGAATGATCTATGGTGCATATGTGAAATGATGTGAATCATGCTTATATATGAAATGATTATGGATGTATGTACGCTTTGCATGTAATGGATTTTTATGTTCCTATTTATGTTTATCATGATGTGGAATGATTAGTGAAATGAAATGTAAGAATGATTGCAATGTCATTTATGAGATGGTATGGATGATTTAATGGTATAATGCAATGTAAATGCCATGGTCATGTTTTATATGATATCTATTGATAATGAAAATGAGATGGTTTTTTAAGATGCTTAGAATAACAAATATTATCCTAAACATGTTAAATGAGAATGTAATGTATGTGATGAATTTATGATGTACCATATGTAATGATATGATAATGATATGCAAAGTGGTATGATGATGTTTTAATGTAAAATGAATGCAATATGCTAGATGACCCTATGATTTTATGCAAGTATGTATGTAATGGATTATTTATAATGCTTATGTACCTATCATGTATGATTATGCAATAAGTGGTAATGCTTATGCTAATGTTTATGCAAATGAATGTCTATGCCAATATGCTAATGATTTGTGGATGCAGGGTTGATGATGATGATGATGGTGATGATGATCAATTGTCATAGTACCTTGTTAGTGCGAAAAGCAAGAAGGAATGAAAGAGAAGGAGTCATTTCAACAAGATACAAGATGATGAATATGAAAATGATGATGATTACTTTATGAAGAATTGGGATTTTTAAAGGACAAATTTTCTTATTTTTGATAACACACGTAGTACAATGCATCAAGGTATAGAAAACCAGGATGGCGCTGTACATAGTGTGATGGACTTTGACTTGAAAAATAGATAAGAGTATCCTTGTTCACACCTGACATATGGAAACATTTCTAAGATGCATTTTAGACATTTCAAACACCTTAGGCCAAAACATGGAAAGGTATAGCCTTTCAATGCAATAGTCAACAAGTTGTCCAAAACACCCTCCATACATAACTAACAAAGCAAGTATTCGCCAAGTTATATTATAAGAATGTCCAAAAAGCACAATAGACAAAAGATAATGATCATTGCCCCATTCCTATTTCTCTAAATCCTCTGTTTGGATATCATTGAGAAGTCATTGGAAAGAGTGTAATAGGATAAGTCAAAAGATAAAGACAAAGTAAAAAAGCAAGCCGATGTTCTTCAATACCGCTAACCAAAAGGAGATGTGTTTTTAAGGATAAGAACCAAAACTATTGCCAAAAGATAATGTCCATTGTATGAAGGATACATCCTAGGACATGTTAGTGGATGGTGGCACATCATTTCATTTATCCAAAGTGTTCTAAAAGATGATTGATATGGGACCAAAATGGATGATAGGTTATCGACACAAAGAGTTGACCAACCTGCTTATATACTGACTTAGACTTAAGACTTGATGCTTTGAGTTTTTACTTTTAAAGTGCTAGACTTGTTTCTAATTGTCTTACCAAAGATTGAGCATGACAATCGTTTATTATGAGTTGTGTTTATTGCGGGTGTAAGTGAGATGAGAGGGATGGATTTTTCAAATATTTAGATGTTTTTGATCTTTTTGAGATGTTTTGAGGATATTTTTGGTATTTTATTTTAGGATTTTCAAATGTTTTGGGGTTTTCTAAGATTTTGACCAAGATACTAACCTAAGGAACTATCCTAGGGGTCTCGAGGGTTGATCAATAGATTAGCCTTGCCTACGTTATACACGTAGAGACCACATAGTTTGACTAATGAGTTGATTGATTTATAGATGATGATATACATGATGAGATGCCAGTTTATTGCGACAGATTCCTAAAGGAATGATCTAAGTGTCTTGAGGGATGATCAAAGATCAACCTTGCCTTTGTTCAAGCTCAGAGATGACGTAGTTTGACAAGATGATTTTTTTTTTACCTTTTTATTGACTTTTTGACTTGTTTTGGGATTTTGATGATGTTTTGAATGTTTTTGGATTTTCTAATTTTAGGAATTTAAGAACATACACGAATCCAATCCAATGAGAACATGCCCCTAGCATGATGCAATAGGCTACTCCAATAAAGGTAGGACATACTAGCCTTGAGGATGGGCCGAGTAGTACTAGGAAGGATCATGATACGAAAACAAGACCAAGCTATAATGCGGATGCAGATGGATGGGTGATGGATGGAGATATGGAATGTGATGGATGATGGAAATGTGATGGATGGATGGTGTAGAACAATCCATAGAGATCTTGGTGGATGGAAATTGATTATTTACACAAGGCTCTTGTTTGCCAGGTTTTCACCAAGGTACTTGTCCAAAGTGCCACCATAGTGGTTTTCACTAGAGGACGATTTTGTTTCTCTTTACTATTTTTTATCCTTTTTATGATTTTTTTGGATTTTTTTCTTTTTTAATTTTTTGTTGTCACCAAGATGCTTGTTTGCTAGGTTTTTTCCAAGGTAACCATTTTTTCAAGACATTTTCTAATTTTATTTTTTTTGGATTTTTGGTTCTATACCTTGAAAGATTTAGGCATAAAATTTTTTGAGATGAGAGCTATTCATGGGCTCTTGTATAGGTTCCCCTTCAGGCGTTGATAGCTGATATGCCCCTAATTTGTAACTTTTTGTGATGACAAAAGGTCTCAACCAATTGGGTTCAAACTTTCCTTTAATGCTTGGGTTTGGGACATTCTTTCGATTCTCCTTCAATACTAGTTCTCCGACTTGTAATGTCCTGCTTCTGATTTTCTTACTGTAGCTCCTTTTGAGTCTATTCTGATAGACTTGAAAATGATTCAAAGCATACATATGTTTCTCATCCAGTAGCTCTAGCTTGTTTAATCTTGATACTCAATACTCTTCATCTGTGATGAGGTTTTGCAGTGATATCCTAAGGGGTGGTAGCTCGATCTCAATGGGGAGTACCACTTATGATCTGTAGACCAGGGAGAAGGGGGTTGTGCCGGTGGGTGTGTGTATGCTAGTTCGATAGGCCCAGAGGGTGGGATTAAGTTTTAGATGCTAGTCATGACTTGCATCATTAACTATTTTCTTGAGGATTTTTAGAATGGTCTTGTTTGTAGCTTCTACTTGGCCATTTCCTTGGGGATAGTATGGGTTGGAGAAGTGATGTTGGATTTTGAATTTCTCGCATAAGTTGTGAACATCCTAATTTTTGAATGGTGTCCCATTATCTGAGATAATGCCTTGTTGGACACCGTAATGGAAAATGAGATAGTTCAAGATGAACTTTGCAATCTGCTTCCCAGTTATGTACGTCATGGGTATGGCTTCCACCCATTTTGTAAAGTACTCTATGGTGGTTATGATGAACATATGGTCATTAGATGAGGTGGGTGTTATTTTCCCAATGAGATCAAGTCCCCACTACAAAAAGGGCCATGGTGTGACGATAGGATGAAGCTCTTGAGCTAGAGCATGAATGAGCTCCCCATGCTACTGGTATTGTAGACACTTTCTGGCATAATCATGTGCTTCTTTTTTCATAGTCAACTAATAATACCCCATCCTCAATAGTTTCTTGGCTATGGTCATCCCACTCGAGTGTGAACCACAAATACCATTATGTACTTTGGTTAGAGCAGTCAATGCCTCCTCAGCATTTAGGTAGTGTAGTAGGGATCCTTCTATGCTTCTACGATATAGGGGTATCTCTTAGGATAATGAATCTAAATGCCTTTTTTACAAAGGTTCATTTTAGGTTTGAAGGTAAGTTAGTAGGGATGACTCCTATTCAAAGGTATGCATAAATGTCATGGTACCAAGGATCACTAGGACCAATGATTTCTCACACAAATTCTAATTTTGGTACCTCGAATGTAGGAATGAGAAGCTGCTCTACCAGGAATTCATATTTCAAAACATTGTGGGGGATATCTAGTAAGGACCCAATTGTTGCCATGGCATCTATTGCTCTGTTGTTGGCTCTAGGAATCTGCTCAAATTTACTTTCAATGAAGGATTCTTTAAGAGTCTCCACCAATTTCTTGTATGGAGTGAGCTTGTTGTCCTTGGACTAGTATTCATCATTCACTCGATTTATGATCAATTGAGAGTCCCCGTATACTCTGAGAGTTACAATATTCCATTTAATTGCTATTCTGAGACCTATGGTTAAGGCCTCATATTCTACAATGTTGTTGATGTATTGAAATTCTAGTTTGTAGGACCTTGGTATGCAATCCCCTTGTGGGGTGATAAAGAATATGCCAGCTCCTGATCCATGCTATATGTATAAGCCATCAAAATACAATTTCCTATGGTTAGCTATGTTGAGATTGAAAATAGATTCATATAGAAACTCTGATATTAGAGGATTTTTTGAATAAACTAGTGCTTTTGCAAGCTTATCTGCAATAACTTGACCTTTGATTGCCTTCCACTCCACATATTCAATGTCACATTCTAACAGTATCATCACCCATTTGGCCATTCTTCCCATCAGCATTGCTTTTGACAATATATACTTGAGGGGGTTGATTTTGGCAATGAGTTTTATCTTGTGTGCCAACATGTAATGTCTGAATTTTTGTGATGCAAATGCCACTGCTAGACATGCTTTCTTTATGAATGAATAGTTTAGTTCATGCCCAACCATTGTTCTGCTGATGTAATAGATAGCCCTTTCCATTCCATTTTCATCATGTTGAGCTAGGATAGCCCCAAGGGCTGCTGCTATTACTGATACATAGAAGATCCCCAAGGGCTACTACTATTGTTGATACGTAGAGGATCAATGGTTTTCTTTGGATTGGTGGCATTAAGACTGGTGGTGTTAGTAGATATTCTTTGATTTTATTGAATGCCTCTTCACACTTGGTATCCCATTTGTACGCTACTCCCTTGTGGAGTAGGTCAGAGTATGGGTTCTATTTGTCTGCCAACTATGTTATGAATCTACGAATGGATTGGAGCCTGCCTTGGAGACCTCTCAATTATTTTAATGTTTTTGGTTCTTCCATTTTGAGGATTGCTTTTACCTTTGCTAGATCTACCTCAATACCCCTCATTGACACTATATATCCTATAAATTTACCTGATTGTATGCCAAAGACAAACTTCTTTGGGTTTAATCTGACCTTCTATTCTTCCAACTTGTCAAAAATAGCACTTAGGGTTGCTATGTGATCTTTTCTCTTTCTGGACTTAGCTAGAATATTGTCAACATAATCTTCGATCGTCTTATGAATCATATCATGGAATATCAATATCACGGCCCTTTGATATGTTGCTCCTAGATTTTTTGAGCCAAATGACATCATGTTCCAGCAATAAGTCCCCCATGGACAAGTGAAAGCCACCTTATGTTGGTCCTCTTTAGCTATCATGATTTGATTGTACCCTAAAAATCCATTTGTTAGTGATAGCATTTCATGTCGGGCTATCATTTCTACTATCATGTCAATTTTTGGAAGTGGGAAGTCATCTTTTGGAAATGCCTTATTCAAGTCTCTGAAGTCCATACAAATTTTGATGCCTCCATCTGGATCCAATCTTGGCTTGTCGGCATAAATCCATGCAAAGTTTATCTGTCTTTCTCTTAGGAAGACTGCTAAGAGCTCCTGTTCTTTTGATAGTAAGGATTTTGCATAGAATGTAATGTGTGGGGTTTCCTTTGTTCCTAGATTGACCGGGTTTTACCTTTCTGCCAGGACTGTTGATTTTTCTTGATGAATAGCTCTAGAAGGAAGATTGAATCCCCCATCCTCAGGTGCCTCAGAGAGGTTTTCATCATTGGATGCATCTTTTCTTTTTACTTTTTTCTAGTTAGAGAGTGCCATAGTGTGGTTTTCACTCAAAGACTGAGATCTGATTCTTAATTTTTCACTTTTGCAACTGAGGGATTCAATTGTTTCCCCATAATAAGCATGTGTATCTAGCTCAATTGTGAACCCTACCTTGTGATCCCCATATGGAATGTTATCTCATAGTCCCATGAATTCTGAGAGTGCCTCATCATTTTTGAATGTATCAAGAACTGGTGCTCCTCGTTGGTCGTAGTTGATAAGTTGGGGGTATACTAGGTGGATTTCATGACTTTGGTGGTCTGATCAAAAAGATAGGGTGCTAATCATGCAAAGAGTGGTGTCCTTAAAAATCCTAGGTAAATTTGATGTGTTGTCCTTATCATCACTACTACTATAGACATTGGTTATATCAAATGTATAGTTGTCTAAAACAGGACCTGTGGATACTGGTAGTCATAGTTCTGTTGCAGTTGGTTGAGGAGGTTTATTAATCATTCTAACCAAAGGACTTTGGCCATGTATGGTTATACTCAAAGGAATAAATCCAAGGCCAAGATTTGTTATTGCCCATGTCTTCAGAATGATAGGTGTTATAAGCCCATTGTTGTTTTATCCTAGTCTTTGATTTCTGTTATAGCCCATTACGAGCATTCATTTGTAAACCCTTGCTTTTGTCATCCATTGGTAAATCAACTACTGGTCTCTCATCTTGATATAGCATATTAGATGGATCTGCCTCAATAACTTCTTGGCCAAGGTATCCCAACCTTGTGAAGTTGGGATAGTCTTCAGGAGACATTTGAGATGTGGAAGCTTCATTTTCTTGTGGACATCCCCATGATCTAGGGGATTGTGGTTACTCTCCAATCACAAAATAATTGTTAGGGATTCCACAATCGTTATCTTGGATGATGAGCTTAATGTTAGAAATGGTAGGGATGGTGAGAGTGATGGGTGTTTCTGTCGCAGAAGTGGATGCGAGAGTGGTGGGATCAATATATGGTGTGGATGGGCCCTCAACATTTTTTGGTACTTGGGGGGTTTTATAGTATTTTTCTTCATGGTTTTTGAAATAGGAAAAGGGTTTGATATCTCCATCAATGGTAACTTCTTGTCCCTCATTTGTGAATTTCACACATTGATGAAAATTTGATGCTACTACCTTTATTGTATGAATCCATGGACATCCCAAAAGGATGTTATATGGTAAGCCAAGGACCAAGACCTGAGAAGTGGTTTCTATGAGAGCCAACCGTACTTGAATAAGGAGTTTGATCGTGCCTTGGGAAACTCTTTCTTGATCATCATATGCACTTATTGTGATACCCTTTCCTTTGTCAATAGAATCCTCTAAGATTTTCAATTGTTTGATGAGGCTGAGAGAACATATATTCAAACCTGCATCTCCATCCACCAAGACCCTTTTGAATTTTCTCTTATGTACTATGACTTCTAACTGAAGTGCACGATTGTGAGATGGTTAAGCGGGGAAATATTGGTCAGAGAATGTGAGGAGATTTCGCATAATGATATTTATGACCATAGCTTGGAATTATTTCACATCAAGATTTGTGAGGATAGTGGATGAAGTTAACGATTCCTCGAGGATCTTCTTATGGGCAGATGATATTTTTAGTAACTCCATGATGGAGATTTGTGTTGGTGTTGTTTTGAGTTGCTCTAGGAAATTGTAGCCATTAGGGATAGATCTAGATGCAGGGACTCTGTTTGGTTGGGATAATCCTACAATTGTAACTTTATCACCTCTTGTGGTGACCGCACAATCAGAATGGGCACCTTTGATGGCAATGACTATGCAATATTCATCTAAGGAGGCAACACTAGTTTCATACACATGGTTCACATTTGTGTGGGTGACTTTCCCCTTATCAGTCTTATTCTTATTCCCTTTATTACCATGGTTTGGCATCAGATTCGTGTATATCTTAATATCTTGGTTTCCTATTGGTTGTTCCACATTTATAATTCTTTGATTGACAAGATCTTGAACTATGTTTTTTAATCTCATGCAACTATTCATGGTGTGGCCTTTTATTTTGTGGAATTCACAAAGTTGATTTTCATTATACCAAGGAGGTTTCACATCTGGTTCTTGGTAATTCTCAAAGGTAGGAGCCTTGATTAGCTTTTCGTTTATCAACTTCTTCATTATGACTTCAAGTGGTTCCCCCAAAGTAGTGTATTTTCATTTGGGATAATTCTTGTTCCATTGGGGTGTCCCCTTTGATCATTGAGATTGTTGACTGTTGGATTGTGGTTTGGTTGTTGTGTTGTTTGCTGGTTGTTTTGGTGTTGGATTTGGATTTTCAATGCGGGTGTGTTTTGGTGAGGATCACTAATGACAACCTTGGCATCGATGATGCCATCATTAGTAACATTTTTGTTCCTTGCTCGCATGCAAGGTTTATCATTGTAATTAGATGGTGGGTGATTGTGTTGCTATTCAGGGTATGAAGTTGATCCTGTGGTTTGTGTCATGAGGGATCGTTCGATGTTGAATGCCTTGGAGATCAACTAATCATATGTGGTAATCCCTTGTACCTTGAGATGGAATGCCAAGAGGCCATCAAGGTTGGATATGATGGTGCAAACTTGTTGTTCCTCGTGCATGGTCAACTTGCTCTGATTGGTCTTGGATAGCCATCGTAGTAAGAATGAAGTGAATGATTCAGTCTTTCCTTGCTTTAGAGCCGAGAGTTCTTCTAGACTAACATCCATGGAAATGTTGCATGCATAATTTTTAATGAATGTGTCTATAATTTCTTGGAATGTTCTAATTCCTGTTGGTAGATGAGAGAACCATTCCATTGTGTGGCCAGCTAAACTTCTAGGAAATAGCCACATTAGATAAGTATCATAGTATGTGACTTCCATGCAATGAACCTAGAATTCTCTGATGTGATCCTCAGGGTTTCCCATCCCTCAATATTTGTCAAACTTGGGGATCTCAAATCCCTTGGGGAATGGTTTCATCATGAGGCTCCTATCAAATGGATAGGGACACAAGTTTCTTGGTGTTTTTGTGGTTCACCCTAATTGAAGATTGAGCACTTGTTGCGAGAGCAACCTAATTTTTGTTGTTACATTGTTTTGCAGATCAGGGGGTGGGATAAAGGTGTTCTGGGGTGTTTCAATTGTGGGTTGGATGGTTGTGTTGGTTGGTGTTTTGTTTAATGGTATTTTCGCATTTTTCTAAGCTAGGTATGCTTGCAATTGTTGTATGAATAATGCTTGTTGTTGATCTTGTTGTTGCTACGCTAGGATTTCTTGTTGTTGTACTTGTTGTTGTGCTTGTTTTTGTTCTATCAACGCTTGTTGTTCCAACAATGCTTATTGTTGGGCTGCCAATTGGGCTGCTTCTTTTTGCTCTCGATATTGTTGTATTGCTTGCTGATATGCTTGCATTTGTGCTACTTGTTTTTGTGCAAGAAGTTGTGCCTATGCTTGTGCTTGCTATGCTTGATATTGGGAATTTGCTTGAGCTTGAGCTTGTGCTTGTGCTACTTTTTGTTGCAATAGAATTTGGGATTGAGAATCCTTTTGTGCTTGTAATGTGTCTTGGGCTGCTTGAGTAGCTTATGCAGCTTAAGCGGCTTGCTATTGTTGTTGTCGCAATAATGCTTGAGATTGTGCAACTTGTTGTGCCTATAATGCATCTTGGGCTGCTTGGGCAGATTGCACAACTTGAGCAGCTTGTTGAATAGCTAGTTGTGTAGCTTTTTTCTTTTGCACTTGTTGGAATCCCCTTTCAAAAGTAGTTTGCTGAGCTACTTGCAATGCCATGTGGTTTTGAATTGATATGTTGAAAGTTGGTGGTGGTGGGGGTGGTGGTAGTGAGCGGTGATGTGCTGGTGGATTGAGTGGTGAGTGGTGTTGTTGATGTGGTTGGTCCTTGAGAGATCATATTTTGAGATGTTAGGGGGGTTTGATGATGTCATGATTGCTTGTGTAGTCATCTATTGTTGCGATATCGATGACAAGTTCTACGTGATGTTTTGGTTGATATTTTGGATGTTGATTTGGTTGATACATGGTAAAGGGGGAAGCCCTAATCCAAGGAGAGGTGTGGATGATGATGAAAATGGTGGAAGGGTGGAAATGTGAGGGGTGTGAGTTCTTGAGAAAATGACGTGGTGTCGAAAATGCCCTGTGGTCAGAACATGTCCCCTTCCTCTTGCGAATTTGTGAGGAGAGAAGTTTGAGGTGTTGTGTGGAAGAATGATGATGATGGATCATGATGGAAAGTGAGAGGGAAATTCTTATGTAATGGATTTTTGGGTATGTTTTGTTCCAAAATAGTATTTACATCCAATTCTTGATTATTAACAAGGGGGTGTGTTTGAATAGCATTAAGAAACACATTTTCCTTATTAACATTAGGTTGAGTTGGAGCAAAATATGTTGTGATTTGCGGAATGTTTTGAGTGATGCTTTGAAATGGGGGTGTATATGGAATGGGAATGGTGGATGAGATAGGAGGAAAAGATGTCTCCACTATAGTACTTACATCAAAATCATAGGGTAATTTAGCCCCTTGTTTTGCTAGTTCAAGCATGTATAGTGAAGGGTTAAGCCTCATCATGATGTTGATGATTTTATGATTTTCTAGATTTTGGAGCATTTCGGTTATTTCTTCATGTGACATCCCAAAGGTAAGATATTCTCCTTCAATTTCTTGTGAATTTTGTGATGATGAGATATTCAAAGGATTGTTTGATTTGATTGGATTCCTTTTGATGTTTGTTTGTCTTAGGTCACTTGAAGCAGGTGTTTCTTTGTCAGCTTCCATGTTCTCCTTATATTAAGATCTAGTTTGAACCATAAAACAACAATCAATTTTCTAGAATATGGGAGATGAATCTCTTAATTCTTTGGATTGATCTTTACTTTATGCACAAAAGAGAAAATTTTAGGATATCTTGAAGATCAAAAATGGTGATATGATGATGATGATAGAGATGGATGATGTGGACTTTTTGATCTTTTGATACATATTGAGGGGAATGCTAGACTTTTGGGACTTTTTAGATATGTTTCTTATTTTAATTTTTGATATTGGGATGGTCCTTGATTGATTGATTTTGGTTTGCTTTTGATTTGAACAAATAGATCCTAATATGTTGGATGATTATCTCAAGGAGTAGATTTGCTCAAAGGATGATAATTTGAATATGTGTAGGGAGAAGGATGTATCTACCCACACCTATTCAAACAAGATGATACTTTAGCCAAGTATGTGAAGAAGGATGCATCTACATATACCTAGCTAAACAAAATGATTTGATAACTTTGACTAAGCATATGCAAAAGGATGCACCTACACATACCTAGACAAAGATGATTTTGATAAAGATTTCAAGGATTTTGTCTCAAAGATTTGATGATTTTTATTTTTTTCCAAAAAAGCCTAGCATGGAGGATAATTTCAAGATTTTCTAAAAGGTGATGGTGAGATGATTTTTTTATGTTTGATGTTTTTTGAAGGATGGATGAAAAAAATATTTTGATTTGTTTTGATCTTAAGATGAACCTAAAAAAGGACACTTTTGTTTACCTAGACCTAGGTATTGAAGAACATATAATGCTTCCAAGGACCTTTCTAACCAAGAAGTGGTTCAAATTGAGCATACATTTTGGGATTATTCAAAGGAATAAGCATATAGAACCTTGTGAAATTTTTACTTATCTTGATGTATTGATTTTGATCTCACTTTCTTTTGTACTTCTTGATGATATTTTGAGTGTGATTTCTAAATCTTGAACTTTCACTCAAGGAATTTGGTTTTTTGATTTTGACCTTCTTGGAAATCATGAGGTTTCAACACATGTGAGAGTCAATTTTGTTCTTTTTGATTAGTGACTTTATTTTACCACAAAAACTTGATTTTATTAGGTTTCCAAGCTACATGCCCAATGTCTTAATTTCTTCGAATCCCACAAAGTATGTTATGTGGAATTTTGATGAAATCAGGTTACCTATTGTTTAACATTAGTAGAAAATTTGAGAGATAATCCTATTGGAAAATATGCCTCAATCTCATAGGTTGAAACCTCTAAGAAAGCATAGTCATTATGACATTCTTATTGTCTGGCCGACTGGTAGTTTACCTT
This sequence comes from Sequoia sempervirens, assembly GCA_007258455.2. Taxonomy (NCBI): domain Eukaryota; kingdom Viridiplantae; phylum Streptophyta; class Pinopsida; order Cupressales; family Cupressaceae; genus Sequoia; species Sequoia sempervirens. The sequence goes on from VDFB02193867.1 coordinate 606,229,071, forward strand.
GTGTATTGCTCATGTCACTGAGACAATACTTCTGTCTTGCCAAATGGACCTATCGCTATGACATGGAGACTCATGGAGATCTCTTACTAACTGGGAAATGTCTGGCTGATAGTTGGTATCTATTAGAAGTCAGGGAGACTCATGGCAACTGATGCTTTTAGGGAGACCTAGCTGAAAGGTTTATGTTTCGGTATGAGGTCTTACTGATATGAATGTCTTGCTGAATGTATGGTCTTCGAGTTCACTAAAAATCTCAGCAAAATATAGTTAAGGATAACAAAAGGATTCGATAGGAAGTCATGGCGACTAGGAGAAATCTCACTGATAAGCAGGTTCAGGGTGACTTGAACTCCTGGGAAGAAGTCTCGGTGATGATGGGAAGTCTTGCTGATATCAACATGACCTTCGGCCTATCTGGCCAATGAAGTGATCAGTATGACTTGTTCTTATCAGCATGAGGTCTTGGTGAGAGCAGAATGTCTAGTCGACAGGAGATGTTGGTGTAACACATGTGTTTTGGTATGTTGTCTTATCGAATGTGGAAAGTCTTGCTGACTGTCGAGCATTGCGGTGTGACTTGAAGGCTTCGGTCTGAAGTCTTGGTGAAAGCAGTAAGTCTGGCTGGCAAGATTGAATCGGGGTGACTTGGAACTTGCGAGCTAATGTCTCGGTGAAGGTTATTTTTCTTGCTGATAGGAATGCATTGGATGTTAGAAGTTTCAATATAATCTTTGCCTAAGTCTTACCGACAGTTTCATCAGTATAACATAAAGGGCTCGACATGATCTCTCAGTGAATGACTAAAGTCTTGGCAACTAATTAACACTTTGGAATGACTTATGAGCTTGTGTGATGTCTCATTGAATGGTGATTGTCTCACCGATGAGAATGCTGAGTTTGGTATAACATGATGCTCATTGTGACATCTTGGAAAAAGATGATAGTCTTTCCGAAGAGAACACACACATCTATATGACTTGGAGACTTTGGTATAACCTCTTGGCTACAGTTGGATGTCTTAGCAATAGCATTGGCGAATGAGTTCAATTGGAGGTCAGTGAGAGGTCTTGCCAATCATGCTGATAAGGAGACTCTTGCCAATAGATGGATGCCGATTGGATTTCAGCATGACTTGAAGACTCGCTATGATCTCCTGGTGATAGCGATTGTCTCACTGATGTGCATGCTAAGGTCAATGTAACTTGTAAGCTCGGTGGAACCTCTTGTTGATGGAGATGACTCTTGGTGACAACATGTAATCAGGTCTTATGGCATCGAGGAGACACTTCTAGTGTCTCACTGACATGTGACACAAGTTGATCGCTATTGACCGAGTGAAGACTGTCTGATGTGGTGGGATGTGAACAAATTAGAGAAAGTAGAATGTGAATCATTGCTAAGCTGGATGATTTGACAATTGTGATCTAATAGTTGGAAACAAACTGTTTCATATAGCCAAAGCTGAAGAGAAGGAAAAGGAGAGTGAACAGTGAGAGAACTAAGTGGCTAGCTGGAAGGCTGAGGCCATGAGGCTGAAATAGAGGAAGTGAGAGGCAGGGTTATGTTGCCAATTTCTCTCCTGATCAAGGATTGAATGCCATGGTTGATATCTCATATTAATCAGTACTATATACTGTGTGAGGGTATTGCAATAGTATGAAGATTGGTTTGGTTTGAGAGGTTGATAAGGAAATGTACAGAGGGAGAGTTGATTACTAGATAGTATCCAGAATGAATAAGATGAATCTCTAAAGAGGCTATGAGCCTGAATTTGTATTTTAACCATTATGTTGCTGAATAATACAATGGCTCGATCTTTGGAGTGTGGGGTTTTTTATCAGAAAGGATTTTCCCCACGTAAATCTTTGTGTTCTGGTTTTCTATTTTCATCTTTCATGATTTTTGGTTCGTGTAGTAGAATCTGTTAATGCTTGTTATTGAATTTACATGTGTTTCTCTTGGATGGATCAATGTAGGAAATAAACTATGTCTATTTTCACAATAGGACATAGTTGTATGTGTCTTTGAGGCAGCCTAATCAAAATGAAATTTACTGAAGGCACTATTGTATGGAGCTTTCACTAGATGCACTCCTAGATTTCCTTACAAGTGGTATCAGAGCCTTCTTCTAATTGTTGGTTTTGGATATTTCTCCAACGAATATTTCTTAGCTTGTCAATCTAAAAGAAGTCTAGAGAAATGGACTGATGTATTGATCCTTTGATGAGTGGAAGCCTTGTGGTATTCTGAGACAGCATGCAGCTTGAAGGATGGTCAAGATGGAAAAGGGAGTTGATCATGTTGTGATCTGTGTCTCCTGGCTGGTAGAGGCTCTTGGGTGATATGAAGAAGCCTAGATTGATTCTCATTCATGGAAGAGAGTGCTTATGCTAGTTGGAGGTTCCTGGTGTTGGAAGGCACTGTTTCTTGTTAACCTCGAATGCTTGAAGGCTATGGAGTTATTCATTAGATGATTTGCAAGCTTCTGAAATAGCCTTTCTCTCTTTCTTGGATGCATGTACATGGTGGTAGTTTAATGTTGGCCTGAAAGGGGCCTGGATTCTCTTAAACTATTGTTTTCTTTCTAAGGATGATTTGTACTTGCATGGCTCTATGGTTTTGTAGGTTTTACATAGTTAAGCAAAACTTGTGATCATGTGGATTTGTTAAGCTATTTTCTAGAGCCTACCTTTTGGGGTGTTACTGGATGAGATAGTTTCAAGTCTGCATTCATGCTTGGTGCATGGTTTTGAGGAGGTATAACTCCTTCTCTACATGGGAGTGTTGGTAAGTGTTTTTTGTCTCTCAACATTCTTGTGGTAATGCTTGTGGGTTCCTTGATTATGGTGCTCATTGTGGACATGATTGGAAAATCAGATCTGGCACGATTTGGTGTTTGATTCATGTTATCTACATGGTTATTCTCCTTGATATCTTAGTGTTGCAGTTTTCAATGTGATAATAGTTTTGCATGTCTGATGTTTGTGATCTACGAGTTATGCGGTTGGTGGATTAGCTACCCATTGGCTACAGTGAGATAACTTGGATGTGGACTGTCTTTATCCATGAGGCTAATTCATTGGTGGTGTAGATTTGTTAGCTAGCTTTGTTTGTGGTCACTTGTGCATTGGTGTGATTGCTTTGAGATGAGTGGATGGATATTATTGAGTACCTGAATATTCAATTATGGGAACTTGAAATAGTTGGTCATGATGCTTGGAGAGCTTGGGTGTCACATTTCAGTGGGAGCTCTAGCAATGACTGTGGATTCATCACATGGTGGTGAATGGTCTTCTTTAATGTTGTAGAAGGGTTCTTGTAGACACCTAAAAATGGTCTGAAGAATCTAATTAATTAAATACGACTTATTTGATTAATTAATCTTAAATTCATCTACTTAGTAAATAAATAGAAATGTTTATTTATATTAAGTTCATTATTAATCCTTCTATTTTTCTCCTAATTAAATAAACAAAATAAAAAACTTTGTTTTATTTAATTATTATCATTTTTACCATATTATTTCTCTCTTAATTAAATAAACAAAATTAAAAACTTTGTTTTATTTAATTATTATTATTATTACTTCTTTTATACTTCTATCATAAATTAAATACACAACTTAAATAATTTGTGTTATTTAATTACCTCATCAAATTTCTTCTTAATTAAATAAAGATATTATAAAATATTTTATTTAATTATCATTTTCCTTTTGTTTTAATTTAATAAACAAACCCTATAGTTTGATTTATTAAATTATTCAATCCTCTTTTGCTAAATTTAAATGAATCAAAAATATTTAAATTTATGCATAAATCATATTCCTTTTATCACTCACCAATAAAATTAAATTTTTAAAATCTAATTAATTCTACTGTCATTCACAGAAAGAGCTTCAGGGACAAACCTGCAGGAAATCCTCCCAATCTTCTTCCAACCAACTTCCCTCTCATCTTGCTTGGTGTTTACATGGGGAGGAACAATCCTCCATGGTCAGCTCCATCTTCTCATCCCATGCCATTCAATTCTCCAGATTGAATCCCAGCCTTTTATCCTGTACCCCTGTGCAAATGTGCTACCATGAAAGTTATAAATACATGTCTTTGGCTATAGGAAAAGGATCCTAACTTGTGCAATTTTACTCTACAAGTTTTCCAAGCATCCAAGCATTCAAGCAATCAAGCATTCAAGCATTCATCCAGCATCTATCAAGCATCCAGCATTTGCAGTCATGCCTGCCATTACAGTAGTTGCATTATTTAATCATATAGGAATAGAGATAGTTTGAATTCTCATTCTCTAAGTGTCATTTCAATAATCTAATTAGCTTCTAAAATCTGAGAGCAAAGTAGATTAGAGAAATCTTTAGAGTTAGAGAGCAATAGGATAGATTTCTAAAGATTCTTAGTTTAAATTAGTTTAAATTTCTTGAATCTTAGATACAATGTCTTATTTAGAAGTGTAGATGCATTATTAGATTGTTTAACTCATTCCTACGCTTACAATTTGGTGCCCATAATGGGGCCTAACCCCATATTCTGCATATTTTTTGTGAAAAATGTCTTACAGGTATCAGCGTGATAGTTTTTGTGGAACTGTGACTTTTAATAGCACACTGGTTGGATTCTGTAGCACTCCGGTGGTCTGTTTTAGCACACCCGTCTTCTATTTTAGTGCATTGATGGTCTATTTTAGCGCGTCGGGCTTCTGTTTTAGCACACCACTCAATTTTTTTAGCACACCACGTCATTGTTTCAATGCGCCACACCATTGTTTCAGCGCCTTGACTCTGTCTTTAAAATCATTTTTTTTCTATCTGGATCCAATGCATCCACGACTAGATTTTTTTTTTTTGTCTATTTTTGGTTAAAATTTATCAATCTTAGGACAGAAAATGGATTAAAATTTACCAATCCTAGGATAGCAAATGGATAAAAATTGATCAATCCTAGGATAGAAACTTCACAATTTCTTATGGGACTAAAATTGAACATCATGCTTTTTATGGAGCAATATCTCCATATAGATTAGCTAATTTGTCATTTGGGTTTTAAAAGTGAACAAAATTATTTGCTGTGATTGGGTGATAGGTTTATTCTCTCCCCTTAACTGGATGCATCAGAATACTAGACTCACTTTTTCTTTACGCATTTTCAAGTTTTTATTAAAACCTTTAGACAAGCCTGTCGTAGTGGGAAAAAGTACTCACCCTACGAGAATGACCTGAGTGGGGACAACCAAAAGCCATGGTATTCCAACCCACTTAAAAATTTATGTGAATTTGGTGAAACCCTCTTTTAATGGAAGTGTGCAGGATAACCATCCCCAAAATCTTTGTTCTAAAGATTGGGAGGTCTCTTGAGGGAGTTTATCCATTTTCCGCTCTGAACGGAAACCCTATCTAAGAACCTAGAAATAGAAGCATGCTTGTCAATTTCTAAACATTATAATACTCGGCAGTGCAGGGGTGGGGAAGAATCTACCCTCAAGCACTCACCATATAATTGCCAAGGACTATTTGCTCAGGGGATCTGGTATCCACTTCTATCACTCTAAGTACGCACCTAGAAAAGACAAAAACATGGGCGCCCTCCAGGGGGTGACATGGCTGTGTGAGTCGATGTAATTGCAAGCTGTGGGTCGTTTGAGTATATAACGATGACCTTTTGTCTCTAGGAATGAGTCTACCTGAAGTGTATTATCTGTTATAAACCAGTGAAAATCAAGAAGAATCATGTTTGATTCTTAAGAACATACACTATCTGTTTAGATTCTAGGATTTTAAAGTCAACCATTCTATTCTTGCTTGCTGTGTTTTCTCTCATTAAATTCAGATAAGATCATCACAATAAAACTTCAAAATCAAACACTTGTGAACTTCTCATGATTTGAGATTGGGTATCCACCAAATTTGTTAAGAAATCTCTTGTCAAACGAATCAGAAAGCCAAAGAAAACACTTACATACAAACAACTTCTGAGAAAGCAACAATTTTTATATCAAAGCAGGAAAGTTCTACTCCAACATAGGACTTTTATTCATAGATATCACGATTTCTCTAGAGGTTATACAAACAACTATGTCGTAGCTTCCTTAGATTCACAAGCATTTTATCAAGGAAGGGCTCTTAGGAAACACCACAATCACAGTCAAAGAATTCGTCTAGAATACATCCCACAACCAGCCATACAATATGATACCAGACCAATTGAGTTTCATAGAGTAAGATAGTTTTCTATCTTAGCACCTCATGGTTCTATTCTAGCGTGTCACTGCTCTGTTATAGCACGCACCAGATCTGTTTTAGTGCTTTGAGTCTCTATTCTAGCACCTCATTACTTTGTTCTAGTGCATCCCATCTGTGTTTCAATGCTTTGGGTCTCTATTCTAGCGCTTCACGATTCTGTTATAGTGCATCCCAGATTTGTTTTAATGCTTTGGATCTCTGTTCTAGTGCTTCACAATTCTGTTATAGCATGTCCCAGCTCTATTTTAGCACTTTGGGTCTCTGTTCTAGCACATCACTGCTCTGTTATAGCGTGTCCCAGCTCTGTTTTAGCTCTTCGTGTCTCTGTTTTAGTGCTCTAGAAAGTCAAAAAAATAGAGAGTTAGTAAGACGGTTTGTCAGTTTTCCCATGTCAAAAACAAGGTTTTCATTAGTCCAAAACATTTTTTCCATAGTCCAAAACACTTGAATCATACAAAAAGAAAACTTTACTATTATGCTTAGGTCTTGAAACATCTTGCAAAGTGTCCTTATCACTAAATCTGAGATTTTTTGTGTCAAAGTTTCCCTATCAAGGATTTTTATCATCCTTCCATCATGAAAATAGACATGACTAAATCAGATTTTAAATCAAATACCTTGACACTTATCCAATCAAAAATCCAAGATCAAAGTCTAGAGTAAAAAGTTTATATGCCTATTTTTACACGATCAGTATATCAAAGACAACAACAAGAAGAAAATGAAAGAATAGTAGCCATGGCTGAAGAAAACACTTTGGGATGATACAACAACACTGATCCTCTCACTAATTCACAATAGAAAGAAATAACTGTAGAAGAAATCGAGAAAGTTCAACAAGACCCTCATTTCCATAAATTTATGGAAAAGATGCTAGAGCAAGATATGGAAAAGTATCTTCTGTTATTAGCTAACAAAGGTGCTAAGCTTCCTAAAGACTTTGGTGTCAATCAACTCAAGGAAATGACCACACCTAACCCAAATAGTATAGAAAATCCAAATCAAATAGATGCTTTGACAAATCAAATCCAACAATTACAATTGCAATTCCAAAATATCCAACAAGGGCCAACAAAAAGATATTCCTTACAAGACATTTTCCCTTATCCATTTGACCCAAGCATTAACATAATACCACTTCCATGGTATTGTGAATAATCAACGTACAAAAAATACAATGGAAGAACTGATCCATTTGATCACGTATGAGAATTTTGAGCCATGAGCATAGAGTTCGCACATGAGGACTCTTACTTACTATGATTATTTTCAAGAAGCTTAGGAAACACTTGCATGGAGTGGTTTTCTAAAATGGAACTCGGGATCCAATCTTTTGAAGAACTGATCAATAGGTTCATAACGCACTTCTCATTCAACATCCAACATGGGGTGACCTTAAAAGAACTCTACAACACCAAACAAGAAAAAGGTGAAAAGTTTCTTTCCTTTCTCCAACGATGGAGAAGGCTATTTGCTAAATACCCTAGATCTATTCCTGAAGAGGAGAAGATAGATATGTTCATTGATAACTTAGTGGATGACATGAATTACAGATTGGACTTACAATGTCCATCTACATTTGAACAAGTTACCGAAAAGGGGCTCAAAATTGAAGAGGCTCTAATCAAAAGAGGAACAATCAAACACTTCATTGAAGGTTCAAACAATAGCAATTCCTGTAATAACAACAACGAAAAGCCAATATTTTTGCAAAAGAATAATAATACTAATACCATGATTGATACACATGCATCCAAATGAGTATTCACCTTGACACCAACCACTACAAACAAACAAAACAATGGTCTTAATGTCAAACAAAGTAGTGATCAAGGAAATAATCAAAACACTGGAGAAACAAAAACCCAATCATTCCAACGACCATCCAATAAATGAAAATTCACGCCATTAGGGAAATCGTTGGAATCAGTCCTCAAAGAACTTTTAGATGAAAAACTTATTCAAGTACAAGATGCTAGAAATTCGGACCCTCAAGTCAAACCATCATGGTGGAATGACTCACATTACTGTCACTACCATCAAAATAAAGGCCACATGATTGAAAATTGTTGGTAGTTAAAACATGCAATACAAGACCTTATAGATCAAAAGAAAGTATTTATAGAGGGACACCAAACAAACAAAGATCATACAACATTCAAAAATCCTCTACCCAACTATCAGAAGGGAGAATCCTCTTCCGCAAATAGCAAAGGTAAGAATGTTGGTTATGTTTATGACACAATGATCCTTTGTCTTTCGGCTGCCAAAGAGGATGAGGAATTATGCAATCAAATCAATCAAAACAATGACATTACATCTACTAATTTGGTACAACATATGAACAAATCTAAAAACCAAATTAATGTAATCACACTCAAAGGGAAACAAGAGCACCAATCGGTTAATGCCACAACAAGGGCACAATCCAAAGTTATATTGAAAGGAGCATCATTATCATCCCAATCTGTAGATCCTCCCTCCAATCAATATAATCTCATCAATCAATTACAGAAAATACTGGCACAAATATCCATCTTGGAACTTTTAAAGATTTCCCCATCACACAAAGAGGTTCTTGAGCAAGCTCTTGTATCAACCATGGTACCTAAAAATTTGGATGTATGTCAATTCCAAGCTATGGTGGGACATCTATCTGCACCTCATTTCCTTTCATTTTTTGAACATGATGATGTATCACTCACCCATCCACATAATTCCACCCTTCACATTGAAGTCCTCATCCATAAACACCATGTAAAGTGTGTCTTGATAGATGGAGGGGCTGGTTTAAATATATGTACCTTAAAGCTGATTCGTGCACTAGGATACTCAGATGAAGCCATTGATACAAGAAGAAAATCACAATCAAAGCATATGATGAAGAAGAAAGATCCTCTAAAGGGTTGATCATATTACCCATTCAAGTGGGACCTATTGTCCAAAAAGTGGTTTTCCAAGTCTTAGATAGGGAACTGGCATACAACATACTATTGGGATGTCCTTGGATTCATGATATGCAAGCAGTACCTTCCACCTATCATCAATGCCTAAAATTTCCTATCAATGGACAGAAGGTAACAATCACAACAGACTATAATGACACCCAAGCTTGTCATACATTGAAAACATCCCAGGATACATTAATACCTCACAATAGAGAAATTAGCACATCAGATGGTGAGAAACAGCAAAGCTTCATATCAAAGTGGCTTCCAAAACAACAAAAATCACAAGAGATCAGGGTGGAAAAATCTAACCCTTCAAATGTTGAAGAACAATTGGCTTCATTCTCACATCAATTCACCAACAAAGTATAAATAAGTGACAAAGGAATAAGTGAATATAGTGTTGGACACTCTTTCCATCTATCACAGATGTTACCCTCCTTACAAATGTATGGACAGCCATCTACAATCACCCAAAATTCAGCACAATCTACAATGACATTAGATGGTAGATTTATAAAAGTGGGAAACTTAGATGAAGAATCAGAAGATAAGGCTATTCTAAATTGGCTTTATAGGGATGAGGAAGCTTCCACTTCCATGAGTAATATTATGGAAACATATCAATATGGAAAGGGAAAAACTATTCTGGAGAAGATGGGATATTCAGGACAGGGACCTCTTGGGTTAAGGAAACAAGGCATAAAAAAACCAATCCAGCCTCTCACACTCCAACATAAAGATAAAACTGGACTAGGATATGTAGCAGAACAAGGACCTCTTGAATGAGGGGAACAAAGTGTAACAGAACCAATCCAAGTTCTCACAATTCAGCAAAATGGCAGAGCTGGACTAGGATACACAGAAGAAGCAAGATAAGAACTCACCAATAAAACTGTGGAGCGTATTCTTCAAATAAGAGAAAATTATGAAATAGATTCAAATGAATATGAGTGGAACAACTTATCAAATGTTTCCTATGAAGATATTGAGATCAATGTTATCAAAAAGTATACCCCCAAACATGAGGAGGGTCAAAGCTCGAGTTTTAATCCTATTGTATTTGAAACACAAAAATTTTGATGACTCAAGTGAAGATGAATAGACATCAATTGAGATAAATGATGTGGAAGAAAATACCTTCGTAGGCCTCGACATGACCACTAACAACCTGGATGACATTTTCATCCAAGCTTTCACAATCGCTGACCTCAACCCATCTAATGATTCATTGCCTTTATTGCATCCCGAGCTTATCGAGTGGGAACCTCAACACCCCATCAATCTTCCTATTTTTGACAATGACTCTGCTATTATTAACTACCTTTGTTTTGAAGAATCTGATACTTGTTCTACCAATACTTCTTTTAATGATGCTTTTAGGCAGGAGGGTGCCAAGCCTTTCAGTTGCAAAAGTATGGAAATAAATAATGGATCTAATGGTGAAAACCATTCTATGGAAATATTTGATCCTAAAATAGTAAAAACAAAGAATGCATCCAATGGTGAAAACCTCATGGAGGCACCAAAGGATGGAAGGCTTGACATCCTCCCACAACATTACCATGAAAGATCATCAGTGTTGATAGAACCCACACAGTCTATTGATATTGGCACAGTAGAGAAAGTAAGAATACTACACCTGGCAGCATCCATGACAGATACAAAAAACCCAGATTTTATCAAATTCTTTGAAGAAAGATGCATCAAGTTTGCTTGGTCATACTTTGACATGCTAGGCTTAGACACAGATCTCATTATGCATCACTTATCCTTACCAGCTGGCATTAAACTAGTAAAACAAAAACTGAGAAAAATGCATCCACATGTTGCATTATTGGTAAAAAATGATTTGAAAAAACTACTAGATGTTGGATTTATCAGATCTATTGATTATGCTGAATGGATATCCAACATTTTACCTGTTTCGAAACTAGATCACACCATTAGAATATGTACTGATTTCCAGGATTTAAATAAAGCATGTCCAAAGGATGATTTTCCTTTTCCAAACATAGACATGATTGTAGATTTAACAGCTGGCCATCAAATGCAATCACTCATGGATGGATTTTCAAGATACAATCAAATCAAAATAGCTCCTAAAGATCAAGAAAAGACATCATTTACATGTCCATGGGGCACCTTTTGCTGGAACGTCATGCCTTTTGGGTTAAAGAATGCAGGAGCTACATACTAGTGAGCTATGACAACAATCTTCCATGACATTATGCACACCTTCATGGAGGACTATGTGGATGATATCTTAGCCAAGTCTCACACCAGGGAAGGACATCTAGAGATACTGGCCAAAATATTTGACAGGTTGGAGAAATTCAAAGTTAGATTAAATCCTAAGAAATGTGCCTTTGGAGTAACATCAGCAAAACTCCTTGGATACATAGTTTCTACAAAAGGAATTGAAGTAGATCTAGCAAAAGTCAAAGCCATTGTGGAAATTCCACCTCCTAAGAATATTAGTACATTAAGATCTCTACAAGGCTGACTACAATCCATCAGAAGATTCATCTCTCAACTAGCAGATTGGTGTCATCCATTCAACCATCTTTTGCATAAAAATGTGTGTTTTGAATGGGATGAACAGTGTGAGAGTACTTTCAATCAAATCAAGCATTATTTGATGACACCACCAATCTTGGTACCACCCATTGAAGACAAGCCATTGTTGCTATATATCACAATAATAGATATCTCTTTAGGAGCTTTGCTGGCACAAGAGGATAGAGAAGGGAAGGAACATGCAATATACTATATCAGTAGGACACTTAATGGACATGAAGTAAACTACACCTTCATTGAAAAATCATGCTTAGCAGTAGTATTTGCAACACAAAAATTGCGACACTATATGCTCACTCACACTGTCAAGCTCATTGAAAAAATTGATCCCCTCAAGTATTTACTGAGCAAAGTAGCTTTAATAGGAAGGTTGGCAAAGTGGGTCATGCTCCTCTGTGAGTTTGACATTCAGTATGTTGAAAGGCGAGCTATCAAAGGACAAGTCATTGCCAACCAATTAGCAGAAGCTCCATTGTCAGACTACCATCCTATGACCATGGAATTTCCTGATGCAAATATCCTCAACATTACAACACAACCATGGCAACTCTACTTCGATGGATCCTACACACAACATGGATTAGGGGCAGGAATTTTATTTGTCACACCTCTTGGGCACACAATTCCACAATATTATAGGCTTACCTTCTGTTGCACTAACAATGTGGCAGAATATGAAGCTTTAATCCCTGGAATTAAAGTGGCTATTGACTGGAAAATCATAGAACTACAGGTGTATGGAGACTCTCAGTTAATCATCTATCAGGTCAACAATGATTACCAAACTAAGGATGACACATTGATTTTATACAAGAGACTGTAGATGATCTAAAGAAATACTTCATAGATATCAAATTTGAGCAGATACCAAGATCAGAGAATAAAGCAGTAGATGCCATGGCCACAATAGCATCTCTTCTACAAATGCCTAAAACACAAGATAGTTATCGATTTATTGTGGAACAAGTGTCAAATCCTGCATACGCAAATCCCAAATCCCAAACCATAAGCCTTTTGGATAGTGCCCAATCTTCCATTTATGGAGACATTTATACTTATCTAAAAGATAATATCTTACTGCCAGATCTTTCTTGCAACCAAAAGTGCAACTTCATACGCCAATCTGCAAACATACCATTATTGCTGACACCCTTTACCATCGAGGCCTAGACGGTACTCTTTTGCATTATTTAGAACATAACGAATCTGCTTCTACTTTACATGAGGTCCATGAAGGAATTTGTGGCACACATTCAAACAGATTATCTTTAGCCAAGAAACTCCAATGTTTGGGGTATTACTGGCCACACATGGAGCAGGAATCTTATAAGTTTGTCAAGAGAAGTCAAAAATGTCAGATTCATGGCAATCTTATACATGCACCAGCACAGGAGCTCCATCCATTCACAACTACATGGCCTTTCTGTCAGTGGGGATTGGACTTGGTAGGGAAATTAACCCATCTTCATCTAATGGACATAAGTTCATTATCACCATAGCAGAATATTTTACAAAATGGGTGGAGGCAGTTCCCTTAACCACAATCACTGGGAAGAAAATATCATCTTTCATACTTAATTATCTTATTTGTAGATATGGGATACCCCAGTCAATCATTACAGATAATGGCAGGCCTTTCAAGAACCAAGACGTCCAAGAGCTATGTGAAAAGTTCCACATCCAACATCACTTTTCAACCCCATATTACCCTCAAGGCAATGGATAGGCAGAAGCTTCAAACAAAACAATCCTAAAGATTCTCAAGAAGACTGTAAATGAGGTAGGGCGTGATTGGCACATTCAGCTTAACCCTGCTCTTTGGGCTTACAAGACTAGCATCAGAACACCAACAAGAGCTACACCATATGCTCTTGTCTATGGATCAGAAGCAATATTACCTATCGAGGTAGAAATTCCATCCCTTCGAGTTTCACTAAAAGGACTCATTTCATATGAAGATTATAGGATCTCTAGACTTCAAGAATTAGAGCTACTCGATGAATGTCGACAACAAGCTATTAATCATTTGACAACCTATCAACAAAGAATGTATAGGAACTATAATCATAGGGTTAAACCTAGAGTCTTCTAGATCAGAGACTTGGTCTTATGGGAAAACCCTAGAAATCAAGCAGAGAGAGAAAAGAAGGGAAAGTTTGAACCTAACTAGATAGGACCCTATGTCATTATATCAGGCTATGGATCAGAAGCATATTGGTTGTCTACACCAGAAGGAGACATGTTGGAGGAACCCATGAACAACATTAATCTCAGGCGATTCTACACTTGAAGATACCTAGTGCACGGTCAATAAGGTTGTCTTGATGAAAACTTGGCAAACAAGCATCATGATGACAGAAAAAAAGGGGGGGGGGACACAATAAAAACAAGTGATGAAAACCTAGCAAACAGGCACTACTTGTGATTTTCACTAGCTCTTCTATCTATTAGGTACATTTTTTTCATGATTGTTTCCTTTCATATCATTTCCATCTATCATTTGAGATAATTATTATCACTATCCATATCATAGCAAGGATATCATGTTTTACCCTAGCTTGGGGGCAACATCCTGGTGTTATTTAGTACAATGGACTTTTAGCTTAAATGGAAAGGCAATAAAACATGACAACACCAAGTGATGATACTTGAAAAGTAATCCAAAAACATTAGAAAATCAAAATCCAAAAACATCAAAAAATCTATCAAAATCCAAACACATCAAAAAATCAAAAAATCCATGCAAAAACATTCATAAAATCGAAAACACAAAAATAGAGTCTACATCAGTCAGAAAGTGGAGTCTGTGTTAGTCGAACTACGTGGTCTCTATGTGTATAACATAGGCAAGACTAATCTTTGATTAGTCCCCGAGGCCCCTAGGATAGGTCTTTAGGTTACATTCTTTGGTCAAACGTCTGAGAATATCATACACACATTAGCATACACAACTTCAACATGGATGATCTAATCTGAATAATGATTTGAAAATACTTTAAGTAGATTTTGAATTGTTTTACTTTTCTTTTTATCATTTTCTTATCATTTCTTTGGAGCTACTCGATGATGTATTGCACTAGAGAAGCAAGGAAGGAGAATGGTATTTTTCTTTGTTTGCTGCATATGAGTTAGTCATTATTATTTTGTGAATTGTCGCGGGAAGTGCTCTACCAAGTACCATGGATGACATTCCAATTCACTTAAGAAAATGATTAATTCTTGTCTGTTTACACAAGAAATGCTCAGGTAATCTCGGTTTAATTATACCTTGATGCTTGTGTTTGCTTGCAATATCAAAAATCATGAAAGAAATACTCAGGTCATCATTGGTCTATCTCATATCATTGATGCTTGTATTCGCTTTCAACATTTTTAAAGCTCAGTGATGATACAAAGCAAAATCAATAGATTTGCATGATAAAATAGATTGCATACATATTAGTCTTGCATATGCATTTATAGATTGTTTTAAAGCTACCAAATTTCAATCTCAAAAGCTACATATATGCCCTCTCCTCATCATCTCACTATCTCTTTAATAATTCTTAGGATAATATATAATTATTTTCCTAATCACCTCTTTCTAAATCATTTTCTTTCATTTCAATCATCTCAAATTCCATCCAATCTTAATCTATTAAGTCTAGCACAAATCATTTAATTACATCCTTGGTTTTGTTCCCAACCTTGTTACAGGCCTTTATCCAATCATTATCATCATCATCAGGATGTATCCTTCCCTATCCTTTTGTGTTGTTTCAGGATGTATCCTTCCCTCATCAAAAACACTCTTATCATCATCATCATCATCATCAATCAATCTTGGCTTGCAACTTGACCGGGGAAACATCATGTTTATCCTTGAATCCATTTGTGCTTACTTACTTTTCATCTTCTCCTTTCATTATCTCTTCCTCATCCCATCCCCTATTCTATTCATCATTTTGCATCATCAAGTCTTAGTACATTAATCACTCCTATACTGGGGCATATCATATCAATCAAAGAAGTCAAACCACATTGCCTAATCAAATCTGAATCAGCTCTAATGAGATTTTGATCAAATATTGTGAGCATCTATCATTGATCCTTTCCTATCATGAGGTCAATTATCAATCAACCATTGATCCTCGCCTATCATGAGGTCAATCAATCATTGAATCTCACCTATCATGAGATCAATAATCTTCTAATCTATCAGGATCAACAATTAGCTGACGTGATCATCAATCATCATCATAATCAACTGGAGGAATCAGTATTTCTTTATCGGGAGATAAATTGTTTCTTCATCATTTCTTCATCAAATCATTCTGAAATCATCAATTTCCTCATAAAATTTCAAATTTCATCAATTTCTCTCCCATGGGGGCATATATCGCTATCATCTCGAAATTCAATATCTGGGGCAAGTCTAGGGCATATTTTAAACTTTTCGTCAATATTGGCAGCTGAGGCAAAATCATTCTTTGAAGCAATGCGTAAACACATCACTTCAAAAAGGGGCAAAATGTAGACACCTAAAAATGGACTGAAGAATCTAATTAATTAAATACAACTTATTTGATTAATTAATCTTAAATTCATCTACTTAGTAAATAAATAGAAATATTTATTTATATTAAGTTCATTATTAATCCTTCTATTTTTCTTCTAATTAAATAAACAAAATTAAAAATTTTGTTTTATTTAATTATTATTATTATTACTTCTTTTATACTTCTATCATAAATTAAATACACAACTTAAATAATTTGTGTTATTTAATTACCTCATCACATTTCTTCTTAATTAAATAAAGATATTATAAAATATTTTATTTAATTATCATTTTCCTTTTGTTTTAATTTAATAAACAAACCCTATAGTTTGATTTATTAAATTATTCAATCCTCTTTTGCTAAATTTAAATGAATCAAAAATATTTAAATTTATCCATAAATCATATTCCTTTTATCACTCAACAATAAAATTCAATTTTTAAAATCTAGTTAATTCTACTATCATTCACGGGAAGAGCTTCGGGGACAAACTTGTAGGAAATCCTCCCAATCTTCTTCCAACCACCTTCCCTCTCATCTTGCCTGGTGTTTTCATGGGGAGGAACAATCCTCCATGGTCAACTCCATCTTCTCATCCCATGCCATTCAATTCTCCAGATTGAATCCCAACCTTTTATCCTGTACCCCTATGCAAATGTGCTACCGTGAAAGCTATAAATACATGTCTTTGGCTACAGGAAAAGGATCCTAACTTGTGAAATTTTACTCTATAGGTTTTCCAAGCATCCAAGCGGTCAAGCAATCAAGCATTCAAGCATTCATCCAGCATCCATCAAGCATTCAACATTTGCAGTCATAGCTTCCATTACAGTAGTTGCATTATTTAATCATATAGGAATAGAGATAGTTTGAATTCTCATTCTCTAAGTGTCCTTTCAATAATTTAATTAGCTTCTAAAATCTAAGAGCAAAGTAGATTAGAGAAATCTTTAGAGTTAGAGAGCTATAGGATGGATTTCTGAAGATTCTTAGTTTAAATTAGTTTAAATTTCTTGAATCTTAGATACAATGTCTTATTTAGAAGTGTAGATGCATTATTAGATTGTTTAACTCATTCCTATGCTAACAGTTCTTATGCTTTTTCTTTTGCATGGACATTATTTGAAGATGTGCAACATATTGGAACCATGGAGGATGCTTGGAGTCTTTGCTTAAGGTGTTGGTGGTGCTTGACAGGTGATGTTGTTCTTAAGTCTATTATCTTTATGTCATGATATACTCTTGTTTGTCACTAGATTTTTGGCATTGTGCATTGTTATTGAGACAATGGTGGAGTCACTTGAAGCATGGAACCTCCTATGGGGATGTGTAGATCATGGTTTCATGATAAGTTCCTGATTCAGATGATTGGAGCTTTGATAGTGATCTGGTAATTTTTTGTGTATTAGGTACTTTTGATTGCTTGCTTGATACTTCATGATAGTGCAGTAATGCAGTTGAATTTTAGCATGAGAGGATCGGTTTCTAGTACTCATGGATACATGAAGAATAAGGTGAGGCTATCTTTCTCTTGTAATAAAATTGTTCCTACTTGTTACTCTTGTTAAATTTTATTAGCAGAAAGTCTGAGAATCCTACACCTAGGTTGAACGTGAGTTCAATAAGAGATCTATGAGAAGATTTCTCTTGGATTAGTCATAATGGATTATATATCTTGAAGGAGTTTTCTTGTTCCCACTCTTGGTCTACTCGACAATTTATCTGAGAGGTATTTGGCTCATTATATCTTTTAGATGTATCTTTTGTTCACTTTCATGATATGGATCTTGAATTAGTTTAACATTTGGTTCTGAAGGATTCATAATGGAAGTTGTATAGTTTGTTTTATCTCCTTGAGCTTTTGTGTTATGTCATTTACTGATGAGAATTGATAGGAGATGATGTATGGGTTGATTTCTTGAAATGGGAAATGTTTTAGCTTGATCTTCTTTAAGAAGCTTACATCCATATTGATTACATGATATTATAAGTTGGTTTGATCTTGGTGATTGAACGGATGGATGTTGTTAAGCATTTCTTTTGGGATGTGAAGAAGATCATTCTTGACACAGTTGGCTGTTAGAAGTGTATATAGGAAAATGTTCTACAGGAAGATGATGTGCAATGTTTATCTCTATGGCCATGAAGGTTTGTGGTGAGAGAAATGTTTCTTGTGGCAGGTTGTTGCAGGTTGAACATATCATTGTGAATTTTTTCTTTGGCACTACAAGGTTACATTTTCTATGTGCTAGTATTGGTAGGCTTGCGATGCCTTCTGATCTTTCAGATCTGGATTTCTCAGGTAGTGGGAGTTCCTATATGTGTCTTGTCTTCTTCGACTGGTTGACACTGGAACTTGTATTTGCTGTTAAAGGATTGGAAAAGGTTTACTAATTATGATACCTATGAGGTATGTGAGATTGGATATTATAGCACGAGCTGTGGATGCTATTTTCAATCATGTGGGTTTATCAGTTGGATGGAAGCATTCAATCTGACTATTGTTCTAACTGATATTTTGTTTCTTGTTTCTGGAGAATGACTTCACTGTTGTGTTTTGTTTGAAGCCTTGAAGTTGATATTGCTTCTATATGGTGTTTGAGCACAATGAACTGGTAGCAATATCTTGTTGGTGATATCACTGGGATTTTTTGCTTGTGTTCATTGGAATAGTGCTTATGCACCTTGGCGATGTATCTTTCTTCCACATGTGGAAGATGACAGGATTGTTGCTTGAATGGTGGACATCTTGGATGTTGAAGCAAAGTTCTTGATGGAGCATGAGAGCATGTTGAGATCTATGTGGTTTCTTGGTAGGCTAGGATTGGTTGTTTTGTTGGACAGTGAGTTGCAGTTGGATGCCTAGTCTTTGTTGTAGATTGTCTAATGGACTGTTATCTATGGAATCATGTTTATTGGGTGTCTTGAGTATTGCAGGGTTTGAACTAGTGGAGCTAGTGTGTTCTTAGTTCCTGGTTGCTTTGGAGGTGCCTATGTGATCTTCGTCAAGTGGGAGATTGTTGAAAAATATGCCTCAATCTCACAAGTTGAAACCTCTGAGAAAGCATAGTCGCTGTGACATTGTTGTTGTCTGGCCGATTGGTAGTTTACCTTGTGTATTGCTCATGTTGCTAACACAATAATTCTATCTTGTCGAATGGACCTATCGCTATGATGTGGAGACTCATGGAGATCTCTTACCGACTGGGAGATGTCTGGCTAATAGTTGGTGTCTATCAAAAGTTAAGGAGACTCATGGTGACAGATGCTTTCGGGGAGACCTACCCGAAAGGTTTATGTTTCAGTATGAGGTCCTACTGATATGAATGTCTTTCCAATTGTATGGTCTTCGGGTTTGCTATGACTCTCGGTAAAAGACAATTCAGGATAACAAAAGGATTCAATAGGAAGTCATGGTGACCGGGAGAAGTCTCACTGATAAGTAGGTTTGGGGTGACTTGAACTCTCAGGAAGAAGTATTGGCGATGATAGGAAGTCTTTTGGATATCAACATGACCTTTGGACTATCTAGCTAATGAAGTGATCAGTATGACTTGTTCCTATCGGCATGAGGTCTTGGCAAAAGTAGAATGTCTGGCTGACAGGAGACTTCGGTGTAACACGTGTTTTGGTATGTTGTCTTACTAAATGTGGAAAGTCTTTCCGACTATCAAGAACTGCGGTGTGACTTGAAGGCTTTGGTATGAAGTCTTGGCAAAAGCAATAAGTCTTGCCAACAAGATTGAATCAGGGTGACTTGGAACTTGTGGGCTGATGTCTTGGCAAAGGGTATTTTTCTTGCTGATAGGAATGCGATGGATGTCAGAAGTTTCAGTATGACCTTTGCCTAAGTCTTGCCGACAGTGTCATCAGTATAACATAAAGGGCTCGACATGATCTCTCAGTGAATGACTAAAGTCTTGGCAACTAAGGAAAACTTCGGAATGACTTATGAGCTTGGTGTAATGTCTCATCGAATGGTGATTGTCTCGCTAATGAGAATGTTGAGTTCAGTATAGCATGAAGCTCATTGTGATGTCTTGGCGAAAGATGATAGTCTTGCCGAAGAGAACACTCAAGTCTATATGACTTGGAGACTTCAGTATAACCTCTTGGCAATAGTGGGATGTCTTAGTGATAGCATTGGCAGATGAGTTCAACTGGAGGTCGGTGAGAGGTCTCACCGATCATGTCGATAAGGAGACTCTTGCTGATAGATGGATGCCAATTAGATTTCAGCATGACTTGAAGACTCGCTATGATCTCCTGGTGATAGTGATTGTCTCACTGATGTGCATGCTGAGATCAATGTAACTTGTAAGCTCAGTGGAACCTCTTGTCAATGGAGATGACTCTTGGCAAAAATGTGTAATCAGGTCTTGTGGCATCGAGGAGACACTTCTAGTGTCTCACCGACATGTGACACAAGTTGATCGTTGTTTATCAAGTGAAGACTGTTTGACATGGTGCGATTGGAAAAAATCATAGGAAGCAGAATGTGAACCATTGCTGAGCTGGATGATTTGATAGTTGTGATCCGATAGTTGGAAACAAACTATTTCATAGAGCTAAAGCCGAAGAGAAGGAAAATGAGAGCGAATAGTGAGAGGACTAAGTGGCTGGCTGGAAGGCCGAGACCATGAGGCCAAAACAGAGGAAGTGAGAGGTAGGGTTATGTTGTCGATTTCTCTCCTGATCAAGGATTGAATGCCATGTTTGATCTCTCATATTGATTAGTACTGTATACTGTGTGAGGGTACTGCAACAGTATGAAGATTGGTTTGGTTTGAGAGGTTGATCAGGAAATGTACATAGGGAAAGTTGATTACCAGATAGTATCCAAAATGAACAAGATGAATCTCTGAATAGGCTATAAGCCTAAATTTGTATTTTAACCATTCTGTTGCTGAATAATACAATGGTTCGATCTTTGGAGTGTGGGATTTTTTATCCAAAAGGATTTTCCCCACGTAAATCTTTGTGTTCTGGTTTTCTGTTTTCAACTTTCATGACTGTTGGTTCATGTAGTAGAATCTGTTGATGCTTACTGTTAAATTTACATGTGTTTCTCTTGGATGGATCAATGTAGGAAATAAACTATGTCTGTTTTTGCATTAGGACATAGCTGTATGTGTCTTTGAGGCAACCTAATCAAAATGAAAGTTATCGAAGGCACTACTATATGGAGTTTTCACTAGATGCACTCCTAGATTTCCTTACAAATCCAAGTGATTAGAAACCTCTAAGGATAAATCCCAAGGGCAAGCAATAACACTTGAATTGTTTCAATTGTATTTGTTTCATAAAGGGTTTGAAATTTGGATGATGATGTTAAGTGTTTGTCTCCAAGATGTTTTCGAAAAAGCAAAGCATTTTGTAACCAAGAATAAGTACAACCCTATGGATGTGGAAGACAATATTTGTTGGATTCCCACTTGGACAATTCTAGCTATGCTTCTCTTTAGTGAATGGTTACATGCTTGACCCCACTAGCTCCCCTCCATGACACTCACTTATATGGGGCAGCCAAGCATCAACAACCATGAAACTCCCATGGCATGCTTTCCATTTCTACTAAAAGACTGTAAAAATGTTGGGTGGCTTCAGAACGACCATTCTTGCACCAAAAAATAGATCAAAGGATTTTGATAATTTTAAAACATGGGTTTTAATTAGGACTTTCCATTCATGGAGATTGACCCATACGGCAACAGTCCCCTTTTAGATCCATCTTGTTGAATCCAACCACGTGATATTGGCATTTATTCCAATACCCACATTTATATCTCAGTTGGAAATACACTTGGCTTTAGAGTGTTACTGGTTGATTCATTCCCTTGGGTGAGTACTTTTTCCCCAGGGCATGCCCTCTAAGATAGACAAAATTGAATAAACTTATTCATAGTTTGATCGACCCTTGTTTTGAAACAAAGGGGAAACACATGCAATAAGCTCATTCACACTCGCACAAGATTTTGTTCAATTTTAAACCCAAAAATGAAGTGTGAAGGTGATTGCTTTATCTTACCCTAAAATCATGAAAAAGGCCTTTTGATTCTCAAGATCACTATAAAGCGTGAGAGAAGCGCATACATCCATCCTTTTCCAATGAGGTTAGTTTAAGCAAGCCCTCACAAAAAAAAAAAATAGTACATGTTCATTTTACATCCCATAAAGCAATAATGAATTCTTTTTAAAGACAAATGGACAAATGAGAGTTGTTTTGTTCAATTGTTAACCAAAAAACAAACTCTAGTAAGTTGTAATCCTAAGGTTCATTTTAAGCCTTTGCAAAAATTGAAAGGGTTTTTTTAAAGCCCAAATGAAATTAGTTTCCTATGCAAAAAGGAATGTCAATTTCCAAAGAGTGTTGAGTTAACACTAAAGTGTTTAAAAACACTTTGATTTCGTGACATATCACCATCATGCTTCTCCTTCTTTTGTCTTCAATTGGCCCAACCTACAAGTGAGAAAACTAGTTAGATTCTACAAAAGACAAAGGTCAAAAAGCAGAAAACATATGATAAATTGATCATATGAATAAAAGAACGTGCTAAAAATAAAATTTCAACCTTTTACTCCTTGCTAGTGGCACAACTTGTCACTGCGTCCGAGTTTGATTTCCCAATGGTGTTGTACAATGCCACTTACCAGTCAGCCTCGCTCTGTGTCAAGACCACTGAGCTCAAATGTGTCACACTTTTTCATAGCCTCGTTGTTTAAATTTTAAATTCAAATTTTTTTCGATAGGATGGCTAAAGCATCAGAGTTTTATTTGTTAGTGGTGCTATATGGCGATGCTAGAGAGCTAGTGGTGTTAAAACAATGACAATGATCTCCTAGCATTGAAATTCTCCTATGCAGAAACAAAAACATGTAATTTTCTAGAAAAACATGATTGAAATGAGATTTTTCCCTCCTAGTGCCAAATGTGAGAATCCCAATCCTACTACCTGTAAAACAATAAGAAAAAAAACATTAAATTAGAGATTTCAAGAAAGAACAAGAATTCCCCATCAAATCCATTCACCAAGTTCAAATTAGGAAAAAAACAATGAAGAACACAATGAAAGCACAAAATAAAGATTTAATCCTAATTAGACTAGAAAACTCATGATCCCATGGGGGAATTGGTGCCAATTTGATGTGAAAATTGGCCCTTTCCCAATTCCTATGATGCAAGATTGATGTGATGAGGAGATTTGATCCACTTTGTTGATGTTGAATAGTGCTCCAAGCTAAAAACCTGCATAACCTAGCTAAGATTCAAGAATGATGGATGAAATTTGATAGATATTTGAGCATGGTAACTTTGCATAATTTGTGGATGATCAAATGAAGGATGAATGTCCAAATTTGAGCAATGTGGGACTAACATTCATCTAATGGCAAGATGCCACTTGTCAATCCATGAGTGGATGGAGGATGTGCAAGTTTTGAGGATTGTGCCAATAAATGCCTATTTTTGAATTTCAAATTTGTTGAAATGACATGCAAGAGGGAAGATAAAATGCATTAAAAGCCACTTGGCTCAAGGAAAAGGACATGTAAGATGAAGTAAATGCCTTGTTGGATGTACATGTCAACTTGGAATTTTTGAATTCAAACTTGGAGGAATATTCCAAAAGATGCCTTGTTGAGAAAAATATGAGATTTAATAAATGAATTAAATCTATTTTCATGTGCAAGTGGGAAAAGCTAGAGGATGGGACATAGATTAGAATTAAATTAATTAAGGGTCAATTAATTTAATAGGAGATTAAGATGATGTGACTTATTTGACTTAGATTTATGGATTTATTTAAATCAAATAATGAGAAGAATGTGACAAGAGATTAATTAAATAAAGATTTTGATTTATTTAATTAAAAGAGATGATGTTATATTAAATTAAATAAATTTTTAATTTATTTAATTTAATAGATAGATTTTAGAGATTTAATCAAATAAAGCTTATTATTATTTAATTAAATAGGAATAATTAGATCAGGTTGATTGATTTAATTAACAAAAGAGAGAGACATAATTAGATAAAATGATTTATTTAATTAAGAGAGTAATTGTTACTCAATTTTCACCTATGGGCTCAATCAAGCAAGATAGATTATGTTTCAGAGGTTCATAAGGGCCAAATGGGACATTTGATTTGAGGTTTAGTTCATGCATATAATAACATTTCACGAGGAGCTCAATTGAAAGGTCAGCTTCAGTCAAGTTTGGCATATTTTTCCTTTAAGGAGAAATTTGGCAAGACCTTCCAGATGTCTTGCCGACTAGTAGGGATTCCATCAAATCTGAATGCTTCACATTAGGGATCCTATCGGCATAAGATTATCTGGATCTCCCCAACCCATAATGCATTTAGTTAAATATGCTTTTGTGTTGCCTATTAATAAGACCCCAGGAATGTTAAGGTGAGTGGAATTCACCTACAGGTTCCTATCAGAAAACATCGATCATCATCTTGGTGACTAGGGGTTTCCCATCGGCATGAAGATCTCCTTCAGAATAAGGTCTTGGCGACTTCTTTGGGTCTCACCAACTAATCGCATCGAGTAAACACTTCAACAGGAGTTGTCTTCTTTGATGTGTGGTCTTGCTGACCACCAAAAAATATGCATCTTGGTGATTGCAGCGAAGAGGTGTCTTGGTGAATGCATTTGGTGTCACTGACAAAGCATAAAAGGGTTCTATTAGTATGAGGTCTTGAAGTCTCACCAACCAAAAATGTCTCACCAACATGAGGTAATATCGACATAAGTCTTGCAGATCCATCAGAGTCTCAATGAATGAAATGGCATTAGAAAAGCAAGTTTTCATCGCCAAGATGTCTGGCTGAAGCTTGAGGGTCTCACCAATATGAAATTTGAGTTTGGCGAGATGAATTTGTTTCAGGGAGATATCTCCCCGACTGTTAGAGGTTTCACTGAAGAGTTCCCCCTTCGCTATAATGTCTCCCTGACCATGTGATGTCCTACCAATAGAAGGGAAGCAATGCCACCAAAAGGAAGTGAGCTCGGCAAGAAGTCTCATCGATAACGAAATGTCATGCTGGCATGCCTTGTGCCTGCGGTGTAATGTGAAAAGCTCGATAGGAAGTCCCGCCGACACATGAGAGTTACCTTGACGGGATCCTAGTTCACCAAAAGGGAGGTCAAGTTGCCAAGATGTCTCGGTGAATGGTAGAGGCCTCACCAAGAGAAATTGATATCACATAAGGTCTTGCCGAATGCAGAAGGTCTCCCCAACATATATGACATCGGCGTAACTTCTTGCCATCAGAGCAATGTCTTGCCAACATGGTGTGGTCTCAGCGATGGAAGCGGATATTGGTATGACTAATGGAGCTTGCCATGAAGTCTTCCTGACTTGTTAGTGTCTCACCAAAATAAATTTAGATCTTGGTAGGGTGGAGTGCGTTCGGGGTGACATCAATAGGCTCTCGCTAATAGAAGATGAGGAAATCTCATCAAAGTAGTTTTGACCTTGGCATGACATCTTACCGAGAGTATGGTGTCTTGCCGACAGGAAGGTGTTGCCTTCAGTATGAGTTGGTGGTTTTTCCAAGAGGCCATGCTGTCAGAGGAAAGTCTCCCTAATATGAAATGTGCTTGCTAGGAGTTGAAGCCATCACCATGAGGTCTCGGTGACCAAGTAATGTCCCTTCAAAAGCTGGGGGTCTCACCAAAGGAAAGTTAAGTTGTTGTGATGTCTTTCCGATGGCTTAGTGTCTCATCGAAAGGAATGAATGGAGATCAGGGAGAGTAGAATGCACATGGTAAAGGGTCTTCCCAATAGCGATTGTCTTGGCGACCAGAGAGGCGATGTCAGTATGAGTTTTGAAGCTTGATAATAACTCTCAGCAATGGTTGTAAGCTACGCCGAAGATTGTTATAAGAGCATAATCGCATTAGGGAGACACGATTAGTGTCTCACCAACATGCGATTCCACAAGAGGATCTTTGACCCCCAAAGTAACTCGTGTGGCATCTATTCAACCAACTAGAGAGAGCTACAGGTGAATCATTGGCAGCTTGACCGGTGCCTAGAAGATCAACAGAATGTGAATCGACATGGATCTGCTCAGAAGTCAGAAGCATTCAAGGAAGCTTGGCTAAAGAATTTCAAGGACATAGAGATAAAAGAATTAATGCTGCTAAAGATTTGAAGGCTTCTCCAAGGGTGATCTTTTCACACCGACATGGATAGCGAGGTTACGCTTGAATGTAGAATTAATTTCCAAAACATCTAAAGGAAGATCTTTTCTGATCCCATGATATTTTGTAATCCCTAAGGGGTCGATGCACTTTAGTATATATGGCATTATTGCCTTCTTGTAAAGGAGTTCTCCATATGCTTTTTCTAAAGTCTGTGAATTTTTAAAGTCCTCTCTCAAATTAGCAAAATTTTTGTAACTCAATTTTGGAGATGAAATTCAGTAAAAGACCTTGATTACTATTGATTTGAAGCTCTTTCCTACTTTCTTTTGAATTTTTGTGTTTAGTCAGTTGATTGATCAAGCATTTAGTGAGGTAATGTTTGTTTCCTTCAAGATTTGTCTCATATTTTTGAACCTTTATGCAGAAAGCATGTTTTTGTAGGTCACAAATTGTGTCCAAAGATGTTATGAATTTTAGATGTGAAATTAACTTTCCTTCTAGGAATATTAGCACCAAGACCTATTTGTGAAATAATTTTGCAAAAATATATGTAGAAGTGAGTCATCAAAATTTATGTTTAGTCATTGTAAGCAAGTGTATGAAGTCTGGTTTCAAATCCAAGTAACATTTGGTGTATCACCATAGGGTTAGTTTTATTTTTAATGCATTCTCCTTGTCCCTTTTCCTTCTAAGATCAATAGTTAGGTGAAACCAAAGGAAGCCGGCCTTCTCTGGAGGTTCATTTCAACTTCAAGTGACCCACAACCTTGAAATGATCCCATGTTTCTCTAGAAAGCTTAGTTTTCATAACTTTGCATAGGGTGCAATTTTTAGAGATAATAGTAATATTGATGAATTTAATCAAATAAGGGAATTTGATTAAATAGTTAGACCGAGGGATGATTCAGGATGAAACATTGTTAGTAGTTAGGATTAGATTCACAATGTAAATCTATATATTTTACGTGTCTACATTTCCCATTGTGTTACCTTGAACCATCATGGATACAAGTGAAATTATAAAAAGCATATCAACGATGAGTGATGGAATATTTAGTGGAATATTCCTCTCATTGCTAGGTCCTAAGGCATCACAGATTCATCCAATGGAGCATAAATGAAAGTAGCAATGTCTGATGGCTTCCAAACAAAAGGAGACTAAGGAAAATAAAGGAAACATGACAACATCCAAGGAACATCTTTGAATGCAAAAATAAAAGGAGCAAGAGGAAAGGAGAGCCACTAATATGGTTTTCAAACAAAATGACCAATAGCTAGAATTTGAACTTGAATGACTAAGTGTTAGCTTGCTCATGCAAGATATATATCTAACATTAATGGTGATACACTCTATCCTCTGGCCATAAAGAAGGTAGTTGGCTCATTAGTCCTCACAATTGCAAGTGTTTGAGAGTAGAGAAATTGATCAAGTTCAAGGAAATGATCTGAAGAGCTCCAACGAATAATTGTAGAAAGTATTAACAACAAATTTCCATTTGGGTAAGCAAATAATCACACTTATTTGTGTCAATTGCATTGAATTAATATTTTTTGGGGAGTTAGTGGAAATTATAAATGTTGTAGGCTCCTAGGGTTTACTAGGGTTTATATATCATGAATTTTCAATTGGGTTGGTAAGAATTGTATGAGGTCTAGGAGGGTTTTTATTCTACATTTTGCTTCTGAAGAATTTAAACTAGTAGGTCATTTCCATCAATTAAAAATTTGAAACCCTATCTCTATCATACTATAAAAATTAGTGAGCCTAGTGAGTCCTTCACCAAACTAGAATGAAAACCCAAATGGTTAATAGACCTAAATCCTAGGATGTTACATCCAAACCTAAGCTAGATTTACTTGAAGCATCTACAAAGTCTAAAGGAGAGAAAAGAACTCATGATAGATTCATGGAGGGTGAATCTAAAGATATCAATGAGTGAGGAGAATAGATTTCTAAGAGACCTATAAGGGAGACTTTAGTAACTAGAAGGTTGATTGATATTTCTAGTCCAATGGGAGAAATTTCTTAGCCATAGAGGGGATTCAATTATGCAGCATACATTGTGGAGCAAATGCACAAGGGGTTGTTGGGGTTGAAGGAGGGAAATGTCCCATTGTCTTTCCCTCACTATTATTTGATAATGCACATGCTCCTCTATGTTGGACAAGAAAAATGGAAGAATAAAATTAATCTTAGGCAAAGGGATGATGAAGGTATTGATTTTCCTATCTAAAGGTGGACACACAACTAGGATGAAAATTATCCCCATTCAAATTATTTTATGTTTTGCAATGTTATCAAATATGGTATTTTTGAGAGTTTGGGAGTGGCACCTATTTATAGACTTTCAATGGTTGTAAGAGATATTGTGTTCCCAAAAGATAGAGAAGGAGCATCAAAAAATCATAATTGGGCTGACTAGTTTTTACATTTAGAATATACTTTAATCAGGGCATATGGAACCAAGGTGGTACCTCATTCTTTACCCCTGTATGTCTTAGATAGATTGGAATTTATGGAATTGATATGGCAGCTAGATTTTATGGACAAGGAGTAGTTTAGAACTCCTAGGAAGGGCTTGATGATAGTCCCACAATGTGCTTTTGCATATTTCAAAGCCATTGCTAAGGAAGTATAT
This sequence comes from Sequoia sempervirens, assembly GCA_007258455.2. Taxonomy (NCBI): domain Eukaryota; kingdom Viridiplantae; phylum Streptophyta; class Pinopsida; order Cupressales; family Cupressaceae; genus Sequoia; species Sequoia sempervirens. The sequence continues at coordinate 606,258,189 of VDFB02193867.1, forward strand.
GAGAAATTTGGGATAATATTGAATAACCTCAGGTTGCCAGTTGATGACATTAGAATTTTTGATCCAAAGGGTTTTGTGAATTGTAGAAGGAAAACAAAGGGTCTTTCTATATTTTCTCGTCAATTTTTTTATATTGATGATGTGGCAAGAAATTTGACAAGTGATGGAGTAGTTATATCAAGAAAGAATGAATGGACTGTTATTTGTGATATTGAAGAGGATACCATGAAAATAAATGCATTTTATGTGAGCTTATATGATGAAATTGAGAACACTTTGGAGAGGCTATGAAAATTTTGAATGATTATCAAAGTGGTGTTTAAGGTAAGAGTCAAAGAAGTTGCTAAAAAAGCACAAGCTCTATTGGAACAACAACATGAAACCATGGATGTTGTCGAGAAGCCTTTAGAGACCTAAGGGGAAGATACTGAGGTAATTAGGGAGGAATAGTTTGTAGAGAATGTGTCAGATGATGAGAAGGTGGAGATGAGATTCCCCTCTAAATTAAATAATGCTCTTGATACAAAGATACCCCAAGATAGAATTATTAAATGGCAGTATGATGAGAAGGCCAATGATGACCCAAGAATCAAGGCTTGTGATGAATTTTCTAACTGATGATAATTTTGTGTAGAAAAAATATTGTAAGGATTGTTTCATTCATAAAAGAAGAAAATATATAAAAGAGAGAATTGAACAGGTTAAGGCCAGTGTTCACCCCTCTCAATAAGAAGTAGAGAAAGCAAAATAAGAGAAGATAATGAATAACATAGCATCTATTACCCCTGTTGAAGCCAATAAAATTTTCATAGAGAGTGGCATAATTTTATTTCCAGGTTGCACACTTTAACCTTAGCAATCATATTGGAAGCAATAAGAAAGGATCCTCAAGTTTCCATATCATAAGAACACTTTAACAACTAAGTAGTGGGATCAGGTTTTAGCCCAAAATTGCATGCTCTTGCAATTTTTTCCATGAAACCTAAAACGAGAAAACTTGACGTTATTAGGTCAGTTGAGTAGGTTCTTGGATCAGTGGTAATGAAGAGGGTCATAGATATAACCCATGTTCAAGCTACAAAACTAATTGTGCATGTTGCAATACTTAGTATTGAAACTACATAGATCTCTCAAAAATAAGTATGAAGCATTGTTAAGAGATTATAATATTATTTTAGCTGAATGTAATAAAATGGGAGCCACATCACAAGTAACTTAGTCAATAAGAGAATTTCCTTCAACCCCCTCATCCTCTTCAGACATTTCAACTCAAGACAGGGAAAATTTGGCATTGAGAATTCATAACTTGAAGAAGGATTTGTAAACAGAGAAAGAAAATACAAGGAGACCCAAAAAGGAGATGGTCAAGGTGTCCAATGAAATTTTTGATGATCTATTGAAGCATAGAGTGAAAAAGTTGGTGAATGAAGCTAGCAATATATGGGATATTTACAAGATCCTTCATGAAACAAATATAAAATATTTGTAGATACAAAAATATTTTGAAACTGAATGGAGTATGTGGAGCACTAGGGTGGGAAATTGAAATAAATTATGCCTTAGATACATGAAGACCTCAAAGCTCCCACCAACATTCTAGATTTATTAAAGGAAATTGATCTAGTCAATGAAATCGCAACTTTTCATGGAAAGCTGGGAATGTAGTTATTCCAAAATCAATTGAGAATGCTAAGAGAAATGGAAGAGTATGGTGAAAACAAGATATTGAATGAGTAGATTGAGTTGAAGGGTTTTTTCAAATGGAAGGAAGATTTGGGAGATCTACTCCCTCATTCTAAGATGATGCTTAGTTTTGTTGATTATTCTATGTTGAATCCTAAAATAGATAATATGACAAGAATAGAGATGAGGATGGAAACATTTGTCAAAGAGGCCAAGGTGCTAATTGATGCAAGGTACAACCAACACAATAAAAAAATTACAAAAGTTGTTGGAGGGTATGTGCAGGATCATCATGGAAAAAATAGGCCCTTAAGTGGCAAAAAAATAAAAAAAATCAAAGTTAGGAAACTTGATGTAAAAATTTGAATAAGTTATCTATATTATTTCAAAAATGTGTAAGAATAGAATCTATTTAAAATTGAATGTAGTTTGTAATACTAGGTATGTTTAAAAGAAAAAATCTATTTGGTGAAAATTTGAAATTTCAATGCAATGGTACTTAAATTTCAGGGAAAAAATAATAAGTAGGTGTATGTCCACCACCCTAAGCACAATAAAATGATAATATTTTCTTATAATATTTTAGATATAAGTATAGGACTCATTCCGATGTGATGAATATTTTTTGTAATTTTATTGCAAAAGTAATTAATTAATTATGAATTTTTATTACAAATTTTTAAAAAATATAAAACTCGTATGTCTGACCACCTTAACTTGGTCAAAAAATTCATGAAATTCAATTTTATTTTTCTAATCCTATAGTATGAAAAGCATAGAATGTGACTCATGTTTTAGATTCAAAAAATGTGATACATTTGAAAGCTATAGATGTTTTTCAACCAACCTATCAATCAAGACTTTAGTCATAATTTGAATAGAAAATAAATAATAATTACTTATTAAATTTAAAGTAAAGCATAATTTATATTGGTGGAAAGCTGAGAATCTCCTTTAAAAACCCTTTCGTTTCATTAATTTTGGGTAAAAAAATAGTCATAAGCCACATACCCATCATAGTGCCACTTTTTGGCCCATCATGATCCTGCACATACCCTGGATATGCAATGGCCAACTAAGGAGGATTACAACACATGACTTGAAAATTTTATAGATTAAGCCTTTGTTGAAGTATTACAAAATGTTGTATCTTTTTAGTAATGAAAATTGATGATAAATGTGACTCACTTTGCACACCTCTGTGTGGCTAACTTGCACAACTCCTTGTGACTGACATTGTACTTCCAAAGTGCCTAACTTTGCTGTTCTTGACTTGCGCCCAGCCAAAGGCACACTTCAACCCACACAGCATTGCGGCCCAGCCGACTTCCACTGACTCTCCAAGGCAATTGATCAGATCCCCTGAACCAGCCACTTGCGACCTCGTCACCACACAGAATCCAAACGGTCGACTTCCAACAAGAGTTTGCCGTGCACAGATGAGCTCCATCTCTTGAGCAACCATCTAACAACCCCTTGCGCCGATGCACCCAAATCCAATTTGACTAGAGTGTCCAACACTCCCAACATCGACTTGACATCCGCCATCCAGGCATGCCCATTTTCCAGCAATGAACCCAGCTCAATGCCGACTCACACTCGCCTCTTGCTCAACCATGAACATCTGAAGCTGCCTAACGTGCAAGATTTTCACCCCAATTGCGCTCCACTTAGCAGTAATCCATTCTGACTGACTCCGGCTGCCATTCACAGAAACCTGTGCATTGAAAGATGCCCCATCCCATCCTCCAAAGTGCTTCCAGATACAACATCCCATTCTACCACACTGGAAACATCCGACCCAACAGATTCAGCCAAAACAACTACCACCCTGGAACTTGACCACGGGCACTGGCCTTGCCCTTCTCCCTCAACGGATTGGCCTCACTTTTCGGCGACCAACTCAAACTGGCCGACCTCTCGAGCTGTCCAACAACTCTACCACACTGCACTGAGACCACCTCCTGGCCCCAGGGAATCCCTGATTTCGTGTCCAACACTACACTTTGAGCCAAATCTGGGTGGCTCGGGCACCAACTCCGTTGATACCCCCTTGAGAACCAGTCTCTGATATCATGGAAGTCCAACCTCCAACGCAAAAGCACTGACACCAACCCGTGAGTAACGGATTGAAGAGATACAATGCATAGCCTAGAACTAATACAGATTAGGATTTTGATAAAGTATGGATAAAATATTGTTTGCTAATTGGATTGGGAAATACAATTTTGGGTCTTAAGTTTGCAAATATGGTGAGTAACGGATTGAAGAGATACAATGCATAGCCTAGAACTAATACAGATTAGGATTTTTCTAAAGTATGGATAAAATATTATTTTCTCCCCAACATGAATATTGATGACAATGGTGCCAACATGGACAAGTCTACTTCTCTCTTTTCAATTTCTTTCTTGTTTTAAGGTTTTGTTGAATTGATGTGCATAGAGAGAACAATTTTGGCTCATGAAGAATATAGTTTGGTAATGATGTAACAATGAAAGATTCCTTTTGGAAGGTGGGTAAATATTCTTCAATGAATGGAATAATTTTTTGTCTTATGTGATTTCCCCCTCATGGAAATGCAAAATATAACCGCCTAGGGATGTTTAGAAATTGAAATGAAAATGAATGTCAAATGAAAAATATAAATGTAGGTGTAATTTGGCCTGAAGCTTGTTGCTCCCATATTTCTATAAATGGGAATTCAAGGCCAATTGCATGGGTCTTTGGTTCGAGAAATTTTTTACCTCTTGTAATAGCAATTTTGTAAATCAAGCACAAAGCAATAGAATATTTTTGATTCTTAGTTATGAATTCTAGTTTGTAAGAGGCATAATAGTTTTACAATAGTAATGGAATATTAATGAGAATTGAAAATTCTAGAATGATTTCTCTCCTGTGTACTTTGTTTCTCAAATTACAAATAAAATGATTGAGGATCTTTCATTTGTCTTCAATCATTTCAGTTGTGTGACCACCAAAAACATAAGCCTTTTTCTTGCTTGATTTGGGTATAATCAATGATAAGTTGGACTTGATATTGCCTCAAGATCTAGTGTTGTGATGAGTTTAACACATCCACATTACATTGTGGGCCTATCTAAGCTAAATAAACTTAACTCTTCCCTGATTTAATGTTGTAAAATGTCTTTATTCACATCTTCACATTGAATTTAGGAGGCTTGTAAAAAAAGTGGACCTAATATAGTGTTGAAATGTGTTTTACACATTCACATGGGATTTAGGGCCCTTCTAAGCTAAACAAAATCAATTTATCCTTAATTTAGTGTTGTAAAGTGTATTTATTTACACTTTCACATTGAATTTTGTTCCCTATTTCATTTATGACATTATTGCCATCATTAATAGGCCCCTATGACCCTATATTGTGCATCTTGTGGCATATTTCAATCAAAAACCTGATAATATCAACATATAAAATTAAATTCTTCACTCCTTGACACTTTAGCATGACAAATAGCCCCTATGGGATCCATTCACCACCTTAGGTGAATGAGTCCCATCCAGGTGGGACTCATTCACCTAGGAAGGTGAATGAGTCCCATTTGGCCTATTTTTAAGGCTTTGAGTGGGAAAAGTGGGTTTTTAATTAAAATTTCCCCTATGTCAGCCTTAGGGATCAAATTAAAGGTCATTTGAGTGGATTACCTATATAAAAAATCTTCCAAATCCTTATTTCATCCAATAAACATCATGCATTCATGTTATCAAGTCAAGAAAGCAAGAGTTAATCATTCCAAGTCTTCACAAGGTCATCAAGATAGCTTTCAAGATCATTTTTTAAAGCATTCAAGGGAAGAATTCTTCATCAATTATTGTAGCAATTCTAGATCCATCATCATGGAAAGGTTCTAATTGCATTAGTTCATGCTTAATTATCCTATTTCATCATTTGGTTTAATTACCTAAAAGGGGTTTGACTAAGGCAAATCCCTATTCCCTAACAATCAACATTTTCTCTCTTTCTTTGTGTGATATCAGATCTAGATTCCTTAAAGACTTGGAGATCATTGAAGATTAAGTTACAAGTTTGTTGGAGTTGTCTCCTAATTTGCAAGGTCAAAATCTTCACAAAAAGTCATCTATAGCTCTAAAATCAGGGTTTTAGATCTAGGAACTTGGAGGAGCAGATTAAGTAGTCAGAGAAGAGAAGATCTAGAATTTGAATTTTTAGAAAATCCAAACTAGACTGATTTTCCAAGAGTGGTGAATGAGTCTTACTATAGGTGTTTTCTAAAGATCTTTGTAGATTTCGATACCCATTTGGTCGAAACTTGATCCTTTGGAGAGACCTAGATTTGGGATTGATTCACCTAGAATGGTGAATGAGTCCTTCTAGGCCTTAAAAGTAGCAATTTTAAGATTTTAGAGCCCCATTTCATTTGTCTCTAGATTACAAGTGAAAAATTTCAATTTGTTAGCCTTTTTTTTGTTTCATGGTCATTTCTAGGTCATTCATAGAAACATTGCATCAAAATAGGGTTTTTCATTTCACCCTTCATTTCATTTTTTTTCCATGTCTAAACATGGTGGTAAACCCCTCTTCTAATCTAAAATCATACCCTAAGATACTTTATTGTCAGATCTCTTCCTCCATTCTTTAGTGGATTGAGATCTCTAAGGTGTCTTTGAGTGTAGCAAGTGTTAGTTATTTTTTTAAGAACCAAACTGGTCTCCATAAATACCTATGGATTTTTCCATTTCCAATTATCAACACTTCTAAAGGGATTGGACAACAAATGAATATAGGTTGCTAAACATCTATTCCTATTCTTTGGGCTCTGTGAAACTCAGTAGGGTGATCCCATAATGTATACTTAAAAACTTTGAACAATTACAATCAAATGCATTGTCAATAACAAATATCTCTCATAAAACCATTCAATAATATGCATCAAATTAGTTGGTAGCTTATTTATCAATGTTATATATATTGAGTATGAGAGAGTGGAATTCTAACACATAATAGCAAAAATAGTATCCCCTTGAGATTCTATGATTTAAATATTGAGTAGTTAATCAATCAACACTAAAATCAAAACACAAATACTCAGCATGAACCAGTGTATTTATCCCAAACAAGGAGTCAATACCATTCTATGTAACCTAATAACAATTTAAAGAATAATACCTATAACCTCAAGAAACCTTGCATTACAAAATTTCTCTGTGATGTTCATGATTATTACTTCTTACAAATATCCTAGCACACAATTCTTATAATTCATTAATCGCATACAAGCACTTACATCAATTCATTGAATCAATAAGAAAGCATGAAACTAAACATCCATCAGGAAATGATAGAGACAATTGAAAGAAATCCTAGATTACTTTCAATCATAACTCATAATACACATACAAGGAGAGACAATAGCCATGAAACTGATATTACTCTGTATTATAAATGCTATATCATTATCACACTTACATGCATAAGTATGAACTCTAAAAGAAAATTAAAATAAAAACTCTAAAACCTACTTCGTATTATCTTGAAAACCTAATAGTGTTAGCACAAAAAAATTCATCTCTCATACTTCTCACCCTTAATTCCTTCTTATAGAGATGAAGGAGCAAACAATCCTTAGACTAGGTAGCACACATGTCATGATCCCATGGGACTGCTTGTAATAATATTCATTTTCATTTACACTTGAGTCTTCAGGTGGAGCAAATAAACATGAGGAAAAATTAACCTCAACTCTTTGTAGAAAATAGGTCCTACCTCAAAAAACATCATTAGTTTGTTACAAGAGTTTCAAGATATTCCCCACACATTCAAAATTCCAACTGCGGGAAAATAAAAACAACACAACTTATGAAGCAAGGCAAGAAAAGAAAAAAATTCAAAATTTATTTAATCCACACTAGCACCATGTGCTATTCACTTTAATTTTAAGGAGAGAATAAAATTTTACCATGTTACACCAAAAGCCTAATCTGTACTATATTCAAGCTATGTATTATTCCTCTCCTATCCATTATTCTTCTCATTTACTGATCTCACACAGATTCATTCTATGTATTTCTCCAACCAAGTGTTATATTCCTACTCAGTGGGCCATTTAATATTCAATAAATCCTATACCTTAGTAATGTACTGAGAATACCTTGCATCAATTTAAATACTAGCTTCCTTAACAAACATATCCATCCTTGATTCAACTTCCATCATTGTTTCAATATTTGAATTAAGCAATATGTAATCACTGACAGAAAAAGTCATCATGGCTGATGCAAGCATTCCTCCCAAATCTTTCTTCTAGGTGTCAAATGGATGTAGTTTACCTTTTGGACTCAGTATTTTAGGCATACCACATTCCTCCATCTCCTTGAATATTTTGAACTTACTCTAGAGCTACATACCTAGCTTTCCATGGAAATTAGTTATCTCATTTATTGAGTCAATAGTTTCCAAGATGTCAAAAATATTTGTGGGTGCCTCAGGATCCTCATTCATTTTTGGCATCATTTACCCTAGCAATCCAATTCTTCCATTCATTCTTGAAGCCAATTCTTCCATTCATTCTTGAAGGCCTCTGTACTTGCAGATACTTGGTATTTTCCTCATGAATATTCTTGTATGTAGCCTAGACATCATTAGCCTTGTGGACCAACTTGTTCACCCTATACTTCAGCACATCGTCAAAAATTTCATTAGCCACCCTAACTATTTCTAGTTTGGCCTGCTCGGCATTTTCCTTCTTAGTAGTCAGGTTTTCTTTCAAATCATCAATGCTTAGGGCCAAAGTCTCCCTATCTTGTGTGGACATATCAAATGAAGAATAAAAAGAAGATGGTTGACTTATTGTCTTCTAAGTATCTTGAACATTGGCTCTCATTTGATTCAGCTCATTCAAGGCCTTATTATATTCTTTAACCAAGGATTCATATTTATTTTGAGAAATATGTGTAGTATCCACACTAAGCATTGGAACATGTGTAGTTAACTTAGTTGACTAGATAGGAGTTACATGTCAGTAGCTCTCTTAACCACTAGTGAACCAATAACTTCTTCAATAGGCCTAACAACCTCATGTTTACTAGTATTAGGTGAAATAGGCCAAATTTCAAGAGTATGCAATTTTGGACTCTATCCAAAACCAAATACTTTATCCTCAAATTGATCTTCAGATATCAAAGCTTGAGGATCTCTTCTAACTTCATCATATGCTATGGCATCAATGATAGTACATCCTGGTATCAACATGATTCCATTGTCCTTGATAATCCTTCAAGCCTCAGTGGGAGTAATAGCTACAATTTCAGCCCTGATTTTCTCTTCCTCTATTTTCTCAGCTTCCTTTGGATGAGAAGGTTCAACATTAGCTTGGGCTGATTCAAGTCTACATTTTATTTCCTTACTCTACTGTTGAATCATAAAATCCTAAAATTCTTTGGTCTACACAAATTTATCGTCAGCCAAAAATTCATCACACTCCCTAATCTTGGGATCATCATCATTTTCTCTATCATACTACCACTTGACAATCATATTAGGAGGAAGGGGAAACTTCTACTCCACTTCCTCATTTCCTAGCACATGTTATGCCATTTTCTCTTCCTTGACTTCTTGAACATCTATAGGTTGTTCTAGGATATCCATAGCTTGTTGTTGTCATTGTCCTATGAGGACATGGGATTTTTCTACAACCTCCTTTACCTTTACCTTAAACCCCCTAGACTGACAGTCTCTCATCATAGTAAAGGCTCTCTCCAAGGGGTTTGCAATTACATTGTATGGACTTATGTAGAATGCATTCCTTTTCATAATTTTCTCCTCAAGGTTTGTCATAGTTGTCCATTCTCTTTTCCTAGTCATGACAACCTCATCATTTGTTAGATTTCTTAGTAAATAATCTTTATATAAAAATTCATGGTGTATGATGCCTAAGCCCTTTTGTCTTATTCTTCTTGCAACAAAACTTTCTAGATCAAAAACTCTAATCTAATTGATAGGAATTCTGAGATTATTTACCATAATGCCAAAATTTTCATACCCCTTAGGAGCAGTGATCTTGAAGTAAGCAAAAGGAAATTGGGGATGTATTATAGTGCCCTTTTTTCCTTTTCTAAAATTTCATAATCCATGACATCAATTTTCCACATGAGCTCTATGAAATCCAATCTATCTGAGACATACAAGGGTAGACAATGAGGTGCCACCTCAACTCCATAAGCCATGATCAAAGTATATTCAAAATTTAGAAACCAGTCACCCCAATTATGTGTTTCTTTAGAGCCCAATACATCCTTTGGGCACATGAGACTTTTGATTTTTGGAGAAAGTATGAATCTAGGTGTTATACTTAATGACTCTAAGATACCATATCTTACAACATTGGAAAACAAGATGTAGTTGGAATTGGAACATTCTTGATCGCAAATGTAAGTCCACATTTGTACAAGTATAGCATTATTTTCACTATCCTTAATCTTTAGATTTAATTTATTTTTCCACTCATAATCACCTTCCCATAAGAGCATCTGAATCAATAAAGAGTAATAGTGGAAAGACAAAGGGAGCACCTCCTTTTTCAAATTGAGAAAATATTCATGCATCCACTCACCAACAAAGTTAGCATATTCAAAACTAGTGTTTCAATTATAGTTTTGTATATCCACCACCATCACCAATAAATCTGGAGCTATCCTAACCTCAAAATCCTAAGCCAGTACTTGATTTAAACAATAATAAGTGTTTTTGAAATAATATTCAAACTCCTCACATTCAAAAGGCTAAGCATCCTTAGCAGTAAATCTCTCCTAGCTCCTTCTATGCCACACAAGCAGTACTTTCCTAAATGTAAATTTTCTCTTTTCATACTCAACATTCATGTCAACATGTCTAAACTTTGTAGTAAAATTAGAATTTAACCCAAATATATTGATCATCTTATCCTTTGTCACCTCTAGAATTATATCACCATTCTCACTTTTGATTGTCCTATCAATAGGATTATAGTGCCTTGCTAGATCCATCATTAAATCGACTTCTACAAGCACATTCAGGACCACCAACATTCCAAGGTTCAACCCCCATAAATAACATGTAGGCTTACTAGAATGTCACCTATTGAAAGCATACAAAAATAATTGCCATCCACTCTGGGGTTGAGGTTTTTCACCAATTTCACCAACATTATAAATCAACCTAGTGGTCATAGCAACTTGACCTGTGGTCCTTTTACCATTTCATGACCCTCCTTCTTTGACACCTCCAGAGACCTCTTGCATAATTTTTTTCTTTCCTTCTTTGCACTCCTAGACCTAGTGGATTTTGCAAGAGTACTTGGAAAAGGGTTCAACACTATCATTGGCTTAGGCTTAATCTCAGCAGAAGCATATTGAGTTTTAAGTCTTTTAACCCTTTTCTATTTTGGTCTCCTTTCTGGTCTAACACTAGATTCACGTGGCTCCAGGTCTCTCATTTTTGTAATTCAAATGGAACTAGGTTTTACAATTTCTTATGGCCAAATGAAACCCTTCCCAATTATGATAGGACAAAACACTATGACTAAACGAGACACTTTTCCTCACAATTTATATAGTGCTCAATCACCAAATTGAAACTACCAAAAATAAAAAAAGTTGATAATTCCCCCAATTTCGTACCATCTTTCAAAGGCATTCATATCACTACTTCAATTAGAAGGAAATATTAGTTTTGCTTACCTGGGTGAAAGTTGTTCCACTCTAGTTACTAATAATTTCTAGAGCTTGCCCCACAATTTCTTCAACTTCTGGTATTCTATCCGCTAGCCAGTGAATTTGAATGCATGATCAACTAGGTATCTACTTTCTGTTATGGTTGAGAGAGAAGTGTGTAACCATTAATACTTAATAGTAAACTTGTGTGAGCCAGCTTACAATTAACCATTTAGGTTTAAACCTTGATTGTTGATCCTTCAGCTTTAAAACTATATAAATGGTTTTTAATCCATCTTGCCACCTTCCTCTTTTCTTTATATGAAATCCTCAAGATTTCACCACATTACATCTTCCTGTAGTGGTTGTCACTTGTCACTGATTTACTTCATTCTCGTCTAGCTCTATTAGCGATGCAAGTTTTTTATGTGATAAAATATCAACCCTTAGATTTGTGGCCTATTTCCTGATCACATTCATTTCCATCGCTCCTTTCTAATTGAACTTTTCACCTTATCTCCTATCAGTGATAGGATATGTAGTGAAAGTACCATATTTTTACATGTGCACTTGCATGGAAAATCAATGGCACAAAAAGGTATTGCAAATAAGATGTATTCAAATTAGTGAAAGAAACCCTCTTAAAAAGGAACTCTATCACTCATTGCTAATTGAAACTAAAACTTTGAAATGGATTAGTGATAAATGATAAAATATTATGCCATCACTCATTGCTAATCCTCCTCATAAGGTTTGCAAGAATTTAGCAATGAGAGATTTTCATAATATCATTACATGCCATGTATTTATAATGAAGAAATTAGCACTCAAAATAAATCCATGAGAAGTGATGCAATTGGAAATTCACATCCTTACTCATCGCTGATTTAAAACAATCATTTCATAACATATTTGTGATAAGAGATGAAAAGCCAAAAAGAATCACTTGTCGCTATTATGATATTAAGAGGTTAGAAACCATTAGCAATAAGAAATCCCTCAATAATACCAAGAACCTCATTCATCGCTATTTACAATTAGAAGTTCAAGGAGCTATTCACGATGAGTGATATCAAAGAGATATTACCTCATCACTCATCCCCGATGTAAAACATACATCTCAAAAGTGATCAGAAATGAGTAGTAAAGAGAGAAGGTCGATTGAACTTAAGTGAAAACCTTTAGGCACATGCTAATAAGTTGTTTTAATGGAGGGAACTTCCTAGGATGATTCAATAGATAGAAAGGACTTAAAAACCCCAAAACCATTATAAAAAAAAAATTAAGACTTATGATTAGGAAACCGGTTGCTAGACAATAATGATAAATGCAAAAATTTTAAAAAATGACCGACAACAGGCAATAGGGAGTCAACAATAAAATAGAACATTCAAGTTCTTTAAGAAAATGAATCGTAAACCATCCTAAATGTGACAAGGGTTTCAGATGGGACATGAGAATTAAGGTTCCATCAATGGCTCCAACTAGGGATGTATTCCTCTTGTAGGCATGGCAAGATCCTAAGAATCTTAAGTTGAAGCAGACCAAAATGTGGATTAAAAACTAGAGGACCCAAACCAAGGAGCTACCCAAACAAGGTAGCAAGACCAAAGAAAACAAAACAAAAAGAAAACACACATATATACACAATATAAAAACCAGAACACACATGGAGAATAACATACTTAGGAGAAGTATGGATTTTTAGAACTGTCCATGTATTGGTAGTTCAAAAATTTCACCTGTTAAGCTCTAAATGAAATATGAATTTTCCCCATGAGTTTTGACTATTAGATAAGGCCCAGTCCATAATGCTTTGAATTTCCCATGCTTTCCCTCATCCTGAGCTCTTGCATTCCAAGCTAACACCGTGATTTTTTACTTCAAACCTTCTGGGAGAAGCTCTCTTTTCATATAGATGCTTAACCTCCAATTTCATCTTCATGTTTTTAACTTGAGCTTCCCTCCTGGACTCATCTAACTGCACTAGATTATTTATTCTATGTTGCATATCATCACAGTTTTATTCATCATATTCCTACACAAACTTGTACATTTTGAGTAGGTTATTATGTGGCAATCTAGCCTTTAGACCATATACTAATCCAAATGGTGAATAACCAGTAGCCTTTTTCACAATCACTTTCTCTGCCCAAATTGCAAATTTTAATTTTGAGTCCCAAGCCTTTTTGTTCTTTTCCATAACTCTCTTGATTATCTTCATCAAGCTCCTATTACTAGACTCAACTTGACCATTTCCCTTAGGATGGTAAGGTGAAGAGTAAGAAACTTGTATTCCATTTCTTTCACAAAATTCCTTGAATTCATCTAATCTAAAACACATAGCATTATCTGGGATAATCCTCTAACGGACTCCAAATCTAATAAGAATGTTATTTAATAGAAAATAAACTACCACCTTGCTTGTTTCCTTCTTTGTAGGTATTGCTTCCACCCATTTTTTAAAATATTCAGTGTCAACAAGAATCCATGAATGACCTCCTCTATATTTTTCTGGTATTTCCCCAATGAAATAAATTCCCCATTGTTGGAAAGGGGCTTCAACTATCATGGGCCTGAGTGGTAAATTTCCTGAGAACTTCAATTTTCCTAAGAATCATTGACAAGCATCACAAGTCTTTAAAAAATTATGAGCATCCTTAAAAATAGTGGGCCTTTTAAGTGGGCCACCAGAATCGAGCTCTCAAAATATTGTGTGTAGTAGTCTTTTCCATTTAATGACCACCACACACCCCATTGTGCATTTCCTGAAGAAGCTCCAATGCTTTTTTCCATCTACATAGTTCAGAAGTACTCCATCCAAGCTTCTCCACCATAACTCATTTTCAATAATCACATACTTGATAGCATGCAATTTCAATGTTCTTTTTTCATTATCAGCCATATCAGTAGGACACTAAAAAGTTTGTAAATACTGGAAAATTATTCTATACCATCTACATGTTTACATATCATAGAAAGGTGCAACATCAATTACTCTAGTCTGATTAACTTGATTAGCTTCCAAATTTTCCTCTTCCATTAACTTGGCTAGGCCTTGTCCTCTCACTAACTTGGTAATCTAAACATCAATGTTAAATTCTTGGATCCTATTGATCCATGCACACCTTCTTCCTATTGTCTCTTGCTGAGTAAAAATGTCCTTCACAACAACACTTGGTACAAAAGTTATAACTGTAGCCCCTTGTAGGTAAGTCTTGAAATTCTTCACAACCTTTACCAAAGAATATGCTTGTTTCTTAGTAGTGCCATACTTCAATTCTACAACTTGTAAAGATTTTCTAAAAAATGTAATTGGTTTTTCAAAACCTTGCTCATTTTTTTTGTAGTATGACAACAACAATGGTATGAAAAGAAGCAAAGGAGAAAATGTAAATTGGTTTAGAAAAATCAGGAGACTTCAAAACTGGAGCCTCTTTAATATCTTGTGTTATTTTCTTGAAAGTATGACTAGGTTCTTCACTCCAAAGTACCTTTTCACCCTTCTTCAATATTTTGGAAATAGGTCTTGTGATTTTTGCAAAGTTGGTTACAAATCTTCTCAAAAAAATTATCTGTCCAAAAAGTGACTAGATTCCCTTGATATTTTTTGGCTAAGGGATCTTGTCAATGGCTGTCACTCTTTCAGGGCCTATCCTTACTCCTTCCTTGGACAAAATGTTCCCTAAAAACTTTCCCTTGATGACCCCAAAGGCACATTTATTTGGGTTCAAATATATTCCATATTCTAGTGGCCTAATAAAGAATTTCTCTAATGCATGCAATGATCTTCTTTCTTAGAATAAGTGGTCAGGTCATCTTGATATACAACCATAAATAAATCAATAAAATCTAAGAAAGCTACATCCATAGCTCTTTAAAAAGTGGCACCTACATTTGTTAAGCCAAAAAGCATCCTGACATAGACATAGGTACCCCAAGGAGTAGTAAACATAGTCTTGTACTGCTCAGAATCCTTTACTTTTACTTGATTATATCCTAAAAAACAATCCATCATTGATAGTAACTCACAACCAGTTACCTTTTGTAACATAGGTTCCATGTTTGGTAATGGATAATTGTCCTTTAATAAGGATACATTCAGGTTCCTGAAATCAACACATAATCTTATGTCACCATTTTTTTTTCTTACTGGTACTAGATTAGATACCCATGAAGAGTGTCTAATGGGTTTAATAATACCAGTATCCCTCAACTCTACCAACTCCTCTTGCATCTTGGGAGCTAAACTAGTATTAATTGGTCTTTTCTTTTTCTTGAAGGGTTTTACATCATCCTTTAAAGGAATTTCATGTTGAAACAATTCCTCTCTATAAGCTTTCAAGTCATTGCATGAACAAAGAAAGACATGTCTATATTTTCTGAGTAAGAAGATTAACATTTCCTTTAGCTTTGGCTTCATCTTCTTTCCTACATAGACTTTCTTTAGGGCATTTACAGTTCCCAAGTTCACTTCTTCTAGGTCCTCTAGCTGAGCAACAATTGTTTTGGCTTTGTTTGTATCTTGACTATCAAAAACCCTTTCAAGAGCTACAAGGCCTTTGGGGATTTTATTTATTTTTAATTGGATGATCTCTATTCCAAACATTGTATCCTTTTCATTAATATTCTCTACAAGTCTAATAAAATTAATCTCTTAACCTTCATATTTATCAGTAGAATTTGGGAATCTAAGTATATCCTCATCATCATTAAAAATTTTCCAATTATATACATTGTCAGGGATAGACGGTCTTGTCTATATCTTGACCTTAGAAATTCCTATGAAAGTTATATCATTAGGTCTTAATGCAATATTAGCAAGTAAATTAGCTACTCTATTATGTCCTCTTTCCATCCAATCAATTCCCAAAGCATCAAACTGTTCAATAGAATCCTAGACAACATTCCTATATTGCTTTAGTCTGTTATTTTTGCAAGCATAATTGGCTCTTGGGATATTACAAGATCAGAATCACCAATTACCATTAGCTTTCTAATTTCATTCTTTTCAGCAAGTCTCAATCCCAATAACAAGGCTTCATATTTTCTTATGTTATTTGTACAGACAAAAGACAATGTAAACGAGAACTTATAAGTATTTCCAATAGGTGATAGTAATAAAGTTCCTACTCCATATCCTTCTTTAGAGCTTGCACCATCAAAGTAAATTTTCCATAGTCATTCTTTATTAGATACTCTTGAAACTTCATTTTCTATAGGTGTAGGACATCTCTCAATCTCTCTTATTACTTCTACTACCTTGAACTCGGCAATATCGACATCTATGACAATAATTGTGTCATCTTCAAGAACATGATCCAACATATGTGGTACCTTAGGTTCTCTCATTACTTGGAAATTTCTACCATCAATGGGAAATGTGGCATAATACATGTCAAATTGCATACTACCTCTCATTAATGCACTCCATTTTCATGACAATAACATTCCATAGTTAGGTGGGATATCTACCACTACCACACTCATTTTGAACTCTTTGTCAGGGTAAGCCACCAATCTATATTGAAGTTAATTTATCACACCTATCACAAGGAGTTCTCTAGCATCCATGGCATAACACTTTCCATGAGTGCTATCAAACCTTAACCCTAGTGTATCCATGATTTTAACTGGAATGATATTGTTGGATGCACCAAAATCAATAATACAATTCTTTATAAAATTTCCCCCAACCACCAAGGTAAGGAAAAATGGATCTATCTTATTAGGACAAGTATTTATAGAATTTCTTAGGAAAATATGAGGAATCTTAGTAAGTACTCCCTCAAATTCCTTACCTTTCTTGTCCTTTTCACTCAGTTTGGATGGAGTGAGCTCCACTAAATCGTTACAAGCTATAGCAGCACCATTGATAAGGGCCTATTCATTTTTTTTATGTTCTTCTATCCTCATCATTTTAAGAAAAGGAATAGACACTTTAACTTGGATAAGTAACTGAAACATATCAATGGGAGTATACTTGGGAAGTTCAATTGAAGGCATAGCTTGTTTGTTGCTATTATCTTTCTATTGGTTTCTAGTTGCTTTAGCCTTGTGTTTAGCATCCTTCCTTATGACTTTAGGAGCTTGCTTCTGTATCTTTAATTTCTTAGTAGAAAATCTATGTCCATGAGTAGCTTTTGTCTTGTCTTCTCTCTTGACCCAAATTTATCTCCTCTGCCTTCTTTAGTTTTGATTGCTTCTACTTTTTCATCAGGTTCGTGTTCTTTGCCCTTAACATTCTATTCCTTGATGAATAGACCAGTAGGATTATCTTGTTCACCTCCAATAGTTCTATTCCTCAAATGATAAGAACTCTTAGCTTGAGCAACTAAGATTGTAGTATATTTTACAATCCCTTATGTAGAGGGTCTTCTTAATGAGACACCATCTTCAATTTCCTCCAAATTGTAAAACTCAGCATCACTATTGTCATCCTCATTAGAAAGAACTTGTTGATGACATGCATTAGAAATTTTCCTTTGATTATCTACATCCACTTCATAAGAACCTTCATTGGAGGAACATTTGTTGTAGGAAACATCAAAATCACCCATAATCATAAGTACATCATCATCCTCTTGATCTTGCTAGTCATAGTCTTCAGGTATGTCATCCTCCACTTCCACCATCTATGCTACTTCACATTGCTATGAGGAATATGGAATTTGGTAAGTCATACACCAATGATTATCCTCAAAAAAATTTCTTTAATTATTCTATAGAGGGTCTAGAGGAATTTTGTTTTGGGTGTTTCTCTGATTATTTAAGATAGGATTCCCATTATACCAATTGGTATTGTAAGGACAGTCTTGCAATCTAGGGGTTCTTTCATTTCTTTGGTAGTTTTAGGTTGGGCCTTCTCTTGCCTTACAATTTTATCATTGATATTTTTCATAAAATTATCAAGCTTTTCCTCAATTGTTCCCCCTTTAGTGCCTGAACTCTTGTCTTCCCTTTTTAAAATTTTGAAGAGTTTCAAATCATCTCTTTTGCCAACTTTACTAGTTGCTTTGTTGATATTTTCAATATGCTTTGCCATCTTGAAAGCTTCCCTTAAATACTGAGGACACTTATCTAGCAAATGGTAACTCATTTTTGTATCAAAAGCATTGCAATAATTTACCAAACACACATGATCATTTAACTATAGATGAGGAGGTAACCTTTTCCTAGCCTTTTGGAACCTTGTGTTCAACTCTGCAATAGATTCATTAGATCCTTTAAAAATGCTATTGAATTTATTCAACATAAAGCCTGAATTAGTTTTTTCACCATATTTCTCGCTAGAAACCCTTTTGAACTCCTCCCAAGATCCAATTCTCTTTGCAGATAAACTGTTGTACCATTCTCTTGCATCCTCAATGAGAGATTGCATGAAGAAATTCATCATTACATCTTCTTCCTCCACCTCAAAATCATCCATAACATTAGTGAATCCTTTGAGATGGTATTCACTACTTAAAGAATTATTTCTAGGGAGCTTGACTAGAACAAGCTTGAAATATTTAGAGAATGGGTTAGGGTAGCCAGGGATTCCATTGAAACACAGCTGCTAGTATCTATCTACTTCGAGTGGCCTCCTAGTATGTCAATCCATATGATCATCTTTGTGCTCATCACCTTTCCTACTATTAGAGTGGCTACCATTATTTTCCTTTCCACTTTTACCATCACCTCCCCCTTTCTTACTTCCCTCATCATCTTCAAAATAAGACTTAGTATTCTTGTTTTTTCCTACACCACCACCTCCTTGATCTCCACCACCACTTCCACTAGGATTATGTCCATTAGATTTATTCTTTTGAAACTCGCTATTAGTATGTCTAGAACTTGAAGCTTCTAGAATATGGGTGGAAATTTGAAGGAATGCAATCTTACTAGCCATTTCTGCATTAGAAGCTATTATTTCAGCTTTTTTCAAATCTTCTCATAGCTTTTCACTTTCCAACTGCAACCTTAATATCTCAAGATCTAGAGGTGCATTAGATGGGGTTGGATAAACTTTGGCCTTATTTGTGGGGATTTTGATAGATGAACTATTTTATTTATCATTGGTTTTGAATTTATTTTTCTTGGGTTGTTCAATAGGTCTCTTCCCATGATCTACAAATGACATTTTCGTAGTATTAACAGGAGGGTATGTGGCTCTAGTGGTTGAGACAGACATTATGTAAGTATCAGTACTTGAAACTCCCATTAGGATTGTTACTTCAGGCATATCATTGGTCACCTTAGAGGTGAATTTAGAAAGATTTTCCTCAAAGGTTCTACACCTCGTGGCCTCTTCTCTCATTTTCTCTAATTTTTTTCTTCTAGCATCTCTCTCAAGTTGCTTAGCTCTAATCCTATCCTCCTCTTTCAATTCTTTCATTCTTTTTTCTTCTTTTTCTTCAAATATTAAATCCTCTTCTTCAATTTCTTTCATGTCATTATTTATATCCTCCTCATTCTCCAAAATATCCCCATGCTCACTTAAGGTAGGAGTAAAGTAAGGTTGGTCAGCAAGGTCCTCTTCAAGAGAAAAGTGGACTGGCTCATCAAGTGATTTACCTTGTGGCTTAAAATTATTTCCATTAAAAATGGAACCAATTATAGGGGTTAAAGGCCTAGAGAACTTCTTATTATTTTCCCAAAACTCCCACCTATCTTCCTCTCTTGATATATTTAACTCACTATCAAAGAATTGTTCAACTGGAAAACTTCCCTAGTCTATGTTAGAGTCTTGAAATGTATGTCCTTCTTCATGGACACTAGAACTACTTATATCAACATTGAAAGTAGGAGATACATTAGGATGAGAATCGATAGACTTACTTGATTAAGAGAATTTCCTAACCCATTAAGGTTGCTTTTCCTTTGTAGGTTTAGATTATGCCTTATGCTCAAGGTGCTTCTTTCCATAACTTCTAGTCTTCCTCATAATTTCAAGTACTGCAAAATATTTCTTATTTTTTTCCTTTTGAGAACTAATCTTCACACTAGTACTAGAGAACTCAGAGTCACCACCCAAAATACTAGGAAACAAAAAGCTATTGCACTTTGATTTTGTACTTTTTACTCCAGAAAAGACTTTAAACATTACTCGATAGAAAGTGGTAGAGTGAAATAACACTTCATGCATAAAACTTAGTATGATGGGACTAATGCAACATATTCAAAAATAATTATTCTTCAAATAGTAAAGAATATCACAATGAACAATTGACTTTGACTATATCTGATTTGAACTTAGAGACTTTGAACTTAGCTAGTCCCCAATAGAGTCGTCAATCTATTGGTTATTTTTTAAATAACCAAACTAATATCTAGAAATACCTATGGATTTTTACATTTCCAATTATCAACACTTCTAAAGGGATTGGCCAAAAAAATAATAGAGGTTGTTAAACTTCTATTCCTACTCTTTGGGCTCTGTGAAACCTGGGAGGGTGATCCCACAATGTATACATTGTCAATAACAATATCTCTCATAAAACCATTCAATAATATGCATCAAATAAGTTGGTAGCTTATGTATCAATGTTATATATATGGAGTATGATAGAGTGGAATTCTAACAAAAAACAACAATAGTATCCCCTTGAAATTCTATGATTTAAATATTGAGTAGTTAATCAATCAACACTAAAAATGAAACACAAATACTCAGCATGAACTAGTGTCTTTATCCCAAGCACAAATTCAATACCTTTCTAAGTAACCTGATAAAAATTTAAATAATAGCACCTATAACCTCAAGAAACCTTGCATTACAGCATTTCTTTGTGACATTAATGATTATTACTTATTAAAAATATCCTAGTACACAATTCTTATAAGTCATTAATCTCATACAAGCACTTACATCAATTCATTGAATCAATAAGCAAGCATGAAACTAAACATCCATCGTGCAATGATAGAGTCAAATGAAAAAAATCCCAGATTACTTTCAATCATAACTCGTAATACACATACAAGGAGATACAATAGCCATGAAACTAATATTACTATATTATAAATTCTATATCATTATCACACTTACATGCATAAGTATGAACTCTAAAAGAAAAATTAAAACAAAAACTCTAAAACTTGCTTCATATTATCTTGATAGCCTAATGTAGTGTTAACATGATTTTTTTCAACTCTCATGCTTTTGGCCTTGAATTCCTTCTTATAGAGATGAAGGATCAAACATACCTCAGACCAGATAGCACGCATGTCATGATCCTATTGGACTTCTTGTAATAATATTCCACTTTTAGTTACACTTGAGTCTTCAGGTGGAGAAAATAAACATGAGGAAAAATTAACCTCAACTCTTCATAGAAAACATGTCCCACCTCAAAAAACATCATTATTTTGTTACAATAGTTTTAAAATATTCCCCATGTGTTCAAAATGCCAACACTGGGAAAATCAAAACAACAAAACTTATGAAGCAAGGAAAGAAAAGTAGAAAAAATAAAAAATTTGTTTAATCCACGCTAGCACCACATGCTATTCACTTGAATTTAAGGAGAGAATAATATTTTACCATGTTAAACCAAAATCCTAATATGTATTGTATTCAAGCTATGCATTATTCCTCTCCTATCCATTATTCTTCTCATTTACATATCCTCACACAGATTCATTCTGTGTATTTCTCCAACCAAGTGTCATATTCATCCTTAGTGGGCCATTTAATATTCAATAAATCTTGCACCTTAGTAATGTACTAAGAATACCTTGCATCAATTAAAATCATGGCTTTGTTAACAAAAAAATCCATCCTTGACTCAACTTCCACAATTTTGTCAATATTTGAATTGAGCAAGATGTAATCGGTGATAGACAAAGTCATCATGGATGATCCAATCATTCCTCCCAAATGTTTCTTCCAAGTTTCAAATGGATGCAGTTCACTTTTTGGACCCAGTATTTGAGGCATACCATGTTCCTCCATCTCCTTAAATATTTTCAACCTACTCTAGAGTTGTATACCTAACTTTCCATTTAAAGTAGTTATCTCATTTATTGAGTCAATAGTTCGCAAGAGGTCAAAAATATTTGTGGCTACCTCGAGATCCTCATTCATTTTTTGCATAATTTCTTTTAAAGCATTTACCCTAGCAATCCAATTATTCTATTCATTCTTAAAGGCCTCCTATACTTGTACATACTTTATATTTTCCTCATGAATATTCTTATATGTGTGGAAGACAACATTATCCTTGGTGACCAACTTGGTCACCCTATACTTCAGCACATCCTCGAAAATTTCATTGGCCACCCTAACTCTTTCTAGTTTGTCCTACTTGACATTTTCCTTCTTAACACTCAACTTTTCTTTCAAATCATCAATTCTTAGGGCCAAAGTCTCCTTATCTTGTGTAGACATATCAAATGAAGAAGAAGAGGAAGATGGTTGAGTTATTGTCTTCTGAGCAACCTAAACAGTGGCTCTCAATTAATTTAGCTCATTCAAGACCTTATTATATTCTTTAACCAACGATTCATATTTCTTCTGAGAAATATGTGCAGTTAACTCAACTTTCTGGATAGGAGTTATGTCAGTATCTCTCTTTACCACTAGTGTACCAATAACTTATTCAATAGGCCTAACAACCTCATGGTTTTTAGTATTAGGTTTGATAGACCAAATTGCAAGAGTATGCAATTTTGGACTATATCCAAAACCAAATACTTTATCCTCAAATTGATCTTCATATATCAAAGCTTGAGGATCTCTTATAACTGCATAATATGCTATGGTAGCAGTGATAGTACATCCTAGTAACAACATGATTCCACTATCCTTGAAAATACTTTGAGCCCTAGTGGTAGTAATAGCTACAATTTCAGCCCTGATTTTCTCTTCTTTTGCTTTATCATCTTCCTCCTGATGAGAAGATTTAGCATTAGCTTGGGATGATTCAAGTGTCTCTTTTATTTCCTTACTCCACTATTGAATCATAAACTCCTGAAATTATTTGGTCTACACAAATTTATCATAACCCAAAAATTCATTACACTCCCCAATTATGGGATCATCATCCTTTTCTTCATCATAATACCACTTGAAAATACTGTTAGGAGAAACATATGAACTATGAGTTTATTTTATAGGAGGAAGGGGAAACATCTGCTCCACTTCCTCATTTCCTAGCACATGTTCTGCCATTTGTTCTTCATTGACTTCTTGAACATCTACAAGTTGTTCTAGGAGGACTTGGGCTTTGTCTACAACCTCCTTTACCTTTACCTTAAACTCCCAAACTGAACAACCTCTTATCATAGTAAAGGCTCTCTCCAAAGGGTTTGCAATTGCATTGTATGGACTTATGTAGAATGCATTCCTTTTCATAATTTTCTCCTCAAAGTTTGGCATAGCTATCCATTCTCTTGTCCTAGTCATGATAGCCTCATCACTTGTCAGATTTCTTAGTACATCATCTCTCTATAAAGTCTCATGGTGTATTATTCCTAATCCCTTTTGTCTTCTTCTTCCTACCAAAAACCTTTTCTAGATCAAAAAATCTAATCTCATTGATAGGCATTCTAATATTATTTACCATAATTCCAAAATTTTCATACCCCTCAGGGGTAGTGATCTTGAAGTGAGAAAAAGTACATTGGGGATGTAATACAGTGCCCTTTTTTCCTTTTCTAAATATTTCATAATCTATGACATCAATTTTCCACATGAGCTTCATGAAAGGAAATATGTCTGAGACATTCAAGGTTAGACAACGAGGTGCCACCTTAGCTCTATAAGCCGATCAAAGTATATTTAGAATGTAGAAACCAGTTAGCCCAATTATGTGTTGCTTTAGAGCCTGGTACATCCTTTGGGTGCATACAACTTTTGATTTCTAAAGAAAGTCTGAATCTAGGTGCTACACCCAATGAATCTAAGATACCATATCTTACAACATTACAAAACAAGATATAGTTGGAATTCGAGCAATCTTGATCCCAAATGTATGTCCACATTTGTTTAGATATAGCATTATTTTCACTTTCCTTAATCTTCAGATTTAATTTCCTTTTCCACTCATAATCACCTTCCCATAAGAGCATATGCATCAATAAAGAGTAATGGGGGAAATAAAAAGGGAGCACGTCCTTTTTAAAATTGAGAAAATATTCATGCATCCATTCAACAACAAAGTTAGCATAATCAAAACTAGTGTTTCAATTATAGTTTTGTATATCCACCACCATCACCAATAAATCAGGAGCTATCCTAACCTCAAAATCCCAAGCGAGTACTTGATTTAAGTAATAATAAGTGTTTTTGAAATAATCTTCAAACTCCTCACACTCAAAAGGCTCAACATCCTTAGCAGTAAATCGCTCCCAGCTCCTTCTGTGTCGCACAAGCAGTACTTCCTTGAATGAAAATTTTCTCTTTTCATACTCAACATACAAGTCAGCATGTCTGAACTTTGTAGTATGATTGGGATTTAACCCAAATATATCTTTCATCTTATCCTTTGTCACCTCCAAAATTATATCATCATTCTCACTTCTGATTGTCCCTTCAATAGGATTATAGTGCCTTGCTAGCTCCATCATTAAATAAACTTCTATAAACACATTCAGGACCACCAACTTTCCAAGGTTCAACCCCCATAACTAACATGCAAGCTTACTAGAATGTCACCTATTGAAAGAATACCAAAACAATTTCCATCCACTCTAAGGTTGGGGTTTTTCACCAATTTGGCCAACATTATCAATCAACCTAGTGATCACAACAACTTGACATGTGGGCATTTTAACAATTCATGACCCTCCTTCTTTGAAACCTCTAGAGGCATTTTGCATAATTTTTTTTGTTTCTATCCTTGCACTCCTAGACCTAGTGGACAATGCAGGAGTAATTGGTGAAGGGTTAGACACTATCACTAGCTTAGGCTTAATCTCAACTGAAGCGTCTTGAGTTTTAAGTCTTTTAACCCTTTTCTATTTTGGTCTCCTTTCTAGTCTAACACTAGATTCACTAGGCTCCGAGTTGCTGATGTTTGTAAAGAAAATGGAACTAGGTTTTACAATTTCTTAAGTCCAAATGAAACCCTTCCCAATTATGATGGGAAAAAACACTACTATTGAACAGGGCCATTTTCCTCACAATTTATACAGTTCTCAATCACCAATTTGAAACTACTAGAAATAATTTTTTTTATAATTCCCCAAATTTCCTACCAACTTTCCAAGCAATTCACCTCACTACTTCAATTAGAAGGAAATATCAGTTTTGCTTACCTGGGTGAAATTTGTGCTACTTTGGTTACTAATAACTTCTAGAGCTTGCCCCACAATTTCTTCAGCTTCTTGTATTCTTTCCACTAGCCAATGAATTCAAATGCATGATCAACCAAGTATCTAATTTTTTTAAGACTGAGAGAAGCGTGTCACAATTAATACTTGATAGTAAGCTCATGTGTGTGAACTGACAATTAGTCATTTAGGTTTAAACCCTGATCATTGATCCTTTAGCTTTAAAACTATATCAATGGTTATCAATCCATCTTGCCACCTTTCTATTTGCTTTATACAAAATCCTCAAGATTTCACCATGTTGTCTCTTCCTATAATCATTGTTACTTGTCATTGATATACTTCATTCTCGTCTAGCTCTATTAGTGATGCAAGTGTTTTATGTGATAAAATAACAACCCTTAGATTTGTAGCCTATTTCTTGATCACGTTAATTTCCATCACTCCTTGCTAATTCAAATTTACACCTTGGATCCTATCAGTGACAGGAGATATGGTGAAAGCACCATATTTTGACATGTACACCTGCATGAAAAATCAATGGCACAACAAGGTATCATAAATAAGATGTATTTAGAAATTAGCGAAAGAAACCCTCTTAAAAAGGAACTTTACCACTCATCACTAATTGAAACTAAAAATTTGAAATGAATCAGTGATAAACAATAAAATATTAGGCTGTCACTCATCACTTATCCTCCTCATAAGGTTTGCAAGCAATTAGCGATGATAGATTTTCATAATATCATTACATATCGCGTATCAGTAATCAAGATCTTAGTGCTAAAAAAAACCATGAGAAGCGATGCAATTGGAAATTCACATCCTTGCTCATCAGTGATTTAAAATAATCATTTCATAAAATATTCGCAATAAGTGATGAAAATATGATCATAAGGCCAGAAAGTATCTCTCGTCGCTATTACAATATTAAGAGGTCAAAAACCATTAGCGATAAGCGATCCCTCAATAATACTAAGAACCTTGCTCATCACTATTTACAATTAGAAGCTCAAGAGCTATTCATGATGAGTGATATCAAAGAGATATTACCTCATCACTTGTTGCCGATTTTAAAACATACATCTCAAAAGTGATCAACAATGAGCGATAAAGATAGAAGGCCGATTAGACTTAAGTGAGAACCTTTAAGCACATGCTCATATTTTTTTTTAATGGAAGGAACTTCCTAGGATGATTCAATAGATAGAAAGGACTTAAAAACCCCAAAACCATTATAACAAAATTTTAGGACTTATAATTAGGGAATCAGTTGCCAGACAACAATGATAGATGCAAAAATTTAAACAAATGACTGGTTGTGGGCAATTGGGAGTCAACAATAAAATATAACATTCAATTTATTTAATAAAATGAATCCTAAACCCTCCTGAATGTGACAAGAGTTTGAGATGGGACATGAGAATTAAGGTTCCATTAGCAAGTGTAAAATAGGAACCCTATCCTTGTGCTCTATTCCTCTAAGGTGTGGTGTAATATTTTTCTGACTATATTTTGGTGAGCCTACATTTAGAATAGCTTCCTTGCTGATTTGGAGTCCATCATCATCCTAGATTTGGCTTGCATTAACATTGCATTACAATTTACATTGGTTAATTTTCATTTTAGGGTTTCAAATTTTGCATTAGTGAAAGCTCGTATAGCTTGCATTTTTTCATGTAGTTTCATTGAAAAATCATTCAAATTTTACATTTTCATTTATTCTTTAGGTCATACAACATAAAAAGCATAAAAAAAATATATTTTTTGAAAATTTTGAAAAAACCCTAACTGGGACTCATTCACCACCTTGGGCGAATTAGTCTCATTCTAGATTTTAAACTACCTTTTAAAGCATTAAAAACCTCATTTCTATGCTTCCTAAGCTTGCTGGTAACATATAGTATAAATTTGCAACATTTCAGGAACATCTGTTTTATGCATCTAGGTCAAAACATACATGTAGTGAAGTCATTTTTAAAGTATTTCAAAAATAATTTCAGTATCAAAAGTTTCCAATTTGTAGGACATTTTTTTACATTTTAGAAACATTACATAATTTAAGTAGATTACTTTCTCATGTTAGTATGTGTTCTTTTCAGGCATTTAGTGTTTCTATAATATCAAATGGCTTGTATGATTCTCTTTTCTCTACTCATGGGAATAATTTAGAAAATCAAAGTAAAACCTTTAATAAGCATGTTGGATACCCTCCTAGTATCTACCAGATTTGTAATAATTTCACAACACAAGAGGATGCAAGTGTACACAATCATAACAATCATAGTTGTTCTTCTCCCAATACCTCTCTTATTAGTGAGGTATCTTGGTGAAAGAAGATAAAAGCATTGAGGATTTTCCCTCTCCTCCTCCCCTTTTGGAAGATATTAGAAAACAAGAGGATGAGATCATAGAAACATTTCTAAACATCACCTTACCTAGTCTCGATTCATCCCTTGATTGTGAGAATGTTTTAGTGAAAGAGGGGATAAACCCACAAAAGTGGTTTACAATTTGGGTGAGGAAGAAAAAGTTGCAAGAAATGACCCCATGCAAAAAAAAAAAAATTTTGGGTTCAAACAAACTTATTGATTTAGACAAAACAAAATAGGGTTCACTACAACCCTAGTTCAAGTGAACCAATTTAATGCAATGTCCCACCATTCTCACAAAAAAATACAAAGAAAACCTTTTTTGAAAGGGAGTTCACTCGAACCAGGGTTCGAGCAAACCCCCCATGGTTCACCTGAATGCCCCTTTTCCCACCTTCTCACCGTCTAGCACCAAAAAACTCAAAAAAAATTCACTTCAAAGCTTGGTTTAAGGAGGAAAATGGAGGAGACCTCAAATACCCAACTAAATTATGGTACTCCTTAGAATGAGCTATCCAACGAATATAATTTTAATATGTTTTTGTTTTATATATGTTTTTTTTTAGTTTTATTAAACAAAGGTTTTTCATCAAAAATTAAGTTCTATGTTTTGCACATGTACAAAAATAGTAGATTATCAAAAAAAAAAAAATTAAAAATATGAGTGCATCAAATATTGAATTCCTTGATCCAAAAAAAAAAAGAATTTTGATACATACAAAAAAAGTTTCGTGTTATACAGTCCGCTTATGTCTGAATTGTAATTGTTTTGACTTCAAAACTTGATTAAGGAAAAAATATTCAATAAAACACTATGAAACCAATTGGAAGCACTATATATCATAGTCACAAATCTAAATTTGAAAAAAATATAATTTTATCCTTTATGGAAACAAAATTATGCATTATACGGTGAGTGTCACTCCTTTAAAATGTTGCTTACTAAAAAAAACTAGTTTTTGAAGGAGATGGAAAAGGAAGTGCAATCTAATTCCAAAATTTTTGAACAAAATATACTTAGAATCTACAGAAAAAATGTCACAAATCACTAGTTTTCATCATTTTTAAATTCCTCATGGTTTAGCTGCTATAGGTGCCCAAAAGTGAAGATTTAGTTAAAAAAATTATTTCAATTTCCAGTTTGGCCAAAACTTATAAACCAATATTGTGGGATCACCCAAGGATGATATCATAAGTAGCCATGACAATCAAAATTTTCCTTCTCCTAATATCCCTCCTCGATGCGAAGCAGATAGGCTAGTGTTAGAAGATGCACCTATTGAAAGTCATGACAATCTTGGTCCTCCCTTCCCTAATGCCCCTACCATTTGGGAAGATCTATTTGACAAGCATGAAAATCATAGTTGTCCTCTTGATGCCTCCCCTATTTGTGATGAAGCTACTTTACAAAATCTAACCATATATTGTGATGAACATCTTATAGGCTCTCCTACTAGGGCACATAACATGTCACAAGAGAATGAGACTTTAGAGAAAATAGACAATCAAATAGAGCCTTCTCCTAATATCTCCACTATTGATAATCAAGAAAATCCAACCATTGATCATTCCCCTATTTATGATGAAGTCATTTTAGAAGAATCAATCGTTGAATTTCCATAACATTTTGTTTCTAGTTCTCCTTAAAACTCTCCTCCTAGGGAGAATATCATGGTGCAAGAAAATGACAATAGTAGTGTGGCTTCCTTACATGATGGTAAAAAGGTGATTCTAGATTTCCCTTTAAATTAGAAATAAATTAAATCAAGACTGGTGAGGTTATGAATGTGCAAATTTCCATTATATCCCCTTTGATCAATGCACCTCCTACATACCCTGTGGAACATCCTAAGAATGCTCTAATTCATTACCCACCTTCACACAAACCTCAAACTCAAAAAAAAAAAGAACTTATCCTTTACCCACCTAATGATAATGTGTCACAAAAGCTGAGTTATAATACCATTTCCCATACATATAACACTAGAAACAATCCACAAGCACAACCAATCCCAACAACCTTACCTTTTCCTAATCCTATCTTACCCAGTTCTCCTCAGTTTCCTTTGCATAGTGGGAAGGAGTATGATCTTGTTGAAAAAATTAAGAATACTCATACAAAGATATCCCTATGAGACCTAATTCAAAATTCACCTAATTATCACACTATTCTTTAAATTTTCTTACAACAATTTCCTATCCCTTCTAATGCACAACTGAATGACATAGCAGCCATAATTCAAGGAATAAATGCTGACATTTTTTTCCACCAAAGTGAACTCCCCCCTTTGGAAGTGGAGAAACAAAATGAAGCTTTCATAATAATATCTCAATACAAAAGCAAAGGGGTAAAGAGAACCCTTGTGGATAACAACTCCACCATTAATGTTTGTAGTGTGACCCTTTTGGATAGGCTTGGCATGGATAAATCACAAATTCAACCCGACTCTCTACTATTAAAGGATTTGACAATATAGGAAAACAAACACTTGGTGTGATCACTTTGTCTATTACAGTTGGGAAGGCCACATTAGAAACACCGATCCATTTTATGCCTCACGATCTTTCATATAATCTCCTTT
The DNA here is from genome assembly GCA_007258455.2 of Sequoia sempervirens. Lineage (NCBI taxonomy): Eukaryota > Viridiplantae > Streptophyta > Pinopsida > Cupressales > Cupressaceae > Sequoia > Sequoia sempervirens. The sequence goes on from VDFB02193867.1 coordinate 606,288,754, forward strand.
TAGGTAGACTATGAATTAATGCAATCAATGGGGTACCTTCTACTCTTCATTGTAAAATAAAATACATCTACAATAATAAAGTGTACACACTCAAAGTTGATCCTAACCCAAATAGTTGTTTAAACATTGAGAAAAACAAGGAAAATCTTTTGACAACATTAAGACCAACCACAAAAGTGGAAATTGCACAACATAAAGACAAAGAAAAACACATTGAGGAAGTCAGAAAGCTATTAGAAGATGATTGGGGTTCCTTTGAATTCACACAAATATTCATGGGAGAATACAAGATCATACACAAAGACCTTGAAAAGGGAAAAGAAAAAGCGGTAATGTCAACACAAAATTTAGAAAACCTTTCAAAAGCGTCCACCTCCACTACTTTAGAACAAAAGACAAAAAAATAAAAAACTTTTGACAAAGCTGATTATGAACACCACTAGATCCAAAAGCAATGAAAAAGATTTATGGAAAAGGTTATGAACTTATGAAATGACTTGGGTACAATGGAAAAGGATGTAGTGCTAAAGAACAAGGTATCTATAATCCTATAGAGCCTAACATGCAAGAAACAACTCATGGTCTTGGTTATTGTCCTTTGATAGAAATAAATAAGCCTTCACTTGATACCAACACTATTAAAAACCATCCTTCTAAACTAACTTTAACAGTAGTGCATCCTGAACTAATAGACACTAGTGGTCTTGATTGGTATCATTTGCAAGAAACAAAAAAATATTCGCTTAGAATTAATGTCATCTCACATAACACTTATGATTCAAATTTGATAGATTTTACACACTCCTATAAAGGAGAGTACAAAATCTCACAATCTAAAGAGTCTTGCGTATGTATGACAACTAATACTAAGCAAGAGATATCTTTATCGCACAATAAAACATCTACTTTGGATCAAGAAAGTATCTTGGTGAGACTCCTCCAAGGTCGTTTGATATCCCTCCCTTCAAGAACATGAAATAAATTCTACTACAAGAGTTAATCTTGTGAATATCATAGAGTATGGCCATTCTACTAATGAATGTAATGCTTTAAGTGATAAAATTCAACATCTTAATGAGTGTGGTGCTCTTCCTTATGTTGAAGCATCTAATTCCTCTAATTGATAGTTATTTTCACACTAGCATGTTTCTTTTCAATCATTTTGGCTCATCCTTGTCTTGCACTAAGTGGGGACAAGGGGTTAAGTAGCCTTGTCCTCGTATGCCACTAGTCATTGTCTCTTTTGGGCTATTTGATTACCTTTCATGTACATATAAGAGAAAGCTTGGGATGTGGAATGCCTTAAGTTGACTTGCATGTGACATACTTATTCATGATGTAGTTTGATTAAAAAACATATGACTTGGCATAGAGCTTTCTAAATAAGCTCTCATGTCTCCTTCTACTTTAAAGGAATTTCTCACAGTAATGGTGTTAGAAACTACTTTAAAGTGGGGGCATACATCAACACTCATGTGTCATTGTGCAATTTTCTTTATTCTTGTGATGCATCCTTTTCTTGGTGGAGTCATTGGGCTTGATTTCCTCCAAGAGTATGATATATTTTTTACTTATTCTCTTTTGGAAACATTAAGCATGATGTTCCCTAAGAAGAAACCTCACATGAACTAAGCAAAATACCTTTGAACATTCCTTACACTATTTCACATTTACAATTTACATTATGGCCACCTTGCATAACACATTTTGCATGCCTGTGGAGCCATATTGTTTGTTCATGAGTTCCAAGCTTACAATTTTTTTCTTGTCTCATGAAGCTTGAAGATCATTTTTGTGTGGCACCTTATCAAAGTTATTAGGAGGTATAACTTTGGTATGGTTTGAGCGGGAATCCTGACCAAGGCATGACTTTCCCCATAGCCACCAAGTGTGTGTGAGTGCATACCAACCATGAGTGTATGTGTATCACCTTGTAGGAATTCTCACCTAACAAACAACCAAGAGTTTCGTCACCTCAGAGTGAGTGTGAATTTTTTGCACAAACAACCTAGATTTGATCCACATCGTGTTGGAAAAATGTTCAAAGATTGATCCACCTCATTTTTTATTTTTACTTTTATTTCTTCTAGTTATTGACATTGCATGTATGTGTATCTTGATGTTGCATACCACAGTCCTTGTGCATGTGCTTTGGTGCTTATATTGGTTTAGGATCTTTGATCCTAGGGGCTTGACCACCTCCTCATTCTTTGTTATCCTAGAACATCCACATGGGTATGATTGAACCCCTCTTGAATATATACTTTAGTGTGAATTTGAAGCAAGTTCATCCTCTCACTAAAGTGGGTACTAAATGTGACCACCAAAAAATTAATCCTTTTCCTTGCTTGGTTTGGGTATAATTAATGATAAATTGGACTTGATATTTCCTCAAGATCTAGTGTTGTGATGAGTTTTACACATCCCCATTAGGTTTTGGGCTCGTCTAAGCTAAATAAACTTAACTTTTCCCTAATTTAATGTTATAAAATGTGTTTATTCACATCTTCACATTTAATTTATGAGGCTTGTAAACAAAGTGGACCTAATCTAGTGTTTTAATTTGTGTTTTACACATTCACATGTGATTCAGGACCCTTCTAAGCTAAACAAACTCAATTTTTCCTTAATTTAGTGTTGTAAAGTGTATTTATTTACACTTTCACATTGGATTTTGGGCCCTATTGCATTTATTACCTTAATAGCATCATTAATAGGCCCCTATGACCTTATATTGTGTATCCTAAGGCATATTTCAATAAAAAAATCCAACAATATCAACACACTAGCTTAAAATTTTCACTCCTTGACACTTTAGCATAAAAAATAGCCCCTCTAGGACCCATTCACCACCTTGGGTGAATGATTCCTATCCAAGTGGGACTCATTCACCCAGGATGGCGAATGAGTCCCATTTGGCCTATTTTTAAGGCTTTGAGTGGGAAAAGTGGGTTTTTAATTCAAATTTCTCCCATGTCAACCTTGGGGATCAAATTAACCGTCATTTGAATGGATTTCCTATATAAACAAGCTTCCAAATCCTTATTTCATCCAAGAAACATCATGCATTCATGTTATCAAGTCAACCAAGCAAGAGTTAAGCATTCCAAGTCTTCACAAGGTCATCAAGATAGCTTTCAAGATCATTTTTAAGGCATTCAAGGGAAGAATTCTTCATTAATTGTTGTAGAAATTCAAGATCCATTATCATGTCAAGGTTCTAATTGCATTAATTCATGCTTCATTATCCTATTTAATCATTTGGTTTAACTACCTAAAAGGGGTTTGACCAAGGAAAACCCCTATTCCCTAACAATCAACATTTTCTCTCTTTCTTTATGTGATTGTAAATCTTGAAGACTTGGAGATCATTGAAGATTATGTTACAAGTTTTTTGGAGTTGTCTCCTCATTTACAAGGTCAAAATCTTCACAAAAATCCATCTACAACCTCGAAATCAGGGTTTCATATCTACGAACCTAGAGGAGTAGATTAAGTAGACTGGGAAGAGTAGATCTAGACTTTGAATTTCTAGAAAATCCAAACTAGACTCATTCACCAAGAGTGGAAAATAAGTCCCACTATAGGTGTTTTCTAGAGATCTCTATAGATTTGGATACCCATTTGGCCAAAACTTGATCCTATGCAGAGATCTAGATCTAGGACTAGTTTTCCTAGAAAGGTGAATGAGTCCCACTAGGCCTAAAAAGCAACAATTTCAGGATTTCAGAGCCCCATTTCACCTCTCTCCAGATTTTAGGTGCACATTTTTAGTTTTGTAGATTTTTTTTTTGTTTCATGGTCATTTCTAGGTCATTCATTGAAGCATTGCATCAAACTAGGGTTTTGCATTTCACCCTTCATTGTTAGATACCTTATTGTTAGACCTACCCCTCCATTCTTTATTGGATTGAGATCTCTAAGGTGTCTTTGAGTATAGAAAGTGTGAAATAGGAACCCTATCCTTGTGCTCTATTCCTCCAAGGTGTGGTGTACTATTTATGTGACTACAAGTTGAATGTATGGTTTATTTTCTTCTTTAATTCAAAGAGATAATTAAATGCTTTAATGAAATCATAGTTTTGTGAGATGAAATTCAAGGATTACTAAGTAGTTTTTGTTTTTGGATATCTTGAGTTGTGTATTGCAAAGCAATATAACAATAGTTTATGAATGCTAAGTTTGATTATTGATGTATTACAGTTTGTTACAAATGTGAATCTATCACCCATTGATAAGACACTATTCCATTAATTTAATTATCTTGGATGTCATTTAGTTTTCCCATACCTATCAAAGAACACAATCTTAATGAAAATCACATACATATCTTAAATTCTTGTAAATTTTTATGAGGAACCACCCTTTCCTTGCTGTAAATAGTAATTTGTTAAAGGATCAGTCAATCCTTGAAGGATTGTGTTTAATTTGTAGTTTGTAGGAATGCATCTATTAATCACAATGTTCATGGTAATTTGGCAAAAGAGTATCATTTAAAGCATTGTCAAGATCACTCTCCTTGTCTTATAGAGCCTGAAGTGTAGAGGTAAATCCTAGCAAGATTTTACCTATTCATTGGCCAATCCTTATCATTGATTATTATTTAATTATGGTATGTTTTCTAGACATGTGAAATTAGCATCATTCACATTCATCAGGTAAATCAAGGTCGTCCATTTAAATTAAATAAATCAACTTTGTTTAATTTAAGTCTGACATCACCCTTTTAATTAAATAAACAAAACTTTATGTAATTAAATCCCAAATGTATTTTCCATCCCTTTTGATTTAAATAAATCAAAGCATTTAAATCAAATAAGTCAAAATCACCTAATCATCATCTAAGCTAATCTAATCTTGATTAACCTAACCTAACCACCTATCACATCCTCTAGCTTTTCCCACTTGCACCAATAAATCATTTTAATTCATTTATAAAATCATCATTTTCCCTCAACATGGCATCTTTGAGGAATATTCCCTCAAGTTTGAATTCAAAAACAAGTGGACATGTACATCCAACATTGCAATAACTTCTCTCTTACATATCCCCCACTCAACATTTAACTCTCAATTTCAAATTTGAATCTCCCTCTCTTTGGCACATTGACCAAAATGTGCTCATTCCTCAAGCCTATCATAATTTGACAAGTGGCTTCATCTCATTGGCCAAATCTTTATCCCACATTGCTCTCTCATAAGCATTCTTTCAAATTGAGAATCTTTAAATAGAGATCATCTCCATTGATTTAATCCTACACAATCTTAGCATTTCATCTCCACAACATAATCCAAAAATCTTATGCAAAGTTACTCTCTTCAATTGAGAACTGATTTTGTCCACCTCATATCTTAGCATTCCATATCATATTCAAATCATCTTCATCATGGAGCTTAGCAAAGGATTGGGAAAGGGCTTCTTTCCATAGAAGCACTGATCCACTATGAGATAAAGTTTTGATTATGTTTTTATATGCTTACAATTTAGTGGTCTTTGTTCTACTTAGTTTGCATATTTTAGCATAGTCAAGTATTTCATAGGAATCTTAGATTAGATTATTTTGAATGGGCTAATAGCTAACTGTGGTCATTGTTTGAAGTAATGAAAGTTTTAAGGTTCACATTTTTGGCACCCATCGTGGGGCAAGAATAAGTCTTTGTTTTTGTCTTTGATCATGAGATTTTTTATAGCGTACCTTCTTTGAATTCAATCTCTGACATTATTTACTAAAAAGTAGTTAAATTGTTTCAATCTTCACTTCCAAAATTCTCATTGGATTTCAGTCAAAACTTGTTGTAGAAAGAAGGTCCTTTTTTTTAACATTCTCTATGAAAGCAACTTTATTCTTGGTGTTGTGGGTTAGTCGCGTTAGAATGTATTTGGTGTCTAAAAAACTTCATTAGAATTTTTATACCTGTAGATGGCTTTAATGAGAACCCAATGAAAATTAAATTTCAGTATCTTATTGAGCAAATACGGGCTAATCAGTGATTTGATTTGAAGCTCGGCCAAGTGCAGGTAATACATTGTCTTTGATAATAAATTTGTTGACTACTATGATCATGAATACGAATTTACTAAGCATTAAGTAAAGTCTTGAATCTAGAAAATGCTCTATTGTGCAGTAACGAGCTTGTCATAGAGAAAATTTGTCATACAATTTACGTGTCTTTTCTATGCTTCCAATTTTGCATACATGTTAATAGAGGAAATTTCAACTATAACATCTGATCAAATTCTTTTATCATTCATGCTTTTGTTGGACTTCATTTCACTTTTCCAAAGTTCCCATTTGTGCACATCTCAAAGGTTTAGGGATATGGGCTTTATTTCTATTAATTTTTATTTGCATTAGAAGTTTCTAATGGCTTTCATGCACCAAGTCCACCCAGTCTCTCACATTCTAGTGCCTTTCATTTTTTTGAAAACCCATTTCAACAAATGCATATTGTCATACTTTGCAATCATGTCACTGTCCTTTCTCTAAGGCTTTCTGCAACACCATTCCTTTGAGGCATATTTTCATACAGTTGATGGAAGTTTCAAAAATCCTTTTTTCATCGAATTTACTTGGTATATGTTCTGCAAGACATAGTTTCTAAGGATCTAGTTCATAATATTATAGCATGTATTTATTTGCTTCCATTTATTCACTGGCTTCTATATTAAGACACAAATTTATGTCTTTTGGTCATGTAGTGGGTACCAAAAACAAATAGCACACATATCTCTTTTGGTATATTTTTTGAAGGATATAGTTCATATTATAGCACTTGTTTATTGTCATTTATTCGTCGGAATCTTACTCGTTTCTATGGAAAGACTTGCATCTTATCTGCTACGAGATCTCTACCTACAACTACCATGCCACGTTTTTTCTTAAGAAATTGGTTTCACTCTTTGGAATTGCATTAGCTTGAAATTTTCTAAAAGCATTATGATCATGTTTGAACAACTAATGTGTGTGCCTTAAATGTTTCAGTTTATAGCTCAACGGTGTTATCCAAATATGAATCCTCTATGTCCCAGTTCAACAACTTTGACAACCTTCATGGATTGAATCCCGTAAGCACATGCTATCCAACTACCACTGTAGATACTCCATCTAGTGCAGCTCTCAAGATTTCTAGATCTAGTACATTGAATAGGAGCATTCTACCTAGAAGCACATAGGTGAATGAGATGGAAAATCTAAAAAGATTTGTTAAGTTCCTGAGTAAAGCTACTACCAACATCACAAACTAAGTGCTTGTTGATTACTGTCGATTATACCACACCTTTTCCTAAGAGATAAGATAGTGTACATGCATGGAATAGAAGCAGCTCAAGGGGTCAATTGACAACAACTTTGATTGCAACACAATTCAGCTTGAAATGTAACTTTGATTGTAATATTTGAGGCATGGTATCAATTTGCATGGTATATAGATATTCTTCTTGATATCTTACTAATTGAGGCCTAGTTTGGAATGAAAGTTGCTCAAACAAGGACTTTGAATTTGGGGCATGCTAATCCACATCCTCGCATGAGAGAACCTTTAAGCCCACGCTAAAAAAAAAGAAAAGAAAAGTTGGTGGCTATTGTTTACTGTTAGCTGCTGATAGGAGCAGTGGGTGGCAGCTGCACGCCAGATGGGAGAAGTGAAAGGTTAGTGAAAATTGAATACTCTTAGTCCATAATGATTTTTAGGGGCCAACAGTGAGCTTGAACACTGGTAAGTATTATACATTTCACATCTTCCTAGACACAACCTGCTATCATTAACATGGAGCTCGTGCCTATGTGGGGACATGGGTAAGGTGGTCATGGGCATTTGAAAGGGATAATGTCATTAATGCTTTTATTGTTCAATCAAAGTCATCAATGAATACCTACTAAAAAGTCTTTGCTTTTAAAAAGTGCATTTGAAAGAAAACTAAGTTTTTATATTTGACATTTATTTTCTCGGGATAATGTGTTCAAATCAAGGAGATAACATGGCATTCATGAATTCAAGTCATAGATATTGCATTAAATACTAAGGCATTTCTATCTCAAAATCACCCATTCATGATTTGCAACATTTTCTTGAGTAACATTACTCATTTATGATTTTCTATGGGCCAAGTGGAGGAGATTTCAAATCTTACTTTAGTCACATCAATTCTTCACCTATCCACATTAAACTTTCTGATTTTGAATTGTTAGCAGCAGAGGCTTTAAGATTTGATGGAAAAATGTCTATTTTTAACCAAAATTCTGTGGCAAGTGAAATTATTACTAATGCCTCATTTATTAGTTCAAAATCATTGATCTTTTTAGTCAAAATTGTTCCATTATTTAAAGATAATGTATAAAATGATTGATCCTTGTATAATTGCCTTCATTTCTTTTTTTATCTTATAGGAAAAAGGTGGAGGTTGACATTGGGAGGGAGCATTGGAGTCGAGCAAAGACAAGGAAAGAGTGGAGTCGAAGAATTAAACATCATATTTTAAATTTACAAAAGGTATTTTTGAAATGCTCATTATGATAAACTAGAGCTTCTATTTTACGCTTTAGTTTTCTATTTTAGATCAACTTAAAACCTTTTTTGATTATAAAAAGAACACTTCCATTTTTATGACAAAGGGATTAAAATGAACTTTAGGGTCCACAAACTTACTAAAGTTGGTTTTAAATTGAACAAGGAAATTTATCACACTTCATTTGATGCTTTAAAATGAATCAAAATAACTACTTTGTGGGATCTAAAAAGAACAAGTGCAACTTTGTTTTTGTGAAGGCTTGCTTAAACTAAATTCATTGAAAAAGGACATATGCGATTCTCTCATGCTTTATAGCAATATTGAGAATCAAAAGGCCTTCTTCATGACTTTAGGGTGAGATAAAGCAATCACCTCCATACTTCATTTTGGGTTTAAAAATTGATCAAAATCTTGTGCAAGTGTGAATAAATTTATTGCATGTGTTCTTCCTTTTTTTCTAAACAAGGGTTGATTGAACTATGAATAATTTTATTTGCTTTTGTCTATCTTAGAGGGCCTGCCTTGGGGAAAAAGTACTCACCCAAGGGAATGAATCAACTGGTAACACTCTAAATCTAGGAGTATTTGCAACTGGGATATAAATGTGGGTATTGAAGTAAATGCCAGTATCACACAGTTGATGAAAGGGGACTCTCACCGTATGGGTCAATCTCCACGAACGGAAAGTCCAAACTAAAACCCTTGTTTGTAGTAGCCATCTATTCCATCCAACGAGTTTATCAAAGTGGTGCATTGGAACTTAGATTCCAAGAAGTTGCTTGCCATGTTCGATCTTGGTTGAAATATAGAGGTTAAGACTTCATTCTTAACATACCTTTATATCTTTTTTCCTTGGTTGCATGTAAAATCATCTCTTCTACTACGAAGGGCATGAGGCAATCCCACCAAGAAAAACATACCAATTGAGCTAGGATGTTATATTGCTTGAAAACATAGTGCTTTGATGAAAAACATTAGAAAACCAACATTTAACATGAGCATCAAATCTCAAACCCTTTAGGAGAAGCAAATATCCTTGAACAAATTCACATGTTATTGCTTTCCCTTGGGATTCTCATCCTTAGAGTTTTCTAAACATTTGGAATTCATATCAACTTGCTTCTACTAAATTCAACTTTAGGTAACCTTTGTCTCGATTTCCTTGATTTCCACATAATGCACTTCATGGGATGAAAGAGAATTAGGACATTGGACATCTAGTTTGAAATCTAATCAAGAAGTTTTTTTGATAAAAAGAATCCATTAAGAAAATATTCAATCAATTGAACCCCACACATGTGCTTGGCATCTTTTGGTCATATGGTTTCATGCAAACATTGGTCTTTTGATTTTAAATTACTCCTAGAGAAAATCACGTTCTTCACTATCTTGGTCTTGTAAACAAGTCCTTCCTAGGTTCATTTGGGATCAAATCAAAAACTTCATCCAAATTCCAAACATTTATCATCCCATCTCACCAAACAACTTTAGAGCTTTGGAAACATCATTCTAGACTTGGGTACATCATCAAAAATTAAAATCACCTTGTTTAGTTAGGAGTAGGGGAATGCATCCTTTTTCATACCTCTATTTAAATTAGCACCCCTTTAACCAAGTTTATCCTAAATATCACATCCAACATCTTAGGGTTTACAAGTTCATTATCAAATCAAACCAATCAAAATCAAACCCTAAGTCTAACATTGATACAAAGTCCCTAAATGCTCAACACTCATATCATTCACCCCTTTCATCCTTCATCTCGTCATTGGTCTTAAGAACCTTAGAGGTCACTTTTGCAACAAGGTAGAAACAAAAGAAGAACATGGAATACAAACTTGATCCATACATCATGAGTAATCCAAATCAATTGAACTATCAAAGTCTTACAATTCCAATTGATTATCCACTCTCACATTTATACAATCCGTACATGGGATCATTATCTCCCGTAAACCTCAATGGTACAAAAAATGTGAGTATGCCTAGTCAAAATATTGGAACACCTTTCCCGATGGTAGATCTAAATCCAAAATGACAAATCTATAGACTGAACACTCAATGCATGAGTCTTCCAAAAATCAACATTATCCCACCAAATCCCTACATGCCAAATGAGAATGTACCAAGTACAACTTTACCAAACATGAACATGAATCCAAAAAAATTTAGGATAAATATGTTTGAAAATCATACAAATGTTGTTCAAAGTCCAAACAAGATGTTAACAACTCCAATTCAAGGTAACACCATGCAAAATAAAAGTTACCTAAATCAAGGAAATGTGATTCCCAACATCAACAATGTTCAATTTCAACCTATCATGCCAAATCTGAACATCATCCCAAATCAAAACATTGTACAAAATCAATTTGTCCATGATCCCATTCAAAAAACACAAGTATACATTCCAAATTTTCTTGAACAAAAACCAAGTCAACTATATCATGGGAGTCAAGATCAAATTTGGTGAGATCAAATTTCTACACTTACCAAAATAGTCAAGTCATTGTGCCAAAAGACATATCCACCACCATTACCCATATCAACAACCTTCCTTGGTTTATGGATTCCCCCTTTACCTAGCATCAATCACTCCATCCAAATCAATCCACCTAACACCAATCAAGCCATCACATCAAATCCTTTGAATATACCATCGACATCACACCAATAGATGGTATCTAATCAAATGATAACATCAATCCCAAAAAACAAAAACATGGTCTCCCAAGGACCTATCACCTTGGACATTCCAACCATCCCTATCACTTCGATCATTGCAAACACCACTATCATGGCCATCACATCTCAACCCCTCACTACCACGATCACTCCAAGCATATCTCAACCACACATCACTACATCCAACACAATTATGAATCCGCCACCACTACCACTGAAACCAAACACAACAAGACAATATAACATTCACTAAAATATCACCAAGCCTATCAAAAGGACATCCAAAAATATCTAGCCATGTAACAAGCAAAACAAGCTCAATAAGTGCAACAAGCCTCTCAAGATACCCAACAAACACAAGCACAAACACAAAAATATAATAACTATTGAGGATAATGATGAACATTCAACCACTAGTGATAGCATTGACAATCTCCGCACCACAATTGTTGAAAGAAATGATCAAGATCTATCCATCAAAGAGCACATTAAATATGTTTCTGTCTCATCCAAAGATCAAATCAACATAGGTCAAGAGTCACTTTTCCATCGTGATCAAAATCCACCAATAATACTCGACAATGATCCAATTCAAGAAATGTCAACATCATTTGACCCTATGGTTGAAGACATTGGAAATCCTTCCACCACAATTTTTGAAAACAATGATAAAGATCTATCCATCGATGAGCACCTTGAAGATGTTTGCACCCCATCCGATGATCAACTCACCATACATCAAGAGCCACTTTCTAGTGATCTATTTCAGGGAGTGTTAGGATTATTTGATCCTATTGACATAATGCATGATCCATTGACCTATGATCATGTTGAAAATGTCTCTACATCACCTTATGAGTTAGAGGACATATCTCAAGAATTCATTCCAAAGCATGATCAACATCTTTCACCAAAGTCTAGAAGTGGTCCTTTCCAAGACATGTTGACCCCCTTTGACCTCTTGGTTACAGATACTAAAGGAATCCTCAACTTGACACTTCATCCCAGTCCACTCAAAATCAAGAGGATATTGAGCCATTCCCCATGCCTAATGATGACATCCAAGAACCCTTTGTAAGTAATCCATCCTTTGAAACTGACCCATGTTAAGAATTTGATCCAAAGCATGTTGAAAGCAACTCTGAAATCATTCAAAATCAAGAATTTGTATCCCCAAGATACTACAATGATATAATGGACACTCTCCTATCTATGCAAGATGCACATACTCCTCCATCTACCCATGAGATGCTTTCTATGGATGGACACATAGATGATCTTCATTCAAAAGAGGATTCCTTTACTCCTGACATTATTACACAAAAAGAGCAGGTTATTGATTCCTATAGTCAAACTGAGTTTTCAACAACAGTATCAGATATATCCAAAATTTAGACTAAGGACATCATAAATAAAGATATCCAACATTATATGCTCAAGGAAACAAGTTAGAAAAAAGAGTATAATCCAGAGTTAGTAGAGCATCAAATTGAAACAATGTCATCTATAGTGGTCATTTTTTAGAGCATGTTTACTAAACAAGACATATCAAAACAAGTAGAATCAAGTAACAAAGGTGCCATTACTACCATACTAGGGGAAAATTTTTCTCAAGAAAACATCAACATAGGGAGCATGAAGAATCCTTATGATGAAATTGATGTCAATACTACAACCAGCCATGCCACGAATCTTCATCCACCCATCACCCCATCCATGAATTGGGACCAACGTCAAAAGAAAGAATTGAATCAAAGTATGAAGAACGTTATCAAAGAAAAAGAATCTAGAAAGCATAATGGACAAATCAAATCCAAATGGATACCAAAGAATACAAAGAAAGATTATCCCTATCAAACTCCATTAGTCAAAGAAACTATGGGGAAAAATAAAAAAGGGAAAAGAATCCATCAAAGATTTCCACAAAAGAAAAAGAAGGCTTTTCAAGTGACGTACAAAGTGTATCAAGTAGTTGGTATTAATTTCACACACACTTTCATATCCACCCATCATTGCTCATCTTCCCACGTTTGGAGAGTTAAAGGTTCCAAACTGCCAATCAATCCATATTTTATCCCTAAACACACTCCATCCATGCCTCCACGCATGATATCTAATTCTCCCATTGACCATGTATTGGCAATGACCCTTGATCATAAGGATTTCGAAGGCACTTTATCATGATGTACGCATAGAGATAGAGTTAACCCTGATATCAATAAAGCAAATCAAGAATCTCAAAAGTTGCATTCAAGTGCATGTACCTTAGCAAAACAAATTCTTCAAGTAGGATATCGATGGCACATTATGACATGGGAATCTACATCAAAACACCATGTGATTTAGCATGAGCTTAAAATCTTTCAAAAAAAAATCAAGAAAGAAAAAAAAATGAAAATCCAAAAAAATTAGAAAAAGGATTGAAAACAGTAAAGAAAAAAATCTTCCTCTAGTGAAAACCACTTCATGGTGCTTTGGGAAAGACCATGATGAAAACCTGGAAAATAAGCATCATGTGTGGAATTGAGCATCTGTGTCCACTATCACAAGAGAAAGCATCTCATCCCATCCATAATAAATCCAACATTTCATCCATTTTATCCATAATAAATCCATTCATCCATGAAGCATTTATCCAATCCATTTTCATCCATCTACATCCATAGTCTGAGTCATCTTGATATTGAAAAAGTTTGGTGCACACTTTACGCTTGCTTATGGAAAACATTTTGATATGGGTCATTTTCATTGATCCTATCCTATGCAGCATTATCTGAGCCATGAAGCATTATCCAAATGAGCATTCTTTATCTGAATACCTTATCTTATCACAAGATAATCCATATCCCTCCATCCATACACCTATCTAAGCATCTATCCATAATATTCCATACATTGGTAGACACTGGGGGCAGATATTTACATCTTTCTTCGAGAATAAATCTTGATCTATATCCTCCAACTTATGTGGCAATCCGAACATTGGCAAATGTGAAATCAAATTGGTCAAACCACTTGTGAGAAAAATTCCAAATCACTAGCCCATGGCATATTTTGACGAGCAAATTTTCCTTATCAAGCTTCATCTTTCATTGAACATCAATCCAAATAATCATTATCAGTTGCATCTAGTTTGCATGTTAATGCCACATCAATCATTCAAACATCTTTTGTTTCAAACCAAGCTTCATCAATCATGATCAATCAAATCCAATCAAGAAATCATCAAGATATCCTTGTGTTGCTTAACACTATCCTTGCATTGTTGTGCACCCTCAACAATGTTATCATCATCAGTCTTGATCAAATCATCATCAATCCATAAATATTGGGATATCCTTCCTAATCATTCTGTTGCTTAACACTATTCATGCATTGTTGTGCATCCTCAACAATGTTATCATCATCGATCCTTGCATTGTTGTGCATCCTCAACAATGTTATCATCATCAATCCTGATCAATCAATCTTTACATTTTTGTGCATCCTCAACAATGTTATCATCATCATTCGTGATCAATCAATAGTTGCATTGTTGTGCATCCTCAACAATGTTATCATCATCAATCCTGATCAATCAAATCCTTGAATTGTTGTGTATCCTCAACAATGTTATCATCATCATCAATCCATCGATTCGATTAATCAACCTTAGCTTGGTTTTCAACAAAATCCCAAAACATAGCACTGATAGCATCAGACACTTCCTTATCCAAATAGTCAAAATCATGTGAAAATCCAAAAACATGCAAAAGCACAAAATCCAAAAACATTCATAAAATATCAGAAAACCCCAAAACATCAAAAAATCAAAAATTAAAACATTTGTAAAAATCTCAAAAAATACCAAAAACAGCCTCAAAACATTCCAAAAACATCAAAAACATCCAAATATTTGAAAAAATCCATCTGTCTCATCTCACTTTCACTTAAAATAATCAATCATCCACAGTAAACTAATTGCCACCTTCATCCTTTAGAAAAACAAATAGAAACAACCACAACAATCAACAAAAACAAGCTTCAATCATAAAATCAAAAAATGAAGAAACAAATCATTAAATGCAAAATCAAACTCTTGATCATTTTCAAACATGTCAATCAACTTAACAACCCATCATCATCCTATACAATGCATGTCCTAGGATATATCGTTCCGAAAATGGGCATCATTTTGGATATCACCTTGGACTTTTATCCTATAAAAACAAATCCCTGTGGCTAGAGGTATGAATAACATTGGCTTGTTTTCATACTTGATCTTTTCTTTTGATTTATCTTATTGCGCTCATTCCAAGGACCTCTCAATGATATGCAAACGAAGGATTTAGAGAGATAGGAATGGGGCAACGATCATTATATTTTGTCTTTTTGGATTGTTGGATGTTCTTGAAAAATAACTTGGTGAATACTTGCTTTGTTAGGTACATCCTAGCAAGGTTTCCATCTATCAAGTGTAAACAAGAATACTCCTATCTATTTTTTGAGTCAAATTCCATCTCACTAGGTACAACACCATCCTAGTTCTTTATACCTTGATGCATCACAACTATGTGTGTTATCAAACATAAGGTAAGTAGCCCTTTTAAAATCCCAATCCTTGATAAGAAAATCATCCATTTCTCATCATCATCTCTAATAAAGTCTCATCAGATCATGGAATTTTTGGATCCTTTTCTCATCATATCATTTCTTGTTTCTTCTCTCTATGCTAACATAACATCACCAATGCATCCATCATGCATCCATCCTGCATCCATCTTGTATCCATGAACCATCAATATTATGCATAGCATCTACCATGCATGTTCATCATCATAATATAGATTTGTTAGTCTAAGCATCTCATAAATCACACATTTGCATAATCATAGCATATCGCATCATCCATCTCATCCATCATCACATCATATCATCATTTAAGTTGTTTAGGATAATATAGATTGGTTATTCTAAGCATCCTAAAAATATCTCATTTGCATCATCATCCATAACCATCCATTTTGAACCTCTTTATCATGAGATTGACCCTCAAATAGAATCCTTTTGCTCGATCTCTCAAGGGGGAAATGTACTAGTGTACTTTCTGCTGGGGTATTCAAAAAAATCAGAAAAATTTTAAATTTTGATTGCGACAAGTTTATTCTTTGAACCAACACAACAAGTACATTTCTTCAAAGAGGGGAAAAATGTAGACACATGAAATTAGCACCATTCACATTCATCAGGTAAATCAAGGTCATCCATTTAAATTAAATAAATCAACTTTGTTTAATTTAAGTCTCACATCACCCTTTTAATTAAATAAACAAAACTTTATTTAATTAAATACCAAATGCATTTTCCATCCCTTTTGATTTAAATAAATCAAATTATTTAAAATAAAATAAGTCAAAATCACCTAATCATCATCTAAGCTATTCTAATCCTAATTAACCTAACCTAACCACACATCAAATCATCTAGCTTTTCCCACTTGCACCAATAAATCATTTTAATTCATTTATAAAATCAGCATTTTCCCTCAACATGGCATCTTTGAGGAATATTCCCTCAAGTTTGAATTAAAAAACAAGTGGACATATACATCCAACATTGCAATAAATTCTCTCTTACATGTCCCCCACTCAACATTTAACTCTCAATTTCAAATTTGAATCTCCCTCTCTTTGGCACATTGACCAAAATGTTCTCATTCCTCAAGCCTATCAAAAGTTGACAAGTGGATTCATCTCATTGGCCAAATCTTTATCCCACATTGCTCTCTCATAAGCATTCTTTCAACTTAAGAATCTTTAAATAGAGATCATCTCCATTGATTTAATCCTCCACAATCTTAGCATTTCATCTCCACAACATAATCCACAAATCTTATGCAAAGTCACTCTCTTCAATTGAGAACTAATTTTTTCCACCTCATATCTTAGCATTCCATATCATATCCAAATCATCTTCATCATGGATGTTAGCAAAGGATTGGGAAAAGGGCTTCTTTCCATAGAAGCATGAATCCACTATGAGAAAAAGTTTTGATTATGTTTTTATATGCTTGCAATTTAGTGGTCTTTGTTCTACTTAGTTTGCATATTTTATCATAGTCAAGTATTTCATAGGAATCTTACATTAGATTATTTTGAATGGGCTAATAGCTAACTATGGTCATTGTTTGAAGTAATGAAAGTTTTAAGGTTCACAGGTTTATAGGAAATTGTGTGAGACTAAGTTTGGTTATTAAAAAATAACCAATAGAAGATAAAGTTGCAAAAGTTGTCAAAGTTGTCAAGAAGTTGTCATCTACACAAAAACTCGCCTATAGGATAGAATTCATACTTTCAGGCTTGAAGATCAGACAAGAAAAAAGCTACAAAATATCTTTAGTGGCTACAAAAATATCAATTATACCCTAGTATTGGGACTAAATCGCCCATCTAGGCATACGAGTCTCATTATAATCCTTTTATCAGAATTCTATAGATCTTGATTAGTCACCAGAAGATTGTAGATTTTTCCTAGATTCGTGTAGTAAGACTAAATCACCTAGCTTGGTGTATCAGTCCCAGTGCCCCTTAAAACAACAATTTCTAGGGTTTTTAGACCTTTTTTTTACCTCTCCATTCTTCCAGGTACTTTTCTATTTTAGGTTGTTTATAAATTTTATTTAATGCTTTCAAGTTTCTATGGTTTTGTGAATAAGAGTTTTTTTTTCTCCTTTGAAGCTTCAATTAAATGGTGAACCTACATCTAATCATACAAGGATACCCCTAGCCCATTCCTTGATCAAGTCACTTTGTTGAGGGATCTTGGTTTCCTAATGAACTGAAGTCTAAAATAAGTCCTAAGTTCCATCTCCCAAAAGGTGGACCCTTATTTCCCTTGTGTTCAGTATCATCTATAAATGCATCTGTAGAGTATTAATCAACTATAAAAGAGGTAAAATTGTAACTAGTCACTCTTGACCTAGTGATAGTTATATGTGTCAAGTGTGTAGTTTGTACATAGCTATTGTTTGCTATGATTTTCTATTTTATTTGATTTGAATTCCTCTTAAGTAGCACCTCTAGGGACACCATCCTAAGTTTAATTTTTATTTGCAAGAGTAGGAGATATTAACCACTCTTATATTTAATCTTTAATCACCTTGATTCTATAGAAGATTCATTATCTACCTTAAAGACAAACCCCTAACCCCAAATGTGGATAAAATCTCTAGGATCTAGGAGAGTTATTTTGGTGCCTAGTGAATGACACCATTATTAGGGAAATGTTAAATTAACATTAAACACGAAGGACCAAAGTTAATTAGTAAATATAGTGAAACCAAGAAACATTTTTGGTTAACATATTAAAAAAATTGCTATTATATTTTATTTCTCTTGATAGAGGAGCGATGAATTTATCAAGGATAAACTTCCAAATAACTAGAAAGAAAATAATGTTAGGTAATTTGAGAGGACTAGGGTCTACAATTTAGGTACAAACTAATATAATTTTGGTTCAAGTAAGAAAAATGCAAGCCAGATGGAGAGATAAAATCTAGGTATGACATATTTGCATGATTCCCATGATACTAAGTTAGTTGGTCTAGCTAGTAGAATAATTTGAGTTAATTTGAGAGATTAGTATCAATATAGTATAGATTATTTAAATCAAAAAATGGCTAGAACAAGTAGGATAAATTTTAAATATAACTATGGCATGTCACAAAAATTACAAAATAAGAGAGTAAGAAACAAAAGAGAATCTAAAAAATTATACATTAAGCATGTGAACCCTAAATTTCTCCTCACTACACATATGATAAATTTGAAGGACACCCATCATCCTTTTGTTCTCACTACCTCACCCAACACTAGAAATAAATTGTAGTATTACTCATTTCAATAATGTTAATGCCACTATACTCAATAATAAAATGTAGTCAAACAAGAATGGGTTGTCATAAAGACCTTGTTGAAGAAATTATCCATATGCAACATGAGATGCGAGCACAACTTGAGATTCAATGGTATCAACTTACATTGAATATTCAATTTATAAATTATAACCAATAGGCTTAAGGTTCTTGATTATTGAACCAAAATCAACAGTTCCAAAGTACTCACTAAAAAGGTATTCATGTCTATCCATAGGTGTTCTCCAATGTTCAACATTAGAATATACAAAACTAGTAATTAGGATAATGGGAAAAAAATAATTTAAATGTGGGGTAAAACATTAATATGGACCTTAATGGTTTAGATATTTCCGCTAATAATATAGCCTCATGGGATTTATAGATGGGTGATCCCACAATAGTGGTTTACAATTTTTGGCCAAACTAGACACTGAAATATTTTTTTAACTAAATCTTGACTTTTAGGCACCTATAGTGGCTAAACCATGAGGAGTTTGAAGATGATGAAAACTAGAGTTTCATGACATTTTGTTTGCAGATTCTAAATATATTTTTTTCAAAATTTTTGGAATCAGATCGCACTTCTTTTTCCATCTACCTCGAAAACTAGTTTTTTTTCAAAAAACAACATTTTTAAAAAGTGAAACTCATCATAATTCTTTCAAATTTAGATTTGTAACTCCAATATCTAGTGCTTCCACTTGGTTAGATAGTTTTTTATTGAATATTTTTCTTTAATCAAGTTTCGAAGTCAAACCAATTACAATTTAGACATAGCGCGATTGTATAATGCGTAACTTTTTTTGTATGTATTGAAATTCAAAAAAAAATTGTTGGATCAAGGACATCAATATCTGGTGCACTTATATTTTTCCATTTTTTTGATAATTTGTTATTTTTCCACATGTGCAGAAGAAAGAGCTTGATTTTTGGTGAAAAGCCTACATTCACAAAAAGTAAAAAATAAATATATAATAATAAAATTAAAGTTATTTAAAATTATAATTTTTGGGAAGATTATAATAATTACTACATAATTACAAAAAAAAAAATTTAAATGAATTCATTTGATCCCCAAAAGGGTAAATCAAAAGTAGTTTTTTATCAGCATTTTGATAGGTGTAAAGAAGACTCTATTATAGGTATGGTTTAAAACTAGCAGAGTTCTATCCAAGGGGGTTTGATCTAAGGTAGTTTGATCAAACCCTCTTCAATTGGAATGCTTTAAATGGAAATTTTAAAGGCTTAAAGCATTATATTTTCTAAAAATATGTGATTTCAACAAAAATCAAGACCTCCTAGTAATTGTAAACCAGCTTTGTGGGATCACCTAGATTAGAAAAATGAATATCCTTGGTATAGAAAGTTATATTAACCCTTTTCATAATTAAAATAGAGAATATATATCTCAAGTTTACGTGGAAACAATGTAATCATAGGGTATGTGTAGGATCATCCTGGAAAAAATAGGCCCTTAAGTGGCAAAAAAATTAGAAAAATTAGAGTTAGGCAACTTGACATAAAAGTTTGAATAAGTTATCTATATTATTTCAAAAATATGTAAGAATAGAATCTGTAGAAAATTGAATGTAGTTTCTAAACTACTAGGTTTATTTAAAAAAAAAAAATCTATTTGGTGAAAATTTGAAATTTCAATGTAGTAGTACTTAAATTTTAGGGATAAAATAAGAAGCAGGTGTCTGGTTGACCACCCTAACCACAATAAAATGATAATATTTTTTATAATATTTTAGATATAATTAGAGGACTCATGTCCCAATGTGATGCATATTATTTTGTAATATTTTTTCAAGTAAATAAGTAATTATGATTTTTTTATTACAACTTTTAAAAAATATAAAAACTTGTATGTTTGACCACCTTAACTTGGTCAACACTTTAGGAAATTCATTTTTTGTTTTTTAATCCTATAGTATGTGAAGCATATAATGTGATCCATGTTTTAGATTCAAAAAATGTGATACCGTTTGAAAGCTATAGATGTTTTTCAATCAACCTATCAATCTAGACTTTAGTCATAATTCAAATAGAAAATGAGTAATAATTACTTATTAAATTCAAAGTAAAGCATAGTTTATATTTGTGGAAATCTAAGAATCTCCTTTAAAAATCATTTTCGTTTCATCAATTTTGGGTTAAAAAAAACCATCAGCCACATACCCTAACATACCCATCATATTGCCACTTTTTGGCCCATCATGATCCTACGCATATCCCATAGGTGAGGAGATCTTAGGAATTTCATTAATATTACTAATGTACATGCAGTTAAATGTAAATATGTGATAATGAAACTATATATATTCATTTGAGGAGAGTACAAATGAATGGTATAGAAATCTCTATGATAATAGTATTAACACATGGGAGGAATTCACACAAATTTTCTAGCCTTATTATGATGATAGTGCTTGTAGACACATAAAAATGACCTAGGCTTGCAAGCTCTATTTTTACCACTTTCGTCCTAGCATAATTTTGACATTTTAATTATGTCCTTAGTCCACATTCAACTATTAATTAATTATTTAATTAATTCATGTCTTTTTATTCTTCATGATTATTAAATAAATAAATTTTATTTGTTTATTAAATACATCATTGATTGTCTATGTCTTCTGCTAATTAAATAAATTTCTTAATTTATTTAATTACCTTTCTTCATTTATTTCTCCCTGATTATTAAATAAATAAATTTTAAATCTGTATAGCTTCTGGATTTGATTGTGTGCAACAATTTTTAGCATCAATGTTTCGGATCACACTACATGATCCATCATCAGGATGAAAGAGAGCAAGAGGAATTAAATTCAATTTAATTCCTCTTGCTCTCTTTCATCCTGATGATGGATCATGTAGTGTGATCCGAAACATTGATGCTAAAAATTGTTGCACACAATCAAATCCAGAAGCTATACAGATTTATGATATGGATTGTGGAAACCTATTATCATTAATAAATAAATTTTATTTATTTATTTAATATGTCACTAGTTCTCATGATTAAATAAGTTTATTAATTTATTTAGTCATTAATCATATCTTCTAAATTAAATAATTATCTTTAATTATTTAATTGCCAAATTTAACATTTCTCTCATTTTAAATAAATAAATTATTTAAAATGATATCACATTCTTTGCTATCAATTCATTTTAGTAAATAATCTAAAAATTGATTATTTATTATCTCACAAAATCCATATTTTGAATTAATTTAATTCGAAATGGTAATATTCTTCGAAAAATCAAGTAATCAAGCAGATTCTTGATTTTCCCAAATCCACTTTTTAGTTTATCTCTTATCTTGATTTTTTGAACCTCACAAATTAGGCAGTCTTTATATTCTTGATTTTTGAAAATATATATTTTTCTAATTAATTGTTTTATCTATTCTCCACCGCTGATTTTATTTTCTTAAATGACATCTCGACCACTCATTTAATGTTTTTTTCCTAACCTTGATTAGGGATTATCACTTTAAATCTTGTCCTCTGATTTTAGGTTTCTATCAAAAGTCGATCTCGTTTGTCCGTTGAAAATTGCATTTTCTATAAAATGCCAATTTTGCTCACATTTTTGACTAGTCAGACTTACACTTATTCTAGATATTGCAACATTTTATTCTCGTATTGTGATTTCATCAAGATTTAGAAATTTCTTGGCATAGGCATTTTAGTCATTTCCTCATAGGCATAGACATATGTTTAAAATCCTTCAAAGCTTGTTTAGGACTTCGTCATAGTCATTGCTCGTACATTCAATCTGAGGGCAACACAACAATCAACAAGTTAGAAGGTGCTATGAAGGTAATTCATGGAAGCTTCGATGATAGGTATAATTGTTTCATTGGTGTTTAGTTTCCATTGTTCTTGGTAGTTTCTTTGCGTTTATATGCTTTATTGATTTGATAATCTAACCTAAAATTTACCCTTAGAAACATTGGAGATCATTATCAAACTACTAATGAATTTTTTTTCAGAACACATGTCGAAGACCCTAGTTAAATTTTTGAAACAAATTGTCTAGTAGTGTAGAAAATATTTCACTTGGATTAAAATTAACAAGTTTCTACTATGTTTTGTGCAAAAGAACATTTGTGTTATTACCCTCACGATTTGGTATATCAAAGTATCCTCTCCTCTTGCGCATCCATGTGATCCTGGGAGTAAGAGAAACAGTTACTGACTCTAGAACTTGGGCCTATTCTAGTGGGAAAAAGTACTCACCCTAGGATGAATCAGACTGGTAGCACCCTAAACCCAAGGGACTTCCAGCCAGTATATAAAGGTGGATTCTTGGGGAAAGCCCAAGAATCACTCATATGGTTCCAACAAGATGGATTTGAAAGAGGAATCTCACCACATGGATCATACCCATGAACGAAATGCCTAAATTAAACACCTTTGTTTGTAATGTCCAAAATCCTTCTAGTTACTGGTGCAGTAGGTCGGACCTATGAAGTCGTCTCATATTCTTACGGTTCATGTTTAGAGATGAAAGTATGCCATGGGATGTTCATGGGTACTATAGCTTGGCTACCCCCAATGATGTTAATGAGCTGTGGAGGGGAGCCAGAGGGGTCAAGCTATTAATCATCTACCTTAAATAAGTGTAGTTGGGGAAACCCAAGTGAAAACTGAGTAAATACTATCCTACAACCTAGGATGTGCTTGTCTATTGTCAATTAAATGTTCTTTGAGTCCAAAATCAAACTGAAAATACTTTGTCCTATGATTGTCTTTATTTTTTAGAACTTGATCATGGAAAACATCAGTTTTATATTTCCATTCACTGAAAACAAGCAACTATTAATAGAGTCACAACTATTCACTAGAGAGTCACAATTATTCTATCGAGTCACATATGTTAAGCATAGAGTTGCATCTGCTCATTTGAACACCACATCTAGTTTACAAAGACCACACTAGTGATATTCTATGACCTAAAATGATGCATTTTCTAGGAAACAAAATACACCATGTCGTAAACTAGAATTCAAGTCCAAACATCTTTTTCAAATGTCTCTATGAAAAACTAGAATTGAAATTTCTCAAAACATCCATCATTTGCATTCCTTAGCTCACATTTTAACAATAGGTTTAAATTTCCAAATTGTAGTTGCATTCCCTAGGCGTCATAATCATCATTTTTAACATAAATTTGTCCTTAGGTTTCATCTTGGCAAACTTTGGATTAGGCCAAATCTCCACACTTTGCAAAACCATTGTTTTCAAAAATAGGTTATCCTGGGACTTAGTCATTATTCTTCTTTTCAGTCATTGTCCTTTTTGTGAGAACCTCCAACTCAACAGTCTAGTTAGGCAGGCTCATTCGTCATTTCAACATTGTCATTTAGTTCCATTAGCAAGTCCTTTGATAACCAAAATTGAGACGTAAGTTAGGCTTAATGTGGTTAGATGAAATTTTCTCCAAATATTGTCCATCTTAGTCCTCATTTTGCACCTAGAATTTGCATCATAGTCCTCATTTGGCATCTAGACTTGCCATTGGTCATTTTCCTTATTCAACATTTTCATATTAGTCTTCATTGCCACCTTGGTATTTGGCATCCTTTCTTGACAATTTTATCGCCTTACATTATTCATTTCCCTTAGACAAACGCCATTATCACTTTGCATTTAACAACATCATGACTTCCACCACCTTGTATTCCCTTCAACAAAATATTGATAGGCTTACTAGTAAAGTTGAATACTAGTTACTCTATAGAGGTCAATAACAACAAGCCTTAGACTTTAGGAGACAATTCCTCCAAACCAAAAATCAATGTCCTTCGTACCAACTACCCATTAGTCCAAGTCCTCCATCCATCTACCCTCACCATCAATAGTCACTTAACATAAATCCTAACATTAATTCACAACAAATGTCCACTTATCACCCTTATCCTAATCTTGACAAGGAAAGCCAACTGTCCACTAGTCCATCCCAAACCTCCATGTCATATTCTAGCCCTTCACCTATCAATCCTGTCCAAGTCTCCAAGTCCTATCCTAGTCCTTCACATACTAGTCACTTCCAAGTCTCCATGTCATATCCTAGTCCTTCACATGCTAGTCCAGTCCAAGTTTCCATGTCCTATCCTAGTCCTTCACACACAAATCTAGCCCAAGTCCCCATGTCCTATCCTAGTCCTTTACATACTAGTCTATTCCAAGTCCCCACATCCTATCCTAGTCCTTCATTCATTAATATTTTTCAAGTCACCCCCTCACAAGCCACATCTAGTCATGAAAATTCTATCATTACTCCAAGGCACATCCCATTGTCTAAACTTGAGGATACATTTTAAAATGAAAGCCAAAAGCATGACCTTATAATGTCATCCTCATGTAAATAACAAGGCAGTCCATCCCATGACCCTATC
The DNA here is from genome assembly GCA_007258455.2 of Sequoia sempervirens. Taxonomy (NCBI): domain Eukaryota; kingdom Viridiplantae; phylum Streptophyta; class Pinopsida; order Cupressales; family Cupressaceae; genus Sequoia; species Sequoia sempervirens. The sequence continues at coordinate 606,314,253 of VDFB02193867.1, forward strand.
TTTCAATCCATTCAAGAAGTCCTTCAAGACAATCATGACATCCAAAATACACCTACCATTGACCAAGAATTCCAAATCCATGACAAACCCATCTTTGACCAAGACCCTACCATTGACCAAGAAGTTCAAATCCATGACAACCCCATCTTTGACCAAGACCCTACCATTGACCAAGAAATCCAAAACAATCCACTCCTTGACCTTTACACCATTTATGATCGAACACTTGAAAACCCTATACAAGCCTCGACTATCAACACTTTCCAAGATGAGACACTTGCCTCCATGACACACATAGGCGATATTGCTCAAGAACAAGAGTCTTCCATTATGGAAATATTTACAAATGATCAAGCTATAGCTAAATTTACTGGACTCTATGACACCAACCATAACAATTGTTTTGACTTCGACTTGGAAACACCAATAGAATCATCTGAACCTAACATGTCACAAGATCAGACCAAAGATATCAGTCAGAAATATGTCCAACATGATAATGAAGCTAAGAAACTTTATCAAATAGGGTCATCTATCTTTGTCAGAGTAGGCTTCCTCGCAAACAAAAGTATTCCAAGTAACAATGTCCACATACATCATGATGGGTTAGCATCTTTCTTTCAAAATAATAAATAACCCATCCCAAACAAAATCTATCAAAGCATGCAATATCAAGGAAAAAGACTAGGCATACATGAGCAAGGCATTTGAGAACCAACACAACTTTAGTTAAATTACAGACATCAAGGTCTTGGCTATTCTTTAGCTAGAAAATCAAACGATGTCAATGGAACCTCCTCAATACTAGGGGCAACCTTGTCAGATACAAACATCAAAATAGAGTCCATGAGAAATCCTTGTCATAAGGTTGTTTGCAACACCCCGTCCACCCACACCATAAACCATCATTCTCAACATCTTAAACCTTCCCTTTGGAACCAACAAAAAAAAAATTCTTACAAAGTTAAAAATCAAATGTCAAAGGCCATCGAATTAGACAAAAAAACAAGTGGACAAATGAAATTAAAATGGATCCAAAAGAAAAGTGGATCAAGCAAAGAAAATATGTCAAAAGAAAAAGTTAATTACAATGTGGAGCCACAAGCAAAGAGGACTCCCACATATAACAGATTTCCACCTCCTTCAAAATGGTCATCAAGCAAGGCATATAAAAGTGTTGGTTCCAAACATCATTCCAATCAAAATTCCAAAATACATCATCCACCATCCCAAGTTTGAAAAATAAAAAGTGATACATCCAAACATCCAAACAACCTTTCCACATCTACCATCATTTGTCATAATCCTACATCTCATCTAAAGTCCAAAAATCCCACGTCACACATCTGTCACATCTTGGCAACAACTCTTTACCATAAGGACTCTCATGGCACTCTATCACGATGTGTGTATTCTGATAAGGCCAACTCTAGTATCAAAAAGGATCACAATGACATCGATCAATTATATGCAAGAGCTATGATCCTAACAAGACAACTCCTTCAACAAGGTCATTATTGGCATATCATAGCACCAGTCTCTACATCGGCACCGTCAGTGGATTCAAAATAGTCAGTGGGCATCTAAAGCATCCAGGCTATCTACAAAATCATAAATAAATAAAAAATGAAAAATGTAAAACATTGTCACCCTGATGAAAACCTGGCAAACAGGTGTCTTGGTGACACCAAAAAAATCAAAAATTCAAGAAAATAGTAAAGAGAAAAAATTCATCCAATGGTGAAATCCTAGCAAACAAGCACCCTAGATAAGTACCATGATGAAAACTTGGCAAACAAGCATCATGTGTAAAATAAATCATCTATGTCGACTTTTACACTTGGGGGCAAGTTGTCTCATTTCCCATGCCTTCCTCATGGAATTTACGTCCATCTAAGCCCTATCATTTCCACACATTTTTCCCACCTACCTTGGTATTGACATAAAATAGGCACTCATAAATCATGCTTTGGGAAAACTTTTGACATGCCTATCCTTTGGTCATACATTATCTGTGAAATGTCATGTCATTACTGACATAACCTCATTATCCTTATGTGACATAGTGGACTTGAAAATCATATGACAATTCCTTTAGTCTCATGTCTCTCATCTTTTACTAAGGCCACTTCTCATCCTTTCATGTATGTCACCTATCTTGGCTTTCCCTTATCAAATGGTCTAAGGATACTCCATCATCCATTTTAGTCCTAACCAAGTCATTCCAAATGCAACGAGTCTAATCTATACAAGAAAATTATCCAAAACATTACTTTCCTTTGTTCCCGGCCCAGCTGTAGACCTCGATACTTTCGTTGCATTATCGTCATCCTCATGTTGTTTTGAGATGTGTCCTTCCCATGTCAAACAATGTTGTCATTACCTATCAATTGGTATTCAACTTCACTAGGGGTACAATCATGTTTGTCCATGGATTCTCATGTGTAGGCATTAGTCACTTGCATTTTTCATGATTCTCTTAAACCATTCAGAAAGATAAAAACATGATAAAATGTCCTAAAAAAATGACAAAAACATCATAAAGTGTCTTGAAAAAAGACAAAAAAATCATAAAGTTTCCTGAAAAAAAAGACAAAAACATCATAAAGTGTCTCGGAAAAAAAGGCAAAAAACATCATAAAATGACCTAAAAAAATGACAAAACATCATAAAACATCCTGAAGAAAGACCAAAAACATTGTAAAATGTCCTAAAAAAAAACCAAAAATTGAAAAACGTCCTAAATAAATCACAACAAATGTCAAATTATCTCAAAAAAACAAAATGAAGTCATTTCCCTTTGAAAGTCCATCATTTCAATCAATCAGTCTTTGTCATTTGTCTGAACTATGTTGTCTCTACGTAGTTGTTACATAGGCAAGACTCATTTTTGAGTCCCCGAGACATTAGGTCTATCATTTTAGGTTTGTCAAAATAAAATAATGATGCAATCTTTGGTCATCAAGACAAAGTCATTGGTCATGTCAAACTATGAGGTATTTGAGTGTATGACGTAGGAAAGGCCATTTGTCGATGAGCCCTCGAGGTCACACTAAGTTGCCCATTAGGGTTCATGGCACTACACTGACACACATGTCAAAAGTCTATAGGTCAAAAAAATCATTAAATCACAATATGTAAATCATCTATTCAACATGACAATCACATCAACATGTCAAGAAAATTGACATATGGTCAACACAAGTCAAACTCAGTCAAAACAAGTCAAATGATCATAACCTGTCAAACTATCAACTCTTGGTTAGCTTTTAGATGTGTCCTTCTAAAAGATAACCTTTGTCATTTATGCCTTAGGATGTTTCCTTCCTAGGCATCGTCATCGTCATTTGACATTTTTGAGGGATCCTCTTGACATTTAAGGATGACTCTTCTCGACATCAGCATTCCTCATATGTGTCCTTATGAAGAACAAACTCTATCATTTATGCCTTAGGATGTGTCCTTCCTAGGCACCATCATCGTCCCTATCATTTGGAATTTTGAGGGATCCTTTCGACATCTAAGGGATCAAACCTCTTGACACCAACATTATTCAAGATGTGTCCTTCCTGAACTTGGCAATATTCGACATTCGTCATCTAGGCATCATCAAAACCTTGACAACCTAGCATCTCAACATCGTCAAACTTAACAACTCGACATTAAAACATCGGATATCCAGACACACTTGGAAAACACTTGGCACTTGTCTTTTGGCTTTTTATCATGTTACTAGTTCTTCAGCGAGATCCCAACAATAGGATTTAGAGAAGCAGCGACGTATCATGATGTTTGTCTTGAATTTTGACACACATGTTACTAGTTTCTTAGCGATGTCCTGAATTCAGGATTTAGAAAAAAAGTGACGTATCATGATAATGGATTTATTTTTTATTTTGACAATCATGTTGCTAGTTTCTCAAGAATGTCCTTGAAACAAGATTTAGAGAAGCAATGATGTTTCATGACTTGTATTTCTTTTCTTTTCTATTTGTAGTTGGTTATGGAAAAAAGATTGGGGCAATTGCGCTCTTGGTATGAGTCATGATCATCCTTTTCTGTGACTACTTGTCTTATGTGATGGTACAACCTTGTACACCTTGATCTATGTCATATCATGGTGTTTTTTGGCCATCACAATAATCTGCCTAGTGATGATTAAGAGCAATAAATATAAAAAGTCCTATGGTAATGTTTTGAAGGATTTGGTCTAGGAACTAACATGCATCTCCTTTTGTCTTGTCATATTCTCTCGCTCATCTCATATAGGCATTGTATCCATACCATCATCCATATCTTTTGCACTAACATTTCTTTGTCTCTTCATATTCTATTCTTCTCATTAATTTTGAGAGCACACATGTGTTTTTAGAACTCATCTGTCCTCTCGAGGGGGCATACCACTACATCCCTCATCATTCTTTCTCATCCTGTTTTGCACTAGGGCATATTCTTGACTTATTTTCTTTGTCATAATGTGACATGTTACACTATGACAAAGAGGGGCAAAATGTAGAGACATAGAACTGACCTAGGCCTACAAGCTCTATTTTTACCACTTTTGTCCTAGCATAATTATGACATTTTAATTATGTCCTTGGTACACATTTGACTATTAATTAAACAATTCATAATTATTTAATTAATTCATGTCCTTTTATTCTTCATGATTATTAAATAAATAAATTTCTTAATTTTATTTATTTATTAATTTATTTAATCATTGATCATATCTTCTAAATTAAATACTTATCTTTAATTATTTAATTGCAAAATTTATCATTTCTCTCATTTTAAATAAATTAATTATTTAAAATGATATCACATTCTTCACTGTCAGTTCATTTTAGTAAATAATTTGAAAATTGATTATTTATTATCTCACACAATCCATATTTTTAATTAATTTAATTTGAAATGGTAATATTCTTCCCAAAATCAAGTAATCGAGTAGATTCTTGATTTTCCCAAATCCACTTTTCAGTTTAGCTCTTATCTTGATTTTTTGAATCTCACAAATCAGGCAGTCTTTATCTTCTTGATTTTTGAAAATCTTTATTTTTCTAATTAATTATCTCATCTATTCTCCACCGCCAATTTGATTTTCTTAAATGACATCGCAACCACTCATTAATTATTTTTCCTAACCCTAATTAGGGATTATCACTTCAAATCTTGTCCTCTGATTTTAGGTTTCTGTCAAAAGTCGATCTTCTCCATCCATCCAAAATTGCATTTTCTATAAAATGCCAATTTTTCTCACATTTTTGACTAGTCAGACTTATGCTTATTTTAGATATTGTAGCTACATTTTATTCTCGTATTGTGATTTCATCAAGTTTTAGACATTTCTTGGCATAGGCATTTTAGTCATTTCCTTGTAGGCATAAACATATGTTTAAAATCCTTCAAAGCTTGTTTAGGACTTCATCATAGTCATTTCTCATACATTCGATCTGAGGGCAACACAACAATCAACAAGTTAGAAGGTGCTATGAAGGTAATTCATGGAAGCTTCGATGATAGGTATAACTGTTTCCTTGGTGTTTAGTTTCCATTGTTCTTGTTAGTTTCTTTGGATTTATATGCTTTATTGATTTGATAATCTAACCTGAAATTTACCCTTAGAAATAGTGCTAACTCTTTACTTTCAATTCAAAAATTCACCACCATAAAGAAGAGGTTAAATGAAATAGGGGTTGATTTTAGCAACAAGATTATCATGAAAGTGAGAAAGGTTCCCCCTAAACATAGACCTAACGATTCCAATTGTCTTATGTTGCATGATGGTGCATATCATGTGAAGATAAGGTATTTCCTTAGAGATAAGAGTCTAAAAACTCTTAGAGAAGAATATGCTAAAAATATCAACATTGAGAGTAAGATGAAGGTTTCAAGTAAAGATATAAAGAGAGATAATGTTAGACTGGCTTAGCTAAATATAAGAACCTCTACTAATCCTTTAACAATTGATGAGAAATTAGATATAATAATGGTTGTTGTGAAATATTTTCCTTGAAAGTAGAAGGAAATTAGAGGGGGTTATATCTCCTTTGCTAAGTTATGATATAATGAGTGTAATTAATTACACAATAGAACTTATAGTTGTGAATTGTCTACAATACCATAGTATATGATAGGAAAAAATAATTCAAGTAGCAAGATAAAGGAACTAGTAATCCTCTTATAAGAGATAATATGCACTATAATAGCTATTTATGGTGTGATATCCATTACCTTCCTCATAATCCTATAGGTTATATGGCTACAACAACTGATAAGGGTATGTGTAGGATCATGATGGGCCAAAAAGTGGCAAAATGAAAAAAGTAGCATTTTGCACTTTCCAAAAATTGTGAAAATCCCGAGTTGACTTTTTTTGGGTTGGGTGTCAATACATTGCTCCATAGCAATGCCCAAGCCAAAGTACTACAAATCGGATATCCAATTCTTGTATGATATCTAGTTTGAAAAACATTTTAAAATGTAATATTTTGGTCCTATAAATTAGATATCCAATTTTTGCACACATATACCCAAGAGTAATTAGGAGGTGGAGGGTGAGAGAGAGAGAGAGGAGGAGGGAGGGAGAGAGAGAGAGATAATTAGGAGGGGGAAGGGAGAGGAAAGTGGGAAGAAGGGAGAGGTAGAGAGAGAGGGAGAGGAAAGGGAGAGAGAGAGAGAGAGAGAGAGAGAGAGAGAGAGAGAGCGTAAGAGGGAAGGGAGAGGGAAGAGTGTTGAGGGTGAGGATAGTTTAAGGGTTTATGGGTTGAGGGTTTAGGGATGAGGGGGTAGGAGGGAGAGACTTGAGAGAGAGAGAGGAGGGGAGAGAGAGATAAAGGAAGGAGGTTAAGGGTAGAGTAGAGGGTTTAATGTTAAGGGTTTAGGGTTAAGTAGAGAGAGATAGAGGGAGTGAGTGAGAGAGAGACCCAAGAGAGGGAGAAGGGGCAGGATGAAGACACTGAGAGAGAGAGAGGAGGGAGGGAGAGACAGAGGGAGGGAGGGTTAAGGGTAGAGGGTAGATGCTTTAAGGGTTTAGGGTTAAGGGTAGAGGGGAGAGAGATAGAGGGAGTGAGTGAGTGAGAGAAAGAACTAAGAGAGGGAGAAGGGGTAGGATAGAGAGACTTGATATGGAGTGAGTGAGTGAGAGAGAGAGAGACCTGAGAGAGGGAGTGGTGCTAGGAGGGAGAGACTTGAGAGAGAGATAAAGGAAGGGAGGGTTAAGGGTAGATGGTTTAAGGGTTAGGGGTTTAGGGTTAAGGGGAGAGAGATAGAGGGAATTAGTGAGAGAGAGATATAAGAGAGGGAGAGAGGGCAGGATGGAGATACTTGAGAGAGAGAGATATGGAGGGAGTGGAGGAGAGATAGAGGGAGGGGGTTAAGGGTAGAGGGTAGATGGTTTAAGGGTTTATGATTTGAGGGCTAAGGGTAGAGGGGAGAGAGTTAGAGGGAGTGAGTGAGAGAGAGACCTAAGAGAGGGAGAGGGGCTAGGAGGGAGATACTTTAGATAGAGTGAGTGAGAGAGAGAGAGAGACTTGAGAGTGGGAGTGGTGCTAGGAGGGAGAGACTTGATAGAGAGAGAGAGTGAGCAAGTGGGAGAGAGATAGAGGGAGACATGGTTAAGGGTAGAGAGTAGAGGGTTTAATGGTTTAGGGTTTAAGGGTTAATGTTTTAGGGTTTAAGGTTTAAGGGTAGAGGGGAGAGACATAGAGGGGGTGATCCCACAATAGTGGTTTACAATTTTTGGCCAAACAAGACACTAAAATAGTTTTTTCTAACTAAAAATTCACTTTCGGACACCTATAGCAGCTAAACCATGAGGAATTTAAAGATGATGGAAACTAGAGTTTCGTGAAATTTTTTCTATAGATTCTAAATATATTTTTTTTCAAATTTTTTGGAATAATGTTGCACTTTTTTTTCTATAACCCTTGAAAACTAGTTTTTTTCATAAAACAACATTTCTAGAAAGTGACACTCACCGTATAAAGCATAATTTTTTTTCCATGAAGGATAAAATTATAATTCTTTCAAATTTAGATTTCTAACTCCGATATCTAGTGCTTCCACTTGGTTAGATAGTGTTTTATTGAATATTTTTTCTTTAATTAAGTTTTGAAGTCAAACCAATTACAATCCAAATATAGATAGACCATATAACACGTAACTTTTTCTTGTATGTATCTAAATTCAAAATTTTCTTTTTTGTTGGATCAAGGACTTCAGTATCTGTTGTACTCATATTTTTCATTTCTTTTATAATCTTATATTTTTTCACGTGTGCATAATAGAGAGCTTGATTTTCGGTGAAAAACCTACATTCACAAGAAATAAAAAATAAATATAATAATAAAATTAAATTTATTTAAAATTATACTTTTTGGGAAGCTTATAGGAAGTACTACATACTTACAAAATAAATAAATAAATAAATTCATTTGATCCCCCAAAATCTAAACTAAAAGTGGTCTTTTATCATCATTTTGATAGGTGTAAAGGAGACTTTGTTATAGGTATGGTTTAAAACTAGTGGGGTTCTATCCAAGGGGGTTTGATCTAAGGTAGTTTGATAAAACCCTCTTAATTGGAATAATTTAAATGGAACTTTTGAATGTTTAAATCATTAAATTTTCTAAAAATATGTGATTTTAGCAAAAAATAGAATCTATGAGAAATTGTAAACTAACTTTGTGGGATCACCTAGAGGGAGTGACTGAGAGAGACCTGAGAGAAGGAGATGGGGTACGAGGGAGAGACTTGAGAGAGAGAGAGAGGGTAGAGGGTAGAGGGTAGAGGGTTTAAGGGTTTAGGGTTATTGGTAGATGAGAGAGAGTTAGTTCACATTTAGTGAGAGAGAGAGGGAGGGAGTGGGAGAGACATAGAGCATAGAGGGTTAAGGGTAGAGTGTAGAAGGTAGATGGGTAAGTTTAGAGAGGAGGGAGATAATATTGAGTGGAGAGAGAGAGAGACCTAAGAGAGGGAGAGGGGGTAGGAGGGTAAGACTTAAGAGAGAGGGAAAGAGAGAGGGAGTGGGAGAGAGATAAGGGGTAGAGGGTTTAAGGGTTTAGAGTTTAAGGGTTAATGGTTTAGGGTAGATGGGAGAGAGATAGAGGGAGTGACTGAGAGAGAGAGAATTGAGAGAGGGAGAGTGAGTAGGAGGTAGAGACTTGAGAGAGAGAGAGAGGGTAGAGGGTTTAAGGGTTTGTGGTTTAAGGATTAAGGGTTAAGGGTTTAGGGTTATGGGTAGAGGGGAGAGAGATAGAGGGATTCAGTGAGAGAGAGGGGGAGGGATTGGGAGAGAGATACAAGGTAGGGGGTGGGAGGTAGAGGGTTAAGGGTAGAGGGGACAAAGAAGTGAGAGAGAGAGAGACCTAAGAGAAGGAGAGGCGGTAGGAGGGTGAGACTTGAGAGAGAGGGAGGGAGGGAGGTAGTGGGAGAGAGATAGATGGTAGAGGGTTTAAGGGTTAAGGTTTTAAGGTTTAGGGTTAAGGGTATAGGGGAGAGAGATAGAGAAATTGAGTGAGAGAGAGAGACCTGAGAGAGGGAAAGGGGGTAGGAGGGAGAGTCTTGAGAGAGAGAGAGGGTTTTAAGGTTTAGGGTTATGGGTAGAGGGAGAGAGGGATTAGTGAGAGAGGGAGGAGTGGGAGAGAGATAAAGGTAGAGGGTTAAGGGTAGAGGAGAGATGGAGTGAGAGAGAAAGAGAAAATTGAGAGAGGAGAGGGTGTAGGAGGGTGATACTTGAGAGAGAGAAGGAGGGAGAGAGGGAGTGGGAGAGAGATAAAGGGTAGAGGGTTAAGCGTAGAGGGTAAAGGGTTTATGGTTTATGGTTAAGGGTAGAGGGGAAAGAGATAGAGGGAGTGAAAGAGTGAGAGAGACCTGAGAGAGGGAGAGCCGGTAGGAGGGAGAGTCTTGAGAGAGAGAGATGGAGGGAGTGGGAGAGAGATAGAGGGTAGAGGGTTTAAGGGTTTAAGGATTTAAGGGTTAAGGGTAGAGGGCTAAGGGTAGAGTGGAGAGACATAGAAGTGAGTGAGAAAGAGAGAGACTTGAGAGAGGGAGAGAGGGTAGGAGGGAGAGACTTGAGAGAGAGAGAGGGGAGAGAGAGAGGGGGGAAGGGAGATGGAGAGGGAGAGAGGGAAAAAGAGAGGGAGAGAGAGAAGGAGAGGAGGGAGAGAGAGGGAAAGAGATAATATTTAAATATTTTATCTATTAGTAATATATATATACATTAACTAGCATATAGAAATAATATTTAAATATTATACATAAAAATATAATATATAATATATTATATAATTTTGTAAGAGATTTTTTTTTATTAGACTGCAGGAATCGAGTAGCACGACCCCCTATAAACTGTAGTGTGCTTGATAAAAATTTTAATGTGACCGGCGACGCTGGTGTGACACGCCCTCTGGTACCACGGGGGTGGGGGAGACTAGAACTTGTGACCAACCTCCTGCTATAGGAAAGATTTAGCCAACCAAGCTAGGGCCCCAACCCTAATTTTGTAAGAGATTATCATAAATTGTATATTATATATTAAATTATAAACTATATTGTATATTCTAAACTAGATATATTAAAACAAACTATAAAATATTTATTGTATTTTCTAAATCATAAATTATAAAGTGTATAACATTTTTTAAAATCATACATAAACCAAATCAAATATCCAATTCAAAATAGATATCCGATTATAATCGGATATCTGATTTGAATCAGATATTCAATATTTCTGATACAAAATGTATTGCCTAGGGATTAGCCTTAGGCTTGCTTTGGAATTTGGCTAGGACATGCCAATCCTAAGAAGTCAACAAAAAAAACATGTTTAACAACTTACCTTGTATTTCTAGACTTCGCCTATGTGGCTAACAATTTTTTTTTTTTAGCCAAAATTGATGAAAAAAAAAGGGGTGTGTAGAAAAAATTCTCAACTTTCCACCAATATAAATTATTCTCTACTTTGAATTTAATAAATAATTATTATTCATTTTCTATTAGAATTACGACTAAAGTCCTGATTGATAGGCCAATTGAAAAAATCTATAACTTTCAAATGGTATCATATTTTTTGAATCCAAAACATGTGTCACATTCTATGCTTCACATTCTATGCTTCACATACTATATTATTAAAAAAAATGAATTTCATGAAGTTTTGACCAAGTTAAGGTGGTCAGACATATGGGTTTTTTATATTTTTTAAAAGTTGTAATAAAAAAATCATAATTAATTATTTACTTGGAAAAAAATTACAAAACAATATGTCACATTTGGACATGATTCCTCTACTTATATCTAAAATCTTATAAAAAAAATATAAGATTGTGGTTAGGGTAGTCAAACATACACCTACTTCTTATTTTTTCCTTAAAATTTAAGTACTACTGCATTGAAATTTCAAATTTTTGTTGGTGTAATTAATATTTAATTACACTTTAGCATAAGTTTACTTAGGAATATTTAATTCCTAAGTTATAGGTTCTAATCTTTATCTTATTGACCTATCTTATTGCTCAAGATAAGATTAGGTTTATGCATCTTTGCTTTTATAAAGAAAATTATCTCTTGTAATTATTGGTACTTCGAATATATCAAATTTGTACATCTTTTGCAAATCTCTGCTTTTTCATTTTCTCTTGTGTGGAAGGTGATTTTTCTAGTTTGCAATCAGATCTTGGTTTCTAACATGGTATCAAAGCCTTGATTTGCATCCCCTTCTCAGCTTTTTTGGATTAGATTAAGGTTTTTCATTGGATTCAAAGCGTTGGAAAAAGTTAGAAATGACTTTTATTTCATTCATTTTTATCATTGTTTGCCAGATCTACGAGGGTTTCAAGCTCAATGATTTTTTTGATAGATCTAGGGGTCACTTGATTTTCAAAGTACTTTGGGGCCAAACGGATCTCGTTGTTGGATTCGCAGTGCCCAAAAACCCCTATTTTGATATAAAATTTGTTTGATTTGGACAAAGTCGTCCGAAGAGGCAAATAATTTTTTTCCCAAGGGTCGTACCAGCCCCACGCACAGTTTCTGAGGCTCAAAGTATGAATTTTTTTTTAAAAATTATTTAAAAAATCCAAATTTTTGTGCAAGTTTTTGTGCAACTAGTTTATAGGCAACCACTACTCGCCTGCCACCTGGTGGCCTCCCACCGGCCACCTTCCCACCACCGCACCCAGTAGTCTCCGCCCACACACTGCTCAGCTGGTTTTAGCCACTTGCGGGCCACCAATCTTCAACCTGCCGCTCATTCCAACACTCTATCTCCACTCTGTTGGCCCTCAAGGGTTCCAAAGACCTATCTATAAGTCTTATAGGCGATCAGAAGCCTATTTTTAGACCCTGATGGGTTTCAAGCGCCTAGCGCCAATTCTATGGGCGACCAAAGCCCATGCGCCAGCCCCAACTAGGCCTTTAGCCCTAGCCCTGGTCACATGGGTGACCAAGGGTCGCACCAAAGCCCCCTAGCCACTAGCCCCCTGGTCCACCCAGGCGACCAGGGGCTCTATTTTTTAGCCTCTAAGGGCTTATGGCAACCAAATCAAACTTTTTGGAGCACTTTCACGGAAATGGGCATAATGCGGGCATACGATGTCCTTTGTTTGCAAACGAGATATCATCGGAAAGCTGTTTCGATGCTCTATTCAATGGTGAAGGTTTTATTTTTATTTTTTTATTTTTTGATCTCTTTTCTAGCCTCAAAAGTCAGATGTTTCTATTTTCACTCTGAGAAGCATATCTTTTGACTCGCTTATCCATTTTTCATGATTTTTCATAGCATGGGAAAGCTAGTTTTGGCCTCTATGCATATCTGAGGTTATTTAAAGAATATGTGTACCTTATTTTATGCATGCATTAATTTTTTTTTCGTACAATAGGTTTTCATTTTCACTTATGTTTATGTAGTTTTGCATTATCTCCTTCTGCAATCATTGGGTATTGTAATAAATAAACTGAGATAAAGTTCCATTAAGGGGGTTCTTGCATCCATTCTTCATATTGGTGATAACTCACATGAGTTTTTCTGGTTTCTTATTGTCTCCTTTTAGCTTCTTTCTTGCTTAGTTGGACACATCTTTGGTTTGCTTCGGTTCACACTTCACATTTGTATTTTATGGTTCTTGATCTGCATTGGTTCAAATCTTTCTCATTTGAAGGCCATGTTTTTATGGTTAATGTTCCAGAATCTTGATGGTACTCATCTTATGGACAGTTTTAGTTTTAGTTTGGCATTGGCTTCGAGAGAGACAACTTCTAGATTTTGTCATCATTATGGGTCCTTTCATCCTTTCATCTACTGTTGCTTACATATTTCAAGGTTGATCTAGAATGTGATTTTCTAGTGTTCCTTGGCATCAGGTCTACTATTGCATTTGTGATTCCAGTTTTCATTTTAGTCACTAGTAGAATTTGGGAAATAAATGACTATGTGACTAAAAATTTTAGTCACATGACTAACACTAGTAGAATTGGGCAAATAAATCACTAATTTGATCATCATAAGTGACTAATTTGGTCATCGGGTAAAATCACAACTAAATAATTGGTCAGATGAATAAAAATGACTAAATAAATTTCTCTTACTCTATTATTTTTTTTCTTTTGAATTTGATTATAATCCATAGAGCTTAAGCCCCCCTCATGGGACCCCTACCTAAGTAGGCCATTTAGCTGCCTAAGTTGCTTGGTACACCAAAAATATCTATTTGCATGGAAGGCATTGCCTCACAGTGCAGTCTTAAGGCCTTCACATATTTTATAAAAAAATTTAACATATACATTCTTTAACTTTTATTACTCATTGTGTTAATGAATCATTGATGTTTTTAACTATGATTTGAAGCCAGACTGATTTTAATATTGTGTTAGCATGTCAAATGTATCAAAGAGCAATTGTGGTCAATTTCACTAATAAAATATGATTGAAACAATCCAATTGCATTTTGAGGGCTACCTTTCATTTCAAAACACAAATAAAGATGACTAAATAATTAGTCACACAAATAAAAATGACTAAATAATTGGTCACACAAATAAAAATTAGACAATATGATATTATAGTGGTTAATTTTTTTTTTTGGAATTACAAGAATGGATTGTATTATAATATAATATAATATAATATATATAATAAATATTATATAATATTATATTAAATACTAATATTATATAATAATATAATATTAAATACTAATATACTAATAATATTATAATATAATATGATATTATATAATATAATATTAAATACTAATACTATATAATAATGTAATATTATAATATTATAATATATTTAGAAGCGAGAGATTTAATTTTGAAATCAAAATCAAATGAAGTAAAGAAGTGGGCAAGTGGGCAATGGTATTTGATTTTTCTAATAAAAATCATAAAAGGTACCTATTTTCTTTAATACAATGTGAAAAATCAACCATTCGACCTAGGGTAATGAAAAAACCCTAAATCAAAAAGAAATTGAGCCCTAATCTCATTCCATTTTTCACTTGTATTTTTGGAGAAGAAACTAAGTGCCGCCATGCCTTGGTAGTGTTTGAGTGTCGAATGGTGATTCATTCTACCGTTTCTGATGATTTTCTTGAAAAAAATCCTACAAGGTAAGTCTTTGGTTTTGAAACTAAAAAGTATTCTCCATTTTGAAGCATTTTATCGAGATCACTTGGTCACGGCTGAGTATTTTTCTATTGTATTTCCTTTTCTTACCATTTGTTGATATCTCTCCTTTTTGTTTGACCGCCATTGGAGTATCTTTGAGGCTCATTTTTTAAGACTTTGGAGGGCATCTCCTTTACAAAAATCTTGTGTAAGTTTCATTATTCTTATCTCTTAAATTTCTATGAGAATAGGTTCAATTTGAGCTCAGGAGAGGCAATATGATAAAAGCCCTTGTGTCTCCCTATGCAAATCTTGATGGGTTACTTTCTTTCTACAAAAAATGTAAAAATTTGTACTCTCAACTTACTATTTTCATTATTTTGAGGGCTTTATGTTTTCTAATGGCTATGACCTTCATAACATTCTGGGTATTTTTCTTTCTATTCCTTTTCTCTTCCTTGTGGCTATGTGGTACAAACCCAATACTCAATTAAACAAACTTTTGTATACTTGGCATTTCCACAAAGGAAACTCTAGAAATTTACATATTATAAAGAGAAAATATTGGACACTGTGAACCAAAAATATATTGCTCATATATAAATGG
Organism: Sequoia sempervirens; assembly: GCA_007258455.2. Lineage (NCBI taxonomy): Eukaryota > Viridiplantae > Streptophyta > Pinopsida > Cupressales > Cupressaceae > Sequoia > Sequoia sempervirens. Next base: position 606,329,476 of record VDFB02193867.1, read on the forward strand.
CATGCCTTGAAATTATTTCTTTAATTTTATTATGCTCTTCATCCAAGTAAAGTGTATAATTGTAAATGGGATGAATGACAGATTGGATAGGAGCAACTAGAGTGTGTCTAAATTCCTTTGAATGCTTCTTTGAATAAGCCTCTAATTTTTGTACATCCTCTCTATGAAAAATATCCTAGAGAGCACCTTCATAACTAAGAGAATTATTATATTTATAATTGGAAATATTGATTTTAATAGAGGGATTTGTTTCAACTTCTTTCCACTTAATATCACAACTTTTGGCATTTTCACAAAATTTGATCTTTTGTAAAACACTTTTCTGATTTTGGTTTGTATTACATGATGACAGTTTTGATCAATGAAACTACCATCTTTAATCTCAAGTTGGATTTGGATATTGACAACTTCTTTTCCAAAGAGGTAATAACCCCATCAGTGTTAAGATTGGGGGGAAATCTAACTTTCTTTTTCTTTTGAACATTTTCTGTGTTCTTAAGAAAAAAAAACTTAAAGACTTGCTTTGTAAATATTGTGTAGATGATGGCTCCATGTAGAAACTTTCCTTCCCTTGGAGGAATGTCTCTTGATAATATACATTTTTTTTTTAAAGTTTTTCATTTTTCTTAAATAATTTTATTACAATAAAATTTTAGTTATCAACTGGAATTTGATGGTCGCCCCTATTTGTCATATGAAAATTTTATGACGGTTTGGTCATTTAAATGCCTGTCAAAAAAAATTGTTTAATTTATGAATTTTTATATAAAATCTTTTATAAATGCAATATCTTGAAAAATCAGAAAACAATGATAATTATTAGTAATAAATATAAAAATATACTATTATAATTAACAATTAACAAAATTTTCTAAGTTCATATTAAAAATAAATCTTGTTAAATATATTCTAAAAGTTAAAAATAATTATATTCTATTTTGAAAAGATTCTAAATTAATATATATTTTTATAATAATATTATAAATCACATATATTAATATAAAAAATGCTAACTATTATAAAAAATTCAAAGTTTCTAAATTCATATTAGAAAGTATTCAAAAAAAGTTTATATTCTATTCTAAACTAATTTATATGTTTATAATAAAAGATATAAAAAGATATATATTATAAATTAAAATACCATATTATATTTTACTCATAATAATTTTTTATGGTTTAATAAAAATATAGCAAGTCAAACTATACAGTCTAATAAATTTTATAGCTATAAAACATGGTCTAAAATTGAAAAAATGGTCAAATAGACCATTAAATTTAGGCTTGGTTATCAAGAGACATTCTAATTTTTTTAGTTTTTCTTAAATAATTTTATTAGTAGCTTAGTTTTTGAAGCAACCTTTCTTTTTTAGTTTTTTATTTTTTATTAGAAAAAATAAAATAAAAAAGAAAGTTTGCTTTTATATCTAAATTAGTAATTGTTAAATTAGAAATTAGAATTTAATTTAATTTTAGAATGAAATTTAAGTTTTCTAGATATTGTGGTGATTTGATTTAAAGAATAATACAATAATTGAATCCAAAATGAAAAAGTAGATATTATTTCTTTTGCAAATACATTTCTTTTGAAATATCACTAATTCTCTGCATTTTTTATTTATTAGACTTACTCAGATAAGCTAGTAATATCTCTAACATATTACTTTGATATTTATTCTTTTGCAAATGCATTTCTTTTGCAATATAATTAATTCTATGCATTTTTATTTATTAGATTTACTCTAATGCTTATGGGTATCTGCATTTAAGATATTCATTGTTTACTGCTATTTAGTAATATGTTTATGGACAATATAGAGCAAGAAGATATTGCTTTGATAAGCTAGTAATATTTAAGATATGACTTTGATATTAATTCTTTTGCAAATGCATTTTTTTTGTAATATCATTAATTCTATGCTTTTTATTTATTATACTTACTCTAATGCTTATGATTATTTTCTTTTAAGATATTCATTGTTTATGCTACCTAGTAATATGTTTATTTTTTGATTGTGGACAGGTCAAAGCAAGGAGAAAATGAAAAACTAGTGCCTTACTAGATGCATTTATTGCCCATCTCATGTGCAACAGTGGCATCACTGAATACATTCATTCACACCATTTATTTTGGGTTTTTTTTCAATTTTAAAAGTATAATAAATCAGCAATTTGCATACTGCAAAAGATTTTGTATTCAAACATCTCTATATAGAGTTCTTTGTAACATATTTTATATATAGTTTGAATATATAGAGAATTATTTTCCAATGTTATTTCAATCCAAAATTTGATGATATTTTAATAACATAAGAGCTTTAAAGTTTTATATCTTACTGTGGACATCAAATCTGCAAATGGTTAGAAATCTTAACATAATAATAACATGTTAGTCCTTTGCAAAACATTAGATTTGAAATCCCTATGAAATACTTGACTATAATGAAACATGCAAATTAGATAAACAAAGATGATCAAATGTAAGCATATAAAAGCATAGTCAAAACCCTATTCCATAGTGGATTGGTGTCACATGTGCTAGTGACCCTTTCCCAATCATTGATCAAAGCTTAAGATGAAAATGCTATGAAGATGGTGGAGTGATGATGAACAAGATCAAATATCAAATGAAGAGAGTAACCTTACATAAAATTGTGGAGGATTTGCTCAAAGATGAAGCTTGTATTTAAAGATTTTCAAAATGCTAAGTGTTGAAAATGGACCAATGTGGGACAAAGATCAAGCCAATAAGATAAGGCCACTTGTCAAGTGATGATAGGCCAATGGTTGTGCAAGATTTGGGAATAGTGCCCAAGAGGGGGAAAATTTGAATTCAAATTTGCAATGAATGTTGAGTTTGACCTTTGGAAGGGGACATATAAGAGACATGTAAGGCCTCATAAATGCTCTATTGGGTGTACATGTCCACTTGGGGGGAAATTCAAACTTGGAGAATATTCTCCCTTTATGCCAAGTTGAAAATAAAGATTTTGATAAATAAATTAAATGTAATTTCATGTGCAAGTTGCCAAATCTAGAGAATGCAAGTGGGTGAGTATTTAATCACGATTAGATCAAATAGATGATGATTATGCTGATTTAATGCTGATTAGATGAGTTTGACTTTTAAGACTTAAATATTTGTTTTATTTAAATCATAAAAGGATGGAAGATGCATGCTTGAGATTTTAATTAAATAAAGCTTGATTTATTTAATTAAACTATGATGTGAGCTTTTGATGATAAGAACTTGATTTACTAGGTGAATGGATGTGATGCTTTTGATTTATTTATTGAGCGGATGAATATGCATAATGCTAATTTGACGTGTCTACATTTTTCCCCTCTTTGAAGCAATGTACTTGTTGCATTGGTTCAAAGAATAAACTTGTTGCGATTGAAATCAAAAAATTTCTGATTTTTTCGGATGCCCTAGCGGAAAGTACACTGGTACATTGCCCCCTCGAGAGATCGAGTGAAAAGATTCGATTTGAGGGTCGATCTCATGATAAAGAGGTTCAAAATGGGTGGTTATGGATGACGATGCCAAGATGATTTCAAGATGCTTAGAATAAAAAATCTATATTATTCTAAACAACTTAAATGATGATATGATATGAGATGGATGAGATTGATGATGTGATATGCTGTGATTATGCAATGGGTGAGTTAGGAGATGCTTAGACTAATAGATCTATATTATGATGATGATTATGCAATGCATGTGAAATGATCGATGTTTCCTATGATGTATGATATGGATGAATGCATGATGCACTATTCATGATGCAATGTTAGCGTGGAAATGAGATGATGACAAGAGGATCCAACAAGTCCATGATTGGTCGAGACTTATTAGAGATGATGATGATGATAGATGATGATGATGATGATAGATGGATGATTTGCTTATCAAGGATTGGGATTTTCAAAGGGTCACTTTATGTTTGATAACACGCCTAAGCACGATGCATCAAGGTATGAAGGACTAGGATGGCGTTGTACTTAGTGTGATGGAATTTGACTCAACAAGTAGATAGGAGTATTCTTATTCACACTTGACATACGGAAACCTTGCTAGGGCATACCTAACAAAGCAAGTATTCACCAAGTTATATTACAAGAACGTCCAACAAGCACAACAAACAAAAGAATAATGATTGTTGCCCCATTCCTATCTCTCTAAATCCTTCGCTTGGATATCATCAAGAGGTCCTTGGAATGAGCGTAATAAGATAAATCAAAAGAAAAGACCAAGTACACAAATAAGCCAATGTTCTTCATACCTTTAGCCAAAGGGATGTGTTTTGATAGGATAAGATCCAAAGTGATATCCAAAATGATGCCCATTGTTGGAATGATATATCCTAGGACACGCATTGTATAGGATGATGATGGTTGATAAGTTGATTGATAGGCTGTTGATATAAGGTCGACTGACATGTTTGAAAATGATCAAGAGTTTGATTTTGTGTTCAATGGTTCGCTGTTTATATTTTTATTTTGCGATTGAAGTTTGCTTTTACTGACTGCTATGATTGTTTCTATTTGTGTTGCCAAAGGATGAAGGTGACGATCAGTTTATTATGGATGTTTGATTATTGTGGGTGCAAGCGAAATGAGATGGATGGATTTTTTAAATATTTGGATGTTTTTGATATTTTGAAATGTTTTGAGGCTATTTTTGGTATTTTTGGATTTTGCGATGTTTTTTATTTTTCAATTTTCTGATGTTTTTGGATTTTGATATTTTTTTGAATGTTTTGGATTTTGATGTTTTGAATGTTTTGGATTTTGATGTTTTTGAATGTTTTGGATTTTGATGTCTCGGGGGCTAATCAAATATTAGCCTTGCCTACGTTTAAGCTCAGAGACGACGTAGTTCAGATTTCTATGTTTTTGATGTTTTCTGCTTTTTGAGTGTTTTTTTGGCTTTTTGAAATGTTTTGGATGTTTTGGATTTTTCGCATGATTTTGATGATTTGGATATGGATGTATGTGATGATATCAGTGCTTTGTTTGGGATTTTGTTGAAAACCAAGCTAAGGTGGATTGATCAAATCGATGGATTGATGATGATGATAACATTGTTGAGGATACACAACAATGCAATGATAGTGTTATGCAACACAAGGATTTGATGGGATTGATGATGATAACATTGTTGAGGATACACAACAGTGCAAGGACTGGATTGATCAGGATTGATAATGATAACATTGTCGAGGATACACGACAATGCAAGGATAGTGTTAAGCAACACAAGGATATCCCGAGATGATGATTTTTTGATTGGATTTGATTGATCATGTTTGATGAAGCTTGGTTTTGAAAAAAAGATGTTTGGATGATTTGACATGACGTTTGGCATGCAACTTAGATGCGACTAATATCGATTGATGTTTGATGAAAGATGAAGACTGATAAGGAATGTCTTTCTATCAAAATATGCCATGGGCTAGTGATTTGGATTTCTTCTCTCAAGTGGTTTGACCAATTTTATTTCATGTTTTCCAATGTTTGGATCGCCACATAAGCTGGAGGATATAGATCAATATTTATTCATGAAGCAAGATGCAAACATCTGCCCCTAGTGTCTAGCAATGTATGGAATGTGATGGGATGGATGCTCGGATAGGTGTACAGATGGATGGATATGGTAAGCAAGAAAAGGATGCCAAGGATTATCTTCTGATAAGATAAGGTGCTCAAATAATGAATGTTCATTTGGATAGTGTTTCATAGCTCAGATAATGCTGCATAGGATAGGATCGATGAAAATGACCCATGTCAAGATGTTTTACCATAAGCAAGCGTAAAGCATGCCCCAAAATTGTATCAAGATCAAGATAACTAAGATGATGGATGCAGATATATGCAAATGGATTGGATAAAAGGTTCATGGATGGATGGATTTATTATGGATAAGATGGATGGAATGCTTGATTTATTATGGATGGGATAAGATGCTTTCAACTGAAGTGGTGCACGTAGATGCTCGATTCTACTCATGACGCCTGTTTTCGAGGTTTTCATCATGGTCTTGCCCAACGTGCCGCCCATGCGGTTTTCACTAGAGGACAATTTTTATCTTTACTATTTTCAATCCTTTTTCTGATTTTTTTTTTGAATTTTCATATTTTTATTTTTTTTTGTATTTTTTTGAAAAATTCATGTTGAACCACCTGGTGGTGTTGATGTAGATGCTTTTGTCATAATGTGCCATCGATATCCTTCTTGAAGAAGTTGCTTTGCCAAGATATGTGCACTTGAATACAATTTTTTGGATTTCTGATGTGCTTCGTTGATACCGGAGTTGACTTTGTCTTTGTGCGTACATTGTGATAAAGTGCCTTCTGAATCCTTATGATGAAGGGTCGTTGCCAATACATGGTTAATATGAGAATTGGATATTATGCATGGAGGCGTGGATGGAGTTGGTTTAGGGATAAGAGATGGATTGGTTGACAGTTTGGAACCTTTGACTCTCCAAACTTGGGAAGATGAGAAATGATGGGTGGATACGAAAGTGTGCGTGGAATTAGGACCAACTGCTTGATACACTTTGTACGTCGCTTGAGAAGCCTATTTTTGCTTTTGTATACATCTTTGATGGATACTTTTCCCTTTTTTATTTTGCCCCATAGTTTCTTTGACTGATGGAGTTTGATAGGGATGATCTTTCTTTGTATTCTTTGGTATCCATTTGTATTTGATTTTTCCATTATGCTTATCAACTTCTTTTGCTTTGATAACATTCTTTGTACTTTGATTCAAATCTTTATTTTGACATTGATCCCAATTCATGGATGGGGTGATGGGTGGATGATGATTCATGACGTGACTGGTTGTAGTATTGGCAATGGTTTCATCATAAGAACTCTTCATGCTCCCTATGTTGACATTTTCCCAAGATGAAGTTGCCCCGAGTATGGTGGTAGTAGCACCTTTGTTCTTCGATTTTGCTTGCTTCGAGGTGTTTTGTTCAGTAAACGTGCTCTAACAAATGACCACTACATAAGACATTAGTTCAATTTGCTGCTTGGCTAACTTTGGATGTTCTATTTGACTTGTTTCCTTGAGCGGATAATGATGGATATCTTTATTCATGATGTCCTCAATCTGAGTTTGGGACATATTCGATCCTGATGTTGAAAAATCCATTTGATTGTAGGAATTAAGAATCTACTCTTTTTGTGTAACACAATCTTGTTCTAGATGAAGATCATCTACGTGCCCATCTGTAGAAAGCATCTCATGGGTAGATGGAGGAGTATGTGCTACATGGATATGATCATCTTGCATGGATAAGAGAGTGTTCATTAGATTATTGTAGTATCTTGAAGATACAAATTCTTGATCTTGATTAATTTCGAAGTTGCTTTTGACATGCTTTGGATCAAGTTCTTGACATGGGGCAGCTTCAAAGGATGGATTTCTTACAAAGGGTTCTTGGATGTCATTATTAGACATGGGGAATGGCTCAATATCCTCAAGTGTCAAGTTTATGGTTCTTTCAGTAGCTGTAACCATGCGGTCAAAGGGGATCAACATGTTTTGGAAGGGACCATTGCTAGACTTTGGTGAAAGATTTTGATCATGCTTTGGAATAAGTTCTTGAGATATGTCCTCTAACTTGTAAGGTGATGTAGAGAAATTTTCAACATGATCATAGGTGAACTGATCGTGCATTATGTCAATTGGATCAAATAATCCTAACACTCCTTGAAAGAGATCACTAAAAAGTGGCTCTTGATGTATGGTGAGTTGATCATTGGATTGTGTAGATACATCTTCAAGGTGCATTTGATCATTGTTTTGAATAATTATGATGGAGGGATTTCCAATGTCTTCAACCAAAGGATCAAATGATGTTGACCTTTCTTGAATTGGATCATTGTTAGGTATCATTGGTGGATTTTGATCACAATTGAAAAGTGACTCTTGATCTATGTTTATTTGATCTTCAGATGAGATAGAAACATTTCCAATGTGCTCTTTGATGGATGGATCTTGACCCTTGTTTTCAATAGTTGTCATCTTTTATGTTTGTGCTCATGTTGGTTGGGTAGCTTGAGAGGCTTGGGCAACTTGAGAGGATTGTTTCACTTGTTGAGCTTGTGTTTCTTGTTGCATGGCTAGATATTGTTGGAATCCCTTTTGAAAAGCAGCTTGTAATGTTGCATCGAATTGGTTTGATGTGGTGGAAGTTGGTGGTGGTGGGGGTGGTGGTGGATTTATAATCATGTTGGATGTAGTGACAATTGTTTGAGATACGCTCAGAGCGATCATGGTAGTGAGAGGTTGAGATGTGATGGGTGTGATAGTGGTGTTTGGAATGATTGAAGGGATAGTGATGGTTGGAATGACCGAGGTGATAGGTCCTTGGGAGACCGTATTTTGATTTGGGATCAATGTTGTTGTTTGATTAGATACCATCCATTAGTGTGATGTCGATGGTATATTCAAAGGATTTGTTGTGATGGTTTGATTGATGTTAGGTGGATTGATTTGGATGGCATGATTAGTGTTAGGTAAAGGGGGAAGCCCTAAACCAAGGAATGATGTTGGTAATGGTGGTGGAGATTTCCCTTGGTGCAATGCCTCAACTATTTTGGAAAGTTTTGCAATTTGATCTCGCCAAATTTGTTCTTGATTTTGATCTTGACTCACTTGAGATAGTTGATTTGGCTTGTGTTCAAGTAGTTTTGGCATGCATGTTTGCAGTTTTTGAATGTGATTATGGGAAAATTGACTTTGGATAATGTTCTGATTTGGGATGATGTTCAAATTTGGCATGATAGGATGAACATTGTTGGTATTGGGAATCATGTTTCCAAAGTTTTCCGATTTAGGATTCATGTTTCAAAAACTTGCACTTGGTACATCCACATTTGGTTTGTAGGGATTTGGTGGAATGATGTTTTTCATTTCAAAGCTCATGCATTGATTATTTGATTGGTGGATTTGTAGGTTTGGACTTAGATCTATCATTGGGAAATGTGTTCCAAAGTTTGACTTGGGCATACTCACACTTGTTGTACCATTGACATTTGTCAAAGGCAATGATCCTATGCATGGACTTTGATAATTGATAGGAAATGCAAGGTTTTGAGGATTCAATTGATTTAGATTACTCAAGATGTATGGATCAAGTGTATATTCCATGTTCCTCTTGTGTTTTGACCTTGTTTCAAAAGTGACCTCTAAGGTTCTTAGGACCAATGGTGAGATGGAGGATGAAATGTGTAAATGATATGAATGATGAACATTTAGGAACTTTGAATCAATGCTAGACTTAGGGATTTTGATTTTGATTCTTTGATGTGGATGATGAACTTGTAAACCCTAAGATGTTGGATGTGATCTTAGGATGAATTTGTTCAAAGATGTGATAATTTAACTAAGTGTGCATGGAAGGATTCATCCAAACACACCTAACTAAACAAATGATTTTGATTTGGTTTAGAAATGTACCCAAGTCTAGCTAATGATGTTTTCAAAGCTCTAAAGTTGTTTGTGGGATGATGTTGATAAATGTTTGAGGTGGATGAAGTGTTTGATTTTGATCCTAAGAGACTTAGAGAGACTTTGTTTACTAGGCCAAGGTATTGAAGAACACACTTTTCTCTAAGAGCAATCAAAAGACCAATATGACCAAGAGATATCAAGCACATGTGTGGGGTTCAATTCATTATCTTTGCTTAATGTATTCTTTTTACCACAAACACACTCTTGATTAAAGTTTCAAACTATGATGTCCAATGTCTTAATTTCTTTAAACCCCACAAGATATTTTATGTGGAAATTCAATGAACTTAAGGCAAGGGTTTTCCTATTGTTTACTCAAGAAGACAAATTGAGGTATAATCCAATGCTTAGGAACCTCTAAGGACGTGAATCCCAAGGGAAAGCAATAGCATATGGATTGAATCAATGATATTTGTCTTCAAGAGGGTTTGAAATTTTGAGAATCATGTTGAATGTTTGTTTGCAAAATGTTTTTGAATACAACACTGTGCTTTCAAACAAAGAACAATTACAAGCCCTATGGATGTGTAAGACAATATTTGTTGGATTCCCACTTGGACAAGTCCAACTACGCTTATCTCTAGTGGATGGTTAGATGATTGACCCCACTGGCTCCCCTCCACGGCTCATTAACGTCAATCGGGGCAGCCAAGCATCAACACCCATGAAACTCCCATGGCATGCTTTCCATCTCTACTAGAAGACCATAAGAGTGCGGGGTGGCTTTAGAATGACCGTTCTTGCACCAACAAATAGATTAAGGATTTTGGTAAATTCTAGCACATGGGTTCTAGTAAGGACTTTTTGTTCGTGGAGATTGACCCATACGGCAAGAGTCCCCTTTCGGATCCATCTTGTCAGAGCCAACCGCGTGATTATGGTGTTTAACCAAAACCCTCATTTATATCTCGGCTGGAAATACTCTTGGCTTTAGAGTGTTACCGGTTGAGTCATTCCCTTAGGTGAGTACTTTTTCCCCAAGGCAGGCCCTCTAAGATAAACAAAAGCAAGCAAAGACACAATCCATAACATGATGGATCTTTGATGGCACAAGAAAAGAGAATGTACGCGAAAATGCCCCTACTCACACTCGCACAAGATGTTCAATTTTTAAGCCCAAATTAAAGTGTTTCAAAGCAATAAAATGTATTTTGAGTGTTTCTCTTGCACCCTCGATCGCACAAAGTGCAAGGGGAGAGGATAAGTACTCAAAAGACAAAATCACACAATTCAAGCACTTGTTCATTTTATAGCCTTCAAAGAAATTATGAGTTCGTTTTAAGCACCAAAATGAAGTGTGAGTTTTGATTGTTCAATTCTTAACCTCATACAAAATCTAGTGAGTTTGTCCTAAGATTTATTTTAGGCCCTTTGCAATGAGGATCAAATTGTTCATTTTAGACCCAAATGAAAATTAGTGTTCTAAAACGAAAAGATAAACAACTTCATGAAGTAGTGTTGATCAAAGACTTAAAGTGTTAAAAAACACATTGTGTTTTCAAAAAAAAATGCAAATTAGATAAACAAAGATGATCAAATGTAATCATATAAAAGAATAGTCAAAACCCTATTCCATAGTGGATTGGTGTCACATGTGCTAGTGACCCTTTCCCAATCCTTTATCAAAGCTTAAGATGAAAATGCTATGAAGATGGTGGAGTGATGATGAACAAGATCAAATCTCAAATGAAGAGAGTAACCTTGCATAAAATTGTGGAGGATTTGCTCAAAGATGAAGCTTGTATTTAAAGATTTTCAAAATGCTAAGTGTTGAAAATGAACCAATGTGGGACAAAGATCAAGCCAATAAGATAAGGCCACTTGTCAAGTGATGATAGGCCAATGGTTGTGCAAGATTTGGGAAGAGTGCCCAAGAGGGGGAAAATTTGAATTCAAATTTGCAATGAATGTTGAGTTTGACCTTCGGAAGGGGACACGTAAGAGACATGTAAGGCCTCATAAATGCTCTGTTGGGTGTACATGTCCACTTGGGGGGAAATTTAAACTTGGAGAATATTCTCCCTTTATGCCAAGTTGAAAATAAAGATTTTGATAAATCAATTAAATGTAATTTCATGTGCAAGTGGCCAAATCTAGAGAATGCAAGTGGGTGAGTATTTAATCAGGGTTAGATCAAATAGATGATGATTATGCTGATTTAATGCCGATTAGATGATTTTGACTTTTAAGAATTAAATATTTATTTTATTTAAATCAGAAAAGGATGGAAGATGCATGTTTCAGATTTTAATTAAATAAAGCTTGATTTATTTAATTAAATTATGATGTGAGCTTTTGATGATAAGAACCTGATTTACTAGGTGAATGGATGTGATGCATTTGATTTATTTATTGAGCGAATGAATATGCATAATGCTAATTTGACGTGTCTACACTTACAACATAATTTTCTCTTGGTTTGCAATTTCCTAGACTAGTTATTGTAACAACATTCTCCAAACATAAGAGTTTACACACACATCTAAAATCATTAGTTCATAAATGACTAAATAAATGATTAACATGACTAAATAAATGACTAAACCATGACTAAATAAAATTCATACTATGACTAAATAAATGACTACCATGACTAAATAAATGGCTACCATGACTAAATAAATGACCAATTAACAACAATCAATGACTAAATTAATGACTAAATATATGACTAAATATATGACTAAATTAATGACTAAATATATGGCTAAATAAATCATTACTATGACTAAATAAATGACCAGTTAACAACAATCAATGAGTAAATTAATGACTAAATCAATGACTAAATCAATGACCAAATCAATGACCAAATCAATGACCAAATCAATGACTAGATAAATGACTAAAATAGTTTAGTCATAAATTTGGTCACATTATAAATGACTAGCAATAAACTACTAATGGTCATGTGACCAAAATTAGTCATTTATATACAACTTTTAGTAGTTTATTTAGTCATATATTTTTTTTTGTTCTAGTGAGTTGTATACAAAAGTATCTTTCCTTGCTTGCTGGATTTGGGGTTGCAGTGTTGCTTCTTCAGAGTTCTTCCAGTGATTCTTGACAACAGTTCATCTCACTAAGGGGGGTTTTTCCCACTAGGTTTTCTCTCTCTTTGCATTTGTACATAGGTACCTGATCAAGCCTTTGTTGTTGAGACCCATTTCACATCTTTACATAATAATTTGCTTCTCCCTAAGTTGCACTTATGGGGGGGTGTTGGTGTAATTAATATTAAATTACACTTTAGCATAAGTTTACTTAGGCATATTTAATTCTTAAGTTATAGGTTCTTATCTTTATCTTATTGAGCTATCTTGTTGCTCAAGATAAGATTAGGTTTATGCATATTTTCTTTTATAAAGCAAATTATCTCTTGTAATTATTGGTACTTCAAATATATCAAATTTGCACATCTTTTTCAAATCTCTTCTTTTTCACTTTTCTCTTCTGTGGAAGGTGATTTTTCTGGTTTGCAATCAAATCTTGGTTTCTAACAATTTTTACCAAATAGAAATTTTTTTAAAATAAACCTAGTAGTTTAGAAACTACATTCGATTTTTCACAGATTCTATTCTTACATATTTTTGAAATAATATAGATAACTTATTCAAATTTTTATGTCAAGTTGCCTAACTCTGATTTTTCTAAATTTTCATTACCGCTTAAGGGCATGTTTTTTCCATGATGATCTTGCACATACCCATAATAAAGATGAAAGAATTATTTAAAAAGATGAAAATACATGAAACAATGATGAAAATACTGATTATTTATGTTGGTTATTTGAGTTGTAGACCCCAAATCCCTAAGGTATGACAATTTCTCAAGTTCCAATGGTGTCAAACCTAGGAATATTACCACAAGCCTATATATTTAGGTTGGGGAAACTAGGACCAATGATTGAGGTGGGTAGGACCTCCTTGAATTATGGTTCTACAAGACCAAGGGGATTTCCATAAGGTACTAGAAATATTATTGAAACTATGATTGAACACTTCCTTACAACAAGCTATACCCTCTACATAGTATATCCTATAGGGGGTATCCCAATTGAAGTGTAGAAAGTAAAACACCTATGAAATGAATCCAAATTTAAAAACCTAAAGGTTGTTATATACTAAACCAATAGGCATCACATGGAACATAATATCAAGTGTGATGGATCCCAAAGTGATAGGTAAAGTAATAAAACTAATGGATTCATGGGTCACATTATCAAAATTCTTTGATGATAAGTTCAAAGTTATGGTTACAATTAAGTAGAGTTAGCTTTGATAAAATATAATAAATTACTCACTATAAATGTTTGGACAAGGTCCATTTTCCATTAATGCTTAATTTTGATTCAAAGATGCTCATTTTTCAACACAATATATATAATGTAAGGAGGAGGTAATTCATAATATGTAAATAAAATCTTAGAATTGTATCAACCAATAATCTCTAATAGACCAATATTCTTACCAAGAGTAATAGTATATGGAATGATGATTGTGTATAAATTTTTCCTTAATATTTTTCTGTGTTTCAAGTGATTGCACTAAATACTAAAGAGATATTTTACTAGAATCACTCTTATATTGATACAAAATATCACATCCTTTAGCTATAATTTTGTATGTGTATCCAATAACATAATGATCAAAGGACGTTAATCAATAAACCATGAGAAAATATCACAATTCTTGATATATGCATGAAGACAATGTCAAAGCAGAGAATCATAAGAATCAACGTAATGAATGATCTAGAAAAATCATAAGCCAAGGTTAGGTAGGTATGGATATTTTTAATTTATCAACCTTAAAAGGTCTAAAAACCAACTAAATATGGATAACTAGAATATGAATGAGGTAGGGGCATATAAATAATTAATGTATTCCATATTTATATATAAAAATTAAACCCTAGAGGCACAGGAAGATTGGATAGGGTTGAATTTTAGAAGTATATTGGTATGTATTCTTAAACCCTAATAAATATATTCATGATAAGAAATAAAAATGAACTTGATGAATTCAAACTGTCAAATCTAAAATAAAAGTATATAATTAAAAAATTAGATCTAAAAATGAAACCTTAAGGGTGAAATCAAAGTTGGGTAAGGTTACGAAAGAAAGATCGCAGTACAAACCACAAAACCTAGATAAGGTGAAGATATTAAGAATAGAATAGAAAAGGGAAATATATCATAATAAGATTTAAAAATAAGATAAAATGATTAAACTTGATAAATTAAATCTATAACCCTAATCTTGGAGGTGTAAGATACCCACAAACCCTAGAAAAGGTAAAGACATTAAGTATAAAATAAGAAAGGGAAATAAACACTCATAATATTTAAGAATAAGATAAAATAATTAAAAGATAACTTAAATCTAAAACCTTATTAAAGAAGGAATAAACCCTAGAGGTGTAATATAATGTAAGGTAGACAAAAATATAATGGTTTCATTATAACCTAATTAATCTTATTTTGGGTAGAATCAAATAAAATGTAATAATTAAAACAATAATCATCCAAAGTAATAGAGTTTAGGATAATCATTACCATCAATTTAATTAAATGGAAAAAATAAGTTAAATTGGAAATAACACTAGCTAGATTCAAATGGTTCATGCATTGCATAAGATAATTAGACTATGGCATGCACTTTTAGGATGATTTAGACAAATATATCTAGTTTAAAATGTTAATATATCTAATTTTGGCTTAGATCCACATCTATAAAATTATTCTCTACACATGTAGAAGTGATCCTCTACACATAAATAAATTTATAATGTTGTAGGAATGATCTAACGATTCTTAGATTATTTTTCTACTTCTTAAACTATTTCAACCTACTTACCTTTACCTTTGATATCTGAGTGCTTGCAAGGACTAGTGATGTTAAAACATCTTTAAGAATATTTTGAATATGCAAGATTAAGTTCTCCTTAGCCAAATCTCTAGGTCGACTATCTTTACAACTTTGGGTAAATATTTGAAGATAGCAAGTGTCTAAGAAATTTAGGATGATGTGCTATGATAAATTATCAAATAATTATATTGTGATGCTCTCATAAATGTTATGCCAATCAAAGCCTAGTGAGTAGTTTTATGTAATTTACATTTTAGTTGGCTCATAATAACTAAAAAAGTGGGTGGAAAACTTTTGAATTCAATTTTAAATTTTAAAAATTTGAGTGTCAAATTATAATTGTAGACTTTATCCAAGTTACATTTGCATTCACATATCTAATCCAGAATGGGAAAGTGAATTATTTATGAAATAGTATTAAAATCTAGAGTTACATGATGATAATAATCAATAACAAGTAAAGTTAAAATCTATCTTCTATAAAAATTAGACCATCTTACATAATATTTATACTTTAAAGAAAATTAAATCACTATTGACCTAAAACATAAAAATATAATTATATAATTTTCACATTACAAATATATAACTTAATAAAATAATAAATAAATTATATATTATCTATAAATTATTATTTTTATTATTATATAAAAATTATTTAATAAGAATAATAATACATAATTAAAGTCTTTCACTTTATTTGAAAAATTATTTATTCTTTTTATTTTATTATAAATAATTTATTAATCAATACAAAATATATTTGAAATTTAAATCAAAAGAAAAATGTTATGCTAATCTCTTTGTACTTTATATTATTAATTTTTCATAGAGAAAAGACGAAACTATTAAAATTGTCGAAATGAAAAGACAATGCCATGGATTTTCAATAAACATTTAGGTGACCTAGTTATTCGAAATTTATTGAATAGGGACAACGCTTTAAGAATGAGTAATTTTACTTTTATTTTGCTATTGTAAATTTGTTCTCTATTTTTTTCTGAGTTCTTGGGCAGCAATTTCTACTGTTATTTCATTTTGTTCTCTTTTTTTTTAGCTGTTTGGTAGCATTTTGACATTGTAATTATGTTTCTTAATCCAATAAAATAAATAAACATTAAGATATTTATTCTTCATGTTTACTTTAAGGTATGTCCAGTAATTTAAATTTGCTTTAAAAGATACGTATGAAAAAAGACAATAAGTTGGATGAAATTAATTGCATATCAAATATATAATATTTGAATTATATTATGTGTAGATAGATTCAATTTGTACATAGAATTTTTAGTTATTATTTTAATGATATGATATTGAATTTAAGGTATTTAAAAATATTTAATTAAAGATTTTTTTAATATAATTTATAAATATTGTATTCATATAAGTATTTATGTGAGACTAATATGGTTTTTCATAAGTATCTATTATAGCTATACAAGTGTCTTATAAGCATATGTGCCCACAAAATAATAAATGGAATACCAAAAGTCACTATTTAGAGATCAACCTTATTTAGAACCATGTTCACATTAGAATCAAACAATGGGAGACCAAGAGTTGTCACTCAAAATTCTACATTAGATGTCCCTATGATGTTTTGAAAGTAGGTCTTAATAATGAGAATCTAATGCTTTAATCAATTAAACTCAACCTCTTGAATCGAAGATTAATTTTAATTTTAAATACTCATTTTATATGATCTCCACTTCTACATCACTCAAGGGTCGATACATAGTGTATTATTTGTATGCTTCTTTTTAGCATGACATTTATTGTTGCTCCGTAAATTTTATTTTTAAAATTTGTATAAAAATAATAAACTAAATTTCAAATGAAGATGTTTTAAAATAATAAAAAAACATGATCACCTTAATGACATTATATTAAAAAAAGCAACACAAATTAATTAGAGATCAAATAGATGTTCTATGATTAATGAAGGTCTTCACGCTTTTGAAAAAAATTGTGTTCACCATCACTATGTTTATGAGCTTGAGCTTCATTAAAAAATAAAAAGAAGACACTTCAAGGACAAATAGTATCAAATGTACTGATAGGATTATTCCTCTTATCATGTATAATATAATATAAATCACAATAGTCTGTTTCATTATTGGGATATGTGCTAATTTATCAATTTATGTAAAATAGTGTGTCTCAAGTTTAAGATGTAAAAAATAAAATTAAATTTTATTGTAGATAAGGTTCGATTGACACACATATATGTGTTAAACATTATGTGATATACCCTTTTCTCTCTAAGCCATATTCATTTCTTTTCTTTTTTTAACAAAAGGAAGAATACCTATACATTATATTAGATATATACAAAGAAATTACAAAATGTATAGAGCCATCACAAAGACTGGCTTTGATTAGTTCATGTGTGCTTTTTCCAAACCCCAACACTGATATACAAACTTACAGGAATGACACTTAACCATTTATAGTATAGTTGGCACATTACAAACCATATTCCTTCGCAGCCCTTCTCAAAATAACCCTATTCAAAACTATAAGTGTAGTTCATTTGCAGAGCTTTTTGTAAGAAATGATAAAACTATAAACAACCTATTACAAACTAATAGTTTTCATAACTAGCCACAACCCATAACCATATTTTCAGGGCTAATATTTGTAAAACTTCAAAACCAAAACTTACAGGACTTTCATTCTTTCATGTGGGAGAAGCCAGTGGATTTTTCACCTTGGTGTTCTAAAGAATCCAAATTCACTTGCACCTGATGAGGAACCTGCTGCACCAGAGGAACATTTACCAGAGGGTGGGAGGCATGAGCTTGCAAGAAGGCAATGGCATAATATTTCTCCCTCATGTTTATATCCATGTTGATGCAAGGGAAATTTGGATTTTTTTGCATTGCTCTCAGTAGGATTCTATCATATTTTCATTCAAAGGAAATCTTGATAGCATCATAAATCTCAACAAATCCCCTGTGCTACTTCAAATATTTTCTTGGAAACAAACCACCAATAAAGCCTTTCCCACGTTAAACATGTCATATTCCTTCACCCCCTTAAGCAATGCATTGTCCGCTGAGAAATTCTCCTTCACTACTTTCTCTGCAATTTCCTCCAGATCATCTAATTACTGTAACAAATCTAACAAGTTAGATAGGAAAATAGACAACACCTAGGAGGGGAATAACACTCTCCTTGACTGAGGACTGGTGACCTCCACACCCAGAATTGTTTGCACGCAGTCTTCCATCTTGGAGCAATCTACATTAAAGATTAAATCTAGATTTTCATGGGACAAGAAACCAACAATTAGCCGCTCCCAAGTTTGCACTAACATCATGGGTACCATGAAATTCCATGGTTTATAATCTATTAGACCGTTGGTACGTGCCCAATACCATTATGTAGAAGCCGAGCTTCACCACTGCTTTTCGCCACACCCTATAAAATATTCGAAGGAAACAGAGCATATGCAGAAACCTCCAGAAATTTATGCAAGGAAATGGCAAGGAAATGGCTTTTTAAAATCAGCAGCCATTAAAGATGGTGAATAACCATGCTTAAGGTGTAAATAATATTGATTGCTTGTGTCTTTTCCAAGCATTTCAATTATTTCAGCACAAAGCTCCAACCTCTCATGCACATGTGAGATTGTCTCGCTATGTGCTTCAACCGCAAAAAAATTCCTTGAAATGATCAACTTTCCTGTACCTGCAAAATACATGTTAGGGAAAACACATGCAAGATGCCACAATGATGGAACTTTGTATATGACTGAAGTTTGTATTTATACAGTATGGAGAAATAGCTTTTCATATTTTAATATGACAAGGCTATTCTATATGACTGAAGTTTGTATTTTATGGACACAAACACAAATCAGAACCGAAATACTTTTTACCACCCTAAACTTATAACTCCCACCAATTTAGTACCTACAATTTACAAATTTGATCTTTCATAATTTGCAATTGTTGCTAGTTGTGGATATGCACTTATGTGATCTTCGTCATTTACTATTTCCACCTCCCGTAGATCACAACCCATGTTTGCAAGGCAGTCAGCCATTTGATTTCCTTCCCAATAGGTATGTGATATATAATAGATTTCAAATTTTCTTAGTAATGACCAAACCTTCTGTAAAATGTATTTTAACTATCAATTATGAAGACTCCTTTGTTTGCAAGTAAATGATTATTAGAGAGCCACCCTCTATGTGAACCCCAAGAATATTGAGATTCATAGCTAATTTCAAACCATGAAGCAATGCCCGAGCCTTTGCAATATTATTCGTTCCACAAGGAAGGTGAATCGATTTAGCACCAATTGTTGAACCATAAGAATTACGAATACAAAATCCTGCTCCTGATGTCTCTGGATTCCCCCTTGATGCATCATCAAAATTTAACATAAGAAATCTTGGGGAAGGAGGCTGCCATTTAATTGAATTCCTATCAATTTTCAGCTTCAAAGATTGTTTGTGACTACCTTTGAAAGGAAATACTATATGTTTCCCTTGATTAAGGATGTTAACATCCTAATTTGTGAAAAGAGATGTAACATTTTTATGATTTTGAACAAAAGAGTTTATTACCTCTGATATAGCTTTCTCAAATTTTAACTAGATTTTTTGAATTGATTTTTTTTTCTTTCTTGAATATATGCTTATTTCTTTCCCACCAAATGTTCCAAACTACTACTGCTGGGACTAATCTCTAGATGCATGCCAATAGAGATGTCTTATATAGAACAAGCCAACTTGAAAAAAGGTCCTAAAGAGATTTAGGCAACGGAAAGTGACAATTTAATTTTCCTTTAATGGATGACCAACAATCTTGGGCATAGGGACATTGTACAAACAAATGATCCACCTCTTCAAAAGTATCCTCACATAAAACACATTTGAATGGATCTACTATCCATGGTTTCACTAACCTTTCACTTGTTAGTATCATGTTTCGTAGAGCCAACCAAGCAAAAATTCTAGCCTTGGGAAGCATCATAGCATTCCAACAAAATGAACATGCTTGTTGAGATTGCAAATGAGTGTCATTTCTAATTAGTGCTTTATAACATTTTCTTATTGAATAACAACCATCTTTTGAAGGTGAATTTCTGATTTAATCACAACACTTTCCCTTAATATGTTCTACAACAATAATTTTTTATTAGTAGAAATAGGTGTATTTGAAAAATCTTTTCAAATTACTTTACTGTTAAACTCTCTGCACACATAACATAACCCTTCAACTTATTGCCCCAATTACTTTAATCATTAATTTTCATCTTACAATATCATAAGATACTCCTATACATCTTAATGACTTTAGATTCTCTTACAACCTCTTAGAAATCTCTCAAAATATTTGACAAATGACAAATATTAATAACATAAAATGAAATGTTTCATTTCACTAAAATAAAATATATATATATATACAAATAATCAATAAATTATTAAAACAGAAAATAGAGAGAACTTTTAATCTTTTGAATATAAATATCTTGTAAATAAATAAAGCTAGTGTGAATAGAGAACTTATTGTTATTATGCCCTCTTCAATCCACTAGATAAAAAGTTAAGGAAATTACTAGTGGATGCAGAAAGATTAAATTATTTTCATTTGATTGGTTAAATGCCTACTAATTCATTCACAGTGATATAAATGGAGAGATAATTAATATGCACTAGGGATCCACTCTCCATATATTATATAAATGGTAGTTATGTACATTGAGAACACAAAGATATAAAAAGGTAAATTTTATTCAATGTGTGCAGCTAATGTTTATAGATAAAAGGGTAAGTGCACCAAGATGGTTCCCAAAAAGGGGGAGTAAGTGGCCACTTTTTCCTAAAATCAAGAAATATTGACCTTGGATGTGAAATTGAGGATAGTTACACTCAAAATTTTGAGATGGAACAAAATCAAGGATTGAAGTGCTCTGAGTCTACTTTCTAAACTATTAATTTATTTTGAAAATGGTTGAGATTAAGGGTTTCAAAAGAGGGATGTACACAAATTGGTGTTGTTTTTGTCAAAAAAATATAATATATCAACTCTTGTATGACACTAGCACAGTGAAATTTTTTGTAGTATTTTTAAAATTGCTATGATCAAAAGTTAGCTAACAGTATCTAGTTGATGCACAATTTTTCTAATAATTTTTTAATGAATATTTAATTTTTTACTAATTTTCTAAGTGGGCACTTCCTAAAAAAGAAAAATTTTGGTCGTGCTCCCCCTACAATTTTGGAAATTAATTGAATTTAAAAAAAAAAAAATTGTAGAATGGAGTCTAGTTTCTAAAAATATAATTTATTTAAAATTTTGATGAAAAGTTAATTTATAACGAAAAAAACACCAAACACTGTTTTTTGGAAAAAAAGAGACCATACAAACAAAAGAAATTATGGATGAAATGCTTAACATTATCATAAAGTGAAAAAAATTACATTATTGGATAGCTAAGAGAAAACCTAACATTACCCATGTGTTTAATTTTGTCGATATTGAACCAGATGCAATCTTGATGATGAGCACGAACCTGATTATGTGAAACATTGTAGAATTTGCAAAAACACGTCTCTGGTCATTGGGAATGCCCTCCAAGCCTTTGGGTTGGTATTCCAAGGCAAATACCAATACTAAGGCTTGGGGATTTCCAATGCAAAATATAACGCAAATGTGTTATAATGCACTTGCATTATGTCTTAGTTTTGACCTTTTTTTTACTTCTCTAGGATACATGTCAAGCAAGACATAAGGTGAGCACATTATAACACACTCGTGTTATGTCTTCCTTTATGTTAAATTCCACTCTACTGACTATTTCTTGATATATTTGCATGTTTCTATGTACATGTATGTTGGTGTGTCATGTATGTATGTATGTATGCATATATGTATCAGTGCATGTATATTGTATGTATGCCTATATGTATGTATGCTTGTATGGATGTAGGATTGTATATACATATGTATTATGCTTCTAGGTATTTATGTATGTCTTTAGAGGGAGGGAGAATTTTAAGAGAGAGAGAGAGTTGTCTAGGTAGGGTGGTATGGGGAGAGGGAGAGAGAGTCTAAAGAGAGGAAGAGGAGGTGGAAGTGAGAGTTTAAGAGAGAGGGAGTGGGAGAGAAGGGGTTGGAGTGAGGGGCATCTAGCTAGGTAGGGTGAGAGGGAGAGGGTGTGGGAGGGAGTTCAACCTGAGAGAGG
>VDFB02193867.1:606352179-606385180 GCA_007258455.2 Sequoia sempervirens
CAAGAGTTAATCTTGTGAATATCATAGAGTTCATGGTCATTCTACTAATGAATGTAACACTTTAAGTGATAAAATTCAACATCTTAAGGAGTGTGGTGCTCTTCCTTATGTTGAAGCATCTAATTCCTCTAATTGATACTAATTTTCACACTAGCATGTTTCTTTTCAATCATTTTGGCTCATCCTTGTCTTGCACTAAGTGGGGACAAGGGTTTAAGTAGCCTTTTCCTCATATGCCACTAGTCATTGTCTCTTTTGGGCTATTTGATTACCTTTCATGTACATATAAGAGCAAGCTTGGGATGCCGAATGCCTTAAGTTGACTTGCATGTGACATACTTATTCATGATGTAGTTTGATTAAAAAACACATGACTTGGCATAGAGCTTTCTAAATAAGCTCTCATGTCTCCTTCTACTTTAAAGGAATTTCTCACAGTAATGGTGTTAGAAACTACTTTAAAGTGGGGGCATACATCAACACTCGTGTGTCATTGTGCAATTTTCTTTATTCTTGTGATGCATCCTTTTCTTGGTGGAGTCATTGGGCTTGATTCCTCCAAGAGTATGATATATTTTTGACTTATTCTCTTTTGGAAACATTAAGCATGATGTTCCCTAAGAAGAAACCTCACATGAACTAAGCAAAATACCTTTGAACATTCCTTACACTATTTCACATTTACAATTTACATTATGGCCACCTTGCATAACACATTTTGCATGCCTGTGGAGCCATATTGTTTGTTCATGAGTTCCAAGCTTACAATTTTTTTCTTGTCTCATGAAGCTTGAAGATCATTTTTGTGTGGCACCTTATCAAATTTATTAGGAGGTATAACTTTGGTACGGTTTGAGCGGGAAGCCTGACCAAGGCATGACTTTCCCCATAGCCACCAAGTGTGTGTGAGTGCATACCAACCATGAGTGTATGTGTATCACCTTGTAGGAATTCTCACCTAACAAACAACCAAGAGTTTCGTCACCTCAGAGTGAGTGTGAATTTTTTGCACAAACAACCTAGATTTGATCCACCTCGTGTTGGAAAAATGGTCAAAGATTGATCCACCTCATTTTTATTTTTACTTTTATTTCTTCTAGTTATTGACATTGCATGTATGTGTATCTTGATGTTGCATACCACAGTCCTTGTGCATGTCCTTTGGTGCTTATATTGGTTTAGGATCTTGGATCCTAGGGGCTTGACTGCCTCCTCATTCTTTGTTATCCTAGACCATCCGCATGGGTATGATTGAACCCCTCTTGAATATATACTTTAGCGTGAATTTGAAGCAAGTTCATCCTCTCACTAAAGTGGGTACTAAATGTGACCACCAAAAAATTAATCCTTTTCCTTGCTTGGTTTGGGTAT
Organism: Sequoia sempervirens; assembly: GCA_007258455.2. Classification (NCBI taxonomy): domain Eukaryota; kingdom Viridiplantae; phylum Streptophyta; class Pinopsida; order Cupressales; family Cupressaceae; genus Sequoia; species Sequoia sempervirens. The sequence continues at coordinate 606,353,551 of VDFB02193867.1, forward strand.
AATTAATGATAAATTGGACTTGATATTTCCTCAAGATCTAGTGTTGTGATGAGTTTTACACATCCCCATTAGGTTTTGGGCTCGTCTAAGCTAAATAAACTTAACTTTTCCCTAATTTAATGTTATAAAATGTTTTTATTCACATCTTCACATTTAATTTATGAGGCTTGTAAACCAATTGGACCTAATCTAGTGTTTTAATTTGTGTTTTACACATTCACATGTGATTCAGGACCCTTCTATGCTAAACAAACTCAATTTTGCCTTAAGTTAGTGTTGTAAAGTGTATTTATTTACACTTTCACATTGGATTTTGGGCCCTATTGCATTTATTACCTTAATAGCATCATTAATAGGCCCCTATGACCTTATATTGTGTATCCTAAGGCATATTTCAATAAAAAAATCCAACAATATCAACATACTAGCTTAAAATTTTCACTCCTTGACACTTTAGCATAAAAAATAGCCCCTCTAGGACCCATTCACCACCTTGGGTGAATGATTTCCATCCAAGTTGGACTCATTCACCCAGGATGGTGAATGAGTCCCATTTGGCCTATTTTTAAGGCTTTGAGTGGGAAAAGTGGGTTTTTAATTTAAATTTCTCCCATGTCAGCCTTGGGGATCAAATTAACCATCATTTGAATGGATTTACTATATAAACAAGCTTCCAAATCCTTATTTCATCCAAGAAACATCATGCATTCATGTTATCAAGTCAACCAAGCAAGAGTTAAGCATTCCAAGTCTTCACAAGGTCATCAAGATAGCTTTCAAGATCATTTTTAAGGCATTCAAGGGAAGAATTCTTCATTAATTGTTGTAGAAATTCAATATCCATTATCATGTCAAGGTTCTAATTGCATTAATTCATGCTTCATTATCCTATTTAATCATTTGGTTTAATTACCTAAAAGGGGTTTGACCAAGGAAAACCCCTATTCCCTAACAATCAACATTTTCTCTCTTTCTTTATGTGATTGTAAATCTTGAAGACTTGGAGATCATTGAAGATTATGTTACAAGTTTTTTGGAGTTGACTCCTCATTTACAAGGTCAAAATATTCACAAAAATCCATCTACAACCTCAAAATCAGGGTTTCATATCTGTGAACCTAGAGGAGCAGATTAAGTAGACTAAGAAGAGTAGATCTATACTTTGAATTTATAGAAAATCCAAACTAGACTCATTCACCAAGAGTGGAAAATAAGTCCCACTATAGGTGTTTTCTAGAGATCTCTATAGATTTAGATACCCATTTGGCCAAAACTTGATCCTATGCAGAGATCTAGATCTAGGACTAGTTTTCCTAGAAAGGTGAATGAGTCCCACTAGGCCTAAAAAGCAACAATTTTAGGATTTCAGAGCCCCATTTCACCTCTCTCCAGATTTTAGGTGCACATTTTTAGTTTTGTATATTTTTTTTTGTTTCATGGTCATTTCTAGGTCATTCATTGAAGCATTGCATCAAACTAGGGTTTTGCATTTCACCCTTCATTATTAGATACCTTATTGTTAGACCTACCCCTCCATTCTTTATTGGATTGGGATCTCTAAGGTGTCTTTGAGTATAGAAAGTGTGAAATAGGAACCCTATCCTTGTGCTCTATTCCTCCAAGGTGTGGTGTACTATTTATGTGACTACAAGTTGAATGTATGGTTTATTTTCTTCTTTAATTCAAAGAGATAATTAAATGCTTTAATGCAATCATAGTTTTGTGAGAGATGAAATTCAAGGATTACTAAGTAGTTTTTGTTTTTGGATATCTTGATTTGTGTATTGCAAAGCAATATAACAATAGTTTATGAATGCTAAGTTTGATTATTGATGTATTATAGTTTGTTACAAATGTGAATCTATCACCCATTGATAAGACACTATTCCATTAATTTAATTATCTTGGATGTCATTTAGTTTTCCCATACCTATCAAAGAACACAATCTTAATGAAAATCACATACATATCTTAAATTCTTGTAAATTTTAATGAGGAACCACCCTTTCCTTTCTGTAAATAGTAATTTGTTAAAGGATCAGTCAATCCTTGAAGGATTGTGTTTAATTTGTAGTTTGTAGGAATGCATCTATTAATCACAATGTTCATGGTAATTTGGCACAAGAGTATCCTTTAAATCATTGTCAAGATCACTCTCCTTGTCTTATAGAGCCTGAAGTGTAGAGGTAAATCCTAGCAAGATTTTACCTATTCATTGGCCAATCCTTATCATTGATTATTATTTAATTATGGTAGGTTTTCTAGACATGTGAAATTAGCATCATTCACATTCATCAGGTAAATCAAGGTCGTCCATTTAAATTAAATAAATCAACTTTGTTTAATTTAAGTCTCACATCACCCTTTTAATTAAATAAACAAAACTTTATGCAATTAAATCCCAAATGTATTTTCCATCCCTTTTGATTTAAATAAATCAAAGCATTTAAATCAAATAAGTCAAAATCACCTAATCATCATCTAAGCTAATCTAATCTTGATTAACCTAACCTAACCACCCATCACATCATCTAACTTTTCCCACTTGCACCAATAAATCATTTTAATTCATTTATAAAATCAGCATTTTCCCTCAACATGGAATCTTTGAGGAATATTCCCTCAAGTTTGAATTCAAAAACAAGTGGACATGTACATCCAACATTGCAATAACTTCTCTCTTACATGTCCCCCACTCAACATTTAACTCTCAATTTCAAATTTGAATCTCCCTCTCTTTGGCACATTGACCAAAATGTGCTCATTCCTTAAGCCTATCATAAGTTGACAAGTGGCTTCATCTCATTGGCCAAATCTTTATCCCACATTGCTATCTCATAAGCATTCTTTCAACTTGAGAATCTTTAAATAGAGATCATCTCCATTGATTTAATCCTGCACAATCTTAGCATTTCAGCTCCACAACATGATCCACAAATCTTATGCAAAGTTACTCTCTTCAATTGAGAACTGATTTTGTCCACCTCATATCTTAGCATTCCATATCATATTCAAATCATCTTCATCATGGAGCTTAGCAAAGGATTGGGAAAGGGCTTCTTTCCATAGAAGCACCGATCCACTATGAGATAAAGTTTTGATTATCTTTTTATATGCTTGCAATTTAGTGGTCTTTGTTCTACTTAGTTTACATATTTTAGCATAGTCAAGTATTTCATAGGAATCTTAGATTAGATTATTTTGAATGGGCTAATAGCTAACTGTGGTCATTGTTTGAAGTAATGAAAGTTTTAAGGTTCACATTTTTGGCACCCATCGTGGGGCAGGAATAAGTCTTTTTTTTTGTCTTTGATCATGAGCTTTTTTATAGCGTACCTTCTTTGAATTCAATCTCTGACATTATTTACTAAAAAGTGGTTAAATTATTTCAATCTTCACTTCCAAAATTCTCATTGGTTTCAGTCAAAACTTGTTGTAGAAAGAAGGTCCTTTTTTTTAACATTCTCTATGAAAGAAACTTTATTCTTGGTGTTGTGGGTCAGTCGCGTTAGAATGTATTTTGTGTCTGAAAAACTTCATTAGAATTTTTATACCTGTAGATGGCTTTAATGAGAACCCAATGAAAATTAAATTTCACTGTCTTATTGAGCAAATACAGGCTAATCAGTGATTCGATTTGAAGCTCGGCCAAGTGCAGGTAATACATTGTCTTTGATAATACATGTGTTGACTGCTATGATCATGAATACAAATTTACTAAGCATTAAGTAAAGTCTTGAATCTAGAAAATGCTCTATTGTGTAGTAACGATCTTGTCATAGAGAAAATTTGTCATACAATTTACGTGTCTTTTCTATGCTTCCAATTTTGCATACATGTTAATAGAGGAAATTTCAACTATAACATCTGATAAAATTCTTTTATCATTCATGCTTTCGTTGGACTTCATTTCACTTTTCCAAAGTTCCCATTTGTGCACATCTCAAAGGTTTAGGGATATGGGCTTTATTTCTATTAATTTTTCTTTGCATTAGAAGTTTCTAATGGCTTTCATGCACCAAGTCCACCTAGTCTTTCACATTCTAGTGCCCTTCATTTTTTTGAAAACCCATTTCAACAAATGCATATTGTCATACTTTGCAATCATGTCACTGTCCTTTCTCTAAGGCTTTCTGCAACACCATTCATTTGAGGCATATTTTCATACAGTTGATTGAAGTTTCAAAAATCCTTTTTTCATCAAATTTACTTGGTATATGTTCTGCAAGACATAGTTTCTAAGGATCTAGTTCATAATATTATAGCATGTATTTATTTGCTTCCATTTATTCACCGGCTTCTATATTAAGACACAAATTTATGTCTTTTGGTCATGTAGTGGGTACCAAAAACAAATAGCACACATATCTCTTTTGGTATATGTTTTGAAGGATATAGTTCATATTATAGCACCTGTTTATTGTCATTTATTCGTTGGAATCTTACTCGTTTCTATGGAAAGACTTGCATCTTATCTACTACGAGCTCTCTCCCTATCACTACCATGCCACATTTTTTCTTAAGAAATTGGTTTCACTCTTGGGAATTGCATTAGCTTGAAATTTTCTAAAAGCATTATGATCATGTTTGAACAACTAATGTGTGTGCCTTAAATGTTTCAGTTTATAGCTCGACGGTGTTATCCAAATATGAATCCTCTACGTCCCAGTTCAACAACTTTGATAGCCTTCATGGATTGAATCCCGTAAGCACATTCTATCCAACTACCACTACAGATACTCCATCTAGTGTAGCTCTCAAGATTTCTAGATCTAGTACATTGAATAGGAGCATTCTACCTAGAAGCACATAGGTGAATGAGATGGAAAATATAAAAAGATTTTTTAAGTTCCTGAGTAAAGCTACTACCAACATCACAAACTAAGCACTTGTTGATTACTGTCGATTATACCACACCTTTGCCTAAGAGATAAGATAGTTTACATGCACGGAATAGAAGTAGCTCAAGGGGTCGATTGACAACAACTTTGATTGCAACACAAGTTAGCTTGAAATGTAACTTTGATTGTAATATTTGAGGCATGGTATCAATTTGCATGGTATATAGATATTCTTCTTGATATCTTACTAATTGAGGCCTAGTTTGGAATGAACGTTGCTCAAACAAGGACTTTGAATTTGGGGCACGCTAATCCACATCCTCGCAGGAGAGAACCTTTAAGCCCATGCTGAAAAAAAAAAGAAAAGAAAAGTTGGTTGCTATTGTTTACTATTAGCTACTGACAGGAGCAGTGGGTGGCAGTTGCACGCTAGATGGGAGAAGTGAAAGGTCAGTGAAAATTGAATACTCTCAGTCCATAATGATTTTTAGGGGCCAACAGTGAGCTTGAACACTGGTAAGTATTATACATTTCACATCTTCCTAGATGCAACCTGCTATCATTAACATGGAGCATGTGCCTATGTGGGGACATGGGTAAGGTGGTCATGGGCATTTGAAAGGGATAATGTCATTAATGCTTTTATTGTTCAATCAAAGTCATCAATGAATACCTGCTAAAAAGTCTTTGCTTTTAAAAAGTGCATTTGGAAGAAAACTAAGTTTTTATATTTGACATTTATTTTCTTGGGATAATGTGTTCAAATCAGGGAGATAACATGGCATTCATGAATTCAAGTCATAGATATTGCATTAAATACCAAGGCATTTCTATCTCAAAATCACCCATTCATGATTTGCAACATTTTCTTGAGTAACATTACTCATTTATGATTTTCTATGGGCCAAGTGGAGGAGATTTCAAATCTTACTTTAGTCACATCAATTCTTCACCTATCCACATTAAACTTTCTGATTTTGAATTGTTAGCAGCGGAGGCTTTAAGATTTGATGGAAAAATGTCTATTTTTAACCAAAATTCTATGGCAAGTGAAATTATTACTAATGCCTCATTTATTAGTTCAAAATCATTGATCTTTTTAGTCAAAATTGTTCCATTATTTAAAGATAATGTATAAAATGATTGATCCTTGTATAATTGCCTTCATTTATTTTTTTATCTTATAGGAAAAAGGTGGAGGTTGACATTGGGAGGGAGCATTGGAGTCGAGCAAAGACAAGGAAAGAGTGGAGTCGAAGAATTAAACATCATTTTCAAATTTACAAAAGGCATTTTTGAAATGCTCATTATGATAAACTAGAGCTTCTATTTTACGCTTTAGTTTTCTATTTTAGATCAACTTAAAACCTTTTTTGATTATAAAAAGAACACTTCCATTTTTATGACAAAGGGATTAAAATGAACTTTAGGGTCCACAAACTTACTAAAGTTGGTTTTCGGATTTAAAAATTGAACAAGGAAATTTATCACACTTCATTTGATGCTTTAAAATGAATCAAAATAACTACTTTGTGGGATCTAAAAAGAACAAGTGCAACTTTGTTTTTGTGAAGGCTTGCTTAAACTAAATTCATTGAAAAAGGACATATGCGCTTCTCTCGTGCTTTATAGCGATATTGAGAATCAAAAGGCCTTCTTCATGACTTTAGGGTGAGATAAAGCAATCACCTCCATATTTCAGTTTGGGTTTAAAAATTGAACAAAATCTTGTGCAAGTGTGAATAAATTTATTGCATTTGTTCTTCCTTTGTTTCTAAACAAGGGTTGATTGAACTATGAATAATTTTATATGTTTTTGTCTATCTTAGAGGGCCTGCCTTGGGGAAAAAGTACTCACCCAAGGGAATGAATCAACTGGTAACACTCTAAAGCCAAGAGTATTTGCAACCAGGATATAAATGTGGGTATTGAAGTAAATGCCAGTATCACACAGTTGATGAAAGGGGACTCTCACCGTATGGGTCAATCTCCACGAACTTAAAGTCCAAACTAAAACCCTTGTTTGTAGTAGCCATCTAGTCCATCCAACGAGTTTATCAAAGTGGTGCATTGGAACTTAGATTCCAAGAAGTTGCTTGCCATGTTCGATCTTGGTTGAAATATAGAGGTTAAGACTTCATTCTTAAGATACCTTTATATATTTTTTCCTTGGTTGCATGTAAAATCATCTCTTCTACTACGAAGGGCATGAGGCAATCCCACCAAGAAAAACATACCAATTGAGCTAGGATGTTATATTGCTTGAAAACATAGTGCTTTGATCAAAAACATTGGAAAACCAACATTCAACATGAGCATCAAATCTTAAACCCTTTAGGAGAAGCAAATATCCTTGAACAAATTCACATGTTATTGCTTTCCCTTGGGATTCTCATCCTTAGAGGTTTCTAAACATTTGGAATTCATATCAACTTGCTTCTACTAAAGTCAACTTTAGGTAACCTTTGTCTCGATTTCCTTGATTTCTACATAATGCACTTCATGGGATGAAAGAGAATTAGGACATTGAACATCTAGTTTGAAAGCTAATCAAGAATTTTTTGTGATAAAAAGAATCCATTAAGAAAATATTCAATCAATTGGACCCCACACATGTGCTTGGCATCTTTTGGCCATATGGTTTCATGCAAACATTGGTCTTTTGATTTTAAATTACTCCTAGAGAAAATCATGTTCTTCACTATCTTGGTCTTGTAAACAAGTCCTTCCTAGGTTCATTTGGGATCAAATCAAACACTTCATCCAAATTCCAAACATTTATCATCCCATCTCACCAAACAACTTTAGAGCTTTGGAAACATCATTCTAGACTTGGGTACATCATCAAAAATTAAAATCACCTTGTTTAGTTAGGAGTAGGGGAATGCATCCTTTTTCATACCTCTATTTAAATTAGCACCCCTTTAAACAAGTTTATCCTAAAGATCACATCCAACATCTTAGGGTTTACAAGTTCATTATCAAATCAAACCAATCAAAATCAAACCCTAAGTATAGCATTGATACAAAGTCCCTAAACGCTCAACACTCATATCATTCACCCCTTTCATCCTTCATCTCGTCATTGGTCTTAAGAACCTTAGAGGTCACTTTTGCAACAAGGTAAAAACAAAAGAAGAACACAGAATACAAACTTGATCCATACATCATGAGTAATCCAAATCAATTGAACTATCAAAGTCTTACAATGCCAATTGATTATCCACTCTCACATTTATACAATCCGTACATGGGATCATTATCTCCCGTAAACCTCAATGGTACAAAAAATGTGAGTATGCCTAGTCAAAATATTGGAACACCTTTCCTGATGATAGATCTAAATCCAAAATGACAAATCTATAGACCGAACACTCAATGCATGAGTCTTCCAAAAATCAACATTATCCCACCAAATCCCTACATGCCAAATGAGAATGTACCAAGTACAACTTTACCAAACATGAACATGAATCCAAAAAACTTTAGGATAAATATGTTTGAAAATCATACAAATGTTGTTCAAAGTCCAAACAAGATGTTAACAACTCCAATTCAAGGTAACACCATGCAAAATCAAAGTTACCTAAATCAAGGAAATGTGATTCCCAACATCAACAATGTTCAATTTCAACCTATCATGCCAAATCTAAACATCATCCCAAATCAAAACATTGTCCAAAATCAATTTTTCCATGATCCCATTCAAAAAACACAAGTATACATTCCAAATTTTCTTGAACAAAAACCAAGTCAACTATATCAAGGGAGTCAAGATCAAATTTGGTGAGATCAAATTTCTACACTTACCAAAATAGTCAAGTCATTGTGCCAAAAGACATATCCACCACCATTACCCATATCAACAACCTTCCTTGGTTTATGGCTTCCCCCTTTACCTAGCATCAATCACTCCATCCAAATCAATCCACCTAACACCAATCAAGCCATCACATCAAATCCTTTGAATATACCATCGACATCACACCAATAGATGGTATCTAATCAAATGACAACATCAATCCCAAAAACAAAAACATGGTCTCCCAAGGACCTATCACCTTGGACATTCCAACCATCCCTATCACTTCAATCATTGCAAACACCACTATCATGGCCATCACATCTCAATTCCTCACTACCACGATCACTCCAAGCATATCTCAACCACACATCACTACATCCAACACAATTATGAATCCGCCACCACTACCACTGAAACCAAATGCAACAAGACAATATAACATTTCACTAAAATATCACCAAGCCTATCAAAAGGACATCCAAAAATATCTAGCCATGTAGCAAGCAACACAAGCTCAATAAGTGCAACAAGCCTCTCAAGCTACCCAACAAACACAAGCACAAACACGAAAATATAATAACTATTGAGGATAACGATGAACATTCAACCACTAGTGATAGCATTGACAATCTCCGCACCACAATTGTTGAAAGAAATGATCAAGATATATCCATCAAAGAGCACATTAAATATGTTTCTATCTCATCCAAAGATCAAATCAACATAGGTCAAGAGTCACTTTTCAATCGTGATCAAAATCCACCAATAATACTCGATAATGATCCAATTCAAGAAATGTAAACATCATTTGACCCTATGGTTGAAGACATTGGAAATCCCTCCACAATTTTTGAAAACAATGATCAAGATCTATCCATCGATGAGCACCTTGAAGATGTTTCCACCCCATCCGATGATCAACTCACCATACATCAAGAGCCACTTTCTAGTGATCTATTTCAGGGAGTGTTAGGATTATTTGATCCTATTGACATAATGCACGATCCATTGACCTATGATCATGTTGAAAATGTCTCTACATCACCTTATGAGTTAGAGGACATATCTCAAGAATTCATTCCAAAGCATGATCAAGATCTTTCACCAAAGTCTAGAAGTGGTCCTTTCCAAGACATGTTGACCCCCTTTGACCTCTTGGTTACAGATACTAAAGGAATCCTCAACTTGACACTTCATCCAAGTCCACTCAAAGATCAAGAGGATATTGAGCCATTCCCCATGCCTAATGATGACATCCAAGAACCCTTTGTGAGTAATCCATCCTTTGAAACTGACCCATGTTAAGAACTTGATCCAAAGCATGTTGAAAGCAACTTTGAAATCATTCAAAATCAAGAATTTGTATCCCCAAGATACTACAATGATATAATGGACACTCTCCTATCTATGCAAGATGCACATACTCCTCCATCTACCCATGAGATGCTTTCTATGGATGGACACATAGATGATCTTCATTTAGAACATGATTCCTTTACTCTTGACATTATTACACAAAAAGAGCAGGTTATCGATTCCTATAGTCAAACTGAGTTTTCAACAACAGTATCAGATATATCCCAAATTTAGACTAAGGACATCATAAATAAAGATATCCAACATTATATGCTCAAGGAAACAAGTCAGAAAAAAGAGTATAATCCAGAGTAGTAGAGCATCAAATTGAAACAACGTCATCTATAGTGGTCATTTTTTAGAGCATGTTTACTAAACAAGACATATCAAAACAAGCAAAATCAAGTAACAAAGGTGCCATTACTACCATACTGGGGGAAAATTTGTCTCAAGAAAACATCAACATAGGGAGCATGAAGAATCCTTATGATGAAATTGATGTCAATACTACAACCAGCCATGCCATGAATCTTCATCCACCCATCACCCCATCCATGAATAGGGACCAATGTCAAAATAAATAATTGAATCAAAGTATGAAGAACGTTATCAAAGAAAAAGAAGCTAGAAAGCATAATGGACAAATCAAATGCAAATGGATACCAAAAAATACAAAGAAAGATTATCCCTATCAAACTCCATTAGTCAAAGAAACTATGGGGAAAAATAAAAAAGGGAAAAGAATCCATCAAAGATTTCCACAAAAGAAAAAATAGGCTTTTCAAGCGACGTACAAAGTGTATCAAGTAGTTGGTCTTAATTTCACACACACTTTCATATCCACCCATCATTGCTCATCTTCCCAAGTTTGGAGAGTTAAAGGTTCCAAACTGTCAATCAATCCATATTTTATCCCTAAACACACTCCATCCATGCCTCCACGCATGATATATAATTCTCACATTGACCATGTATTGGCAATGACCCTTGATCATAAGGATTCAGAAGGCACTTTATCATGATGTACGCACAGAGACAGAGTTAACCCTGATATCAATAAAGCAAATCAAGAATCTCAAAAGTTGCATTCAAGTGCATGTACCTTAGCAAAGCAAATTCTTCAAGTAGGATATCGATGGCACATTATGACATGGGAATCTACATCAACAACACCATGTGATTTAGCATGAGCTTAAAATATTTCAAAAAAAAATCAAGAAAGCAAAAAATATGAAAATCCAAAAAAATCAGAAAAAGGATTGAAAATAGTAAAGAAAAAAATCTTCCTCTAGTGAAAACCACTTCATGGTGCTTTGGGCAAGACCATGATGAAAACCTGGAAAATAAGCATCATGTGTGGAATTGAGCATCTGTGTCTACTATCACAAGAGAAAGCATCTCATCCCATCCATAATAAATCCAACATTTCATCCATTTTATCCATAATAAATCCATTCATCCATGAACCATTTATCCAATCCATTTTCATCCATTTGCATCCATAGTCCGAGTCATCTTGATATTGAAAAAGTTTGGTGCACACTTTATGCTTGCTTATGGCAAACATCTTGATATGGGTCATTTTCATTGATCCTATCCTATGCAGCATTATCCAAATGAGCATTCTTTATCTGAATACCTTATCTTATCGCAAGATAATCCATATCCCTCCATCCATACACCTATCTGAGCATCTATCCATAATATTCCATACATTGGTAGACACTGGGGGCAGATATTTACATCTTTCTTCGAGAATAAAACTTGATCTATATCCTCCAACTTATGTGGCAATCCAAACATTGGAAAATGTGAAATCAAATTGGTCAAACCACTTGTGAGAAAAATTCCAAATCACTAGCCCATGGCATATTTTGACGAGCAAATTCTCCTTATCAAGCTTCATCTTTCATTGAACATCAATCCAAATAATCATTATCAGTTGCATCTAGTTTGCACATTAATGTCGCATTAATCATTCAAAAATCTTTTGTTTCAAACCAAGCTTCATCAATCATGATCAATCAAATCCAATCAAGAAATCATCAAGATATCATTGTGTTGCTTAACACTATCCTTGCATTGTTGTGCACCCTCAACAATGTTATCATCATCAGTCTTGATCAAATCATCATCAATCCATAAATCTTGGGATATCCTTCATAATCATTCTGTTGCTTAACACTATCCATGCATTGTTGTGCATCCTCAACAATGTTATCATCATCGATCCTTGCATTGTTGTGCATCCTCAACAATGTTATCATCATCAATCCTGATCAATCAATCTTTACATTGTTGTGCATCCTCAACAATGTTATCATCATCATTCGTGATCAATCAATCCTTGCATTGTTGTGCATCCTCAACAATGTTATCATCATCAATCCTGATCAATCAAATCCTTGAATTGTTGTGTATCCTCAACAATGTTATCATCATCATCAATCCATCAATTCGATTAATCAACCTTAGCTTGGTTTTCAACAAAATCCCAAAACATAGCACTGATAGCATCAAACACATCCTTATCCAAATAGTCAAAATCATGCAAAAATCCAAAAACATGCCAAAACACAAAATCCAAAAACATTCATAAAATATCAGAAAACCCCAAAACATAAAAAAATCAAAAATTAAAACATTTGTAAAAATCTCAAAAAATACCAAAAACAGCCTCAAAACATTCCAAAAACATCAAAAACATCCAAATATTTGAAAAAATCCATCTGTCTCATCTCACTTTCACTTAAAATAATCAATCAGCCACAGTAAATTGATCGCCACCTTCATTCTTTAGAAAAACAAATAGAAACAACCACAACAATGAACAAAAACAAGCTTCAATCATAAAATCAAAAAATGAAGAAACAAATCATTAAATGCAAAATCAAACTCTTGATCATTTTCAAACATGTCAATCAACCTTATATCAATAGCCTATCAATCAACTTAACAACCCATCATCATTCTATACAATGCATGTCCTAGGATATATCGTTCTGAAAATGGGCATCATTTTGGATATCACCCTGGATTTTTATCCTATAAAAACAAATCCCTTTGGCTAGAGGTATGAAGAACATTGGCTTGTTTGCATACTTGATCTTTTCTTTTGATTTATCTTATTGCGCTCGTTCCAAGGACCTCTCGATGATATGAAAATGAAGGATTTAGAGAGATAGGAATGGGGCAACAATCATTATATTTTGTCTTTTGGGCTTGTTGGATGTTCTTGAAAAATAACTTGGTGAATACTTGCTTTGTTAGGTACATCCTAGCAAGGTTTCCGTCTGTCAAGTGTAAACAAGAATACTCCTATCTATTTTTTGAGTCAAATTCCATCTCACTAGGTACAACACCATCCTAGTTCTTTATACCTTGATGCATCAAAACTATGTGTGTTATCAAACATAAGGTAAGTAGCCCTTTTAAAATCCCAATCCTTGATAAGCAAATCATCCATTTCTCATCATCATCTCTAATAAAGTCTCATCAGATCATGGAATTTTTGGATCCTCTTCTCATCATATCATTTCTTGTTTCTTCTCTCTATGCTAACATAACATCACCAATGCATCCATCATGCATCCATCCTACATCCACCTTGTATCCACGAACCATCAGTATTATGCATATCATCTACCATGCATGTTCATCATCATAAAATAGATTTGTTAGTCTAAGCATCTCATAAATCACACATTTGCATAATCATAGCATATCGCATCATCCATCTCATCCATCATCACATCATATCATCATTTAAGTTGTTTAGGATAATATAGATTGGTTATTTTAAGCATCTTAAAAATATCTCATTTGCATCATCATCCATAACCATCCATTTTGAACCTCTTTATCATGAGATTGACCCTCAAATAGAATCCTTTTGCTCGATCTCTCGAGGGGGAAATGTACTAGTGTACTTTCTACTGAGGCATTCAAAAAAATCAAAAAAAAATTAAATTTTGATTGTGACAAGTTTATTCTTTGAACCAACACAACAAGTACATTTCTTCAAAGAGGGGAAAAATGTAGACACATGAAATTAGCACCATTCACATTCATCAGGTAAATCAAGGTCATCCATTTAAATTAAATAAATCAACTTTGTTTAATTTAAGTCTCACATCACCCTTTTAATTAAATAAACAAAACTTTATTTAATTAAATCCCAAATGCATTTTCCATCCCTTTTGATTTAAATAAATCAAATTATTTAAAATAAAATAAGTCAAAATCACCTAATCATCATCTAAGCTATTCTAATCCTGATTAACCTAACCTAACCACACATCACATCCTCTAGCTTTTCCCACTTGCACCAATAAATCATTTTAATTCATTTATAAAATCAGCATTTTCCAACAAAATGGCATCTTTGAGGAATATTCCCTCAAGTTTGAATTAAAAAACAAGTGGACATATACATCCAACATTGCAATAAATTCTCTCTTACATGTCCCCCACTCAACATTTAACTCTCAATTTCAAATTTGAATCTCCCTCTCTTTGGCATATTGACCAAAATGTGCTCATTCCTCAAGCCTATCAAAAGTTGACAAGTGGCTTCATCTCATTGGCCAAATCTTTATCCCACATTGCTATCTCATAAGCATTCTTTCAACTTGAGAATCTTTAAATAGAGATCATCTCCATTGATTTAATCCTCCACAATCTTAGCATTTCATCTCCACAACATAATCCACAAATCTTATGCAAAGTCACTCTCTTCAATTGAGAACTAATTTTTTCCACCTCATATCTTAGCATTCCATATCATATCCAAATCATCTTCATCATGGATGTTAGCAAAGGATTGGGAAAGGGCTTCTTTCCATAGAAGCATGAATCCACTATGAGATAAAGTTTTGATTATGTTTTTATATGCTTGCAATTTAGTGGTCTTTGTTCTACTTAGTTTGCATATTTTAGCATAGTCAAGTATTTCATAGGAATCTTACATTAGATTATTTTGAATGGGCTAATAGCTAACTATGGTCATTGTTTGAAGTAATGAAAGTTTTAAGGTTCACAGGTTTATAGGAAATTGTGTGAGACTAAGTTTGGTTCTTAAAAAATAACCAATAGAAGATAAAGTTGCAAAAGTTGTCAAAGTTGTCAAGAAGTTGTCATCTACACGAAAACTCGCCTATAGGCTAGAATTCATACTTTCAGGCTTGAAGATCAGACAAGAAAAAAGCTACAAAATATCTTTAGTGGCTACAAAAATATCATTTATACCCTAGTATTGGGACTAAATTGCCCCTCTAGGCATATGAGTCCCATTATAACCCTTTTATCAGACTTCTATAGATCTTGATTAGTCACCAAAAGATTCTAGATTTTTCCCAGATTCATGTAGTAAGACTAAATCACCTGGCTTGGTGTATCAGTCCCAGTGCCCCTTAAAACAACAATTTCTAGGGTTTTTAGACCTTTTTTTTACCTCTCCATTCTTCCAGGTACTTTTCTATTTTAGGTTGTTTAGAAATTTTATTTAATGCTTTCAAGTTTCTATGGTTTTGTGAATAAGAGTTTTTTTTTTCTCCTTTGAAGCTTCAATTAAATGGTGAACCTACATCTAATCATACAAGGATACCCCTAGCCCATTCCTTGATCAAGTCACTTTGTTGAGGGATCTTGGTTTCCTAATGAACTGAAGTCTAAAATAAGTCCTAGGTTCCATCTCCCAAAAGGTGGACCCTTATTTCCCTTGTGTTCAGTATCATCTATAAATGCATGTGTAGAGTATTAATCAACTATAAAAGAGGTAAAATTGTAACTAGTCACTCTTGACCTAGTGATAGCTATATGTGTCAAGTGTGCAGTTTGTACATAGCTATTGTTTGCTATGATTTTATATTTTATTTGATTTGAATTCCTCTTAAGTAATACCTCTAGGGACACCATCCTAAGTTTAATTTTTATTTGCAAGAGTAGGAGATATTAACCACTCTTATATTTAATCTTTAATCACCTTTATTCTATAGAAGATTCATTATCTACCTTAAAGACAAACCCCTAACCCCAAATGTGGATAAAATCTCTAGGATCTAGGAGAGTTATTTTGGTGCCTAGTGAATGACACCATTATTAGGGAAATGTTAAATTAACATTAAACACGAAGGACCCAAGTTAATTAGTAAATATAGTGAAACCAAGAAACATTTTTGGTTAACATATTAAAAAAATTGCTATTATATTTTATTTCTCTTGATAGAGGAGCGATGAATTTATCAAGGATAAAATTCCAAATAACTAGAAAGAAAATAATGTTAGGTAATTTGAGAGGACTAGGGTCTACAATTTAGGTACAAACTAATATAATTTTGGTTCAAGTAAGAAAAATGCAAGCCAGATGGAGAGATAAAAACTAGGTATGACATATTTGCATGATTCCCATGATACTAAGTTAGTTGGTCTAGCTAGTAGAATAATTTGAGTTAATTTGAGAGATTAGTATCAATATAGTATAGATTATTTAAATCAAAAAATGGTTAGAACAAGTAGGATAGATTTTAAATATAACTATGGCATGTCACAAAAATTACAAAATAAGAGAGTAAGAAACAAAAGAGAATCTAAAAAATTATACATTAAGCATGTGAACCATAAATTTCCCCTCACTACACATATGATAAATTTGAAGGACACCCATCATCCTTTTGTTCTCACTACCTCACCCAACACTAGAAATAAATTGTAATATTAGACTCTTTTCAATAATGTTAATGCCACTATAGTCAATAATAAAATGTAGTCAAACAAGAATGGGTTGTCATAAAGACCTTGTTGAAGAAATTATCCATATGCAACATGAGATGCGAGCACAACTTGAGATTCAATGGTATCAACTTACATTGAATATTCAATTTATAAATTATAACCAATAGGCTTAGGGTTCTTGACTATTGAACCAAAATCAACAGTTCCAAAGTACTCACTAAAAAGGTATTCATGTCTATCCATAGGTGTTCTCCAATGTTCAACATTAGAATATACAAAACTAGTAATTAGGATTATGGGGAAAAAATAATTTAAATGTGGGGTAAAACATTAATATGGACCTTAATGGTTTAGATATTTCCACTAATAATATAGCCTCATGGGATTTATAGATGGGTGATCCCACAATAGTGGTTTACAATTTTTGGCCAAACTGGACACTGAAATATTTTTTTTAACTAAATCTTGACTTTCAAGCACCTATAGTGGCTAAACCATGAGGAGTTTGAAGATGATGCAAACTAGAGTTTCATGACATTTTGTTTGCAGATTCTAAATATATTTTTTTCAAAATTTTTGGAATCAGATCGCACTTCTTTTTCAATCTACCTCGAAAACTAGATTTTTTTCAAAAAACAACATTTTTAAAAAGTGACACTCATCATAATTCTTTCAAATTTATATTTGTAACTCCAGTATCTAGTGCTTCCACTTGGTTAGATAGTTTTTATTGAATATTTTTCTTTAATCAAGTTTCGAAGTCAAACCAATTACAATTCAGACATAGCGCGATTGTATAATGCGTAACTTTTTTTGTATGTATTGAAATTCAATTTTTTTTTGTTGGATCAAGGACATCAATATCTGGTGCACTTATATTTTTTAATTTTTTTTGATAATCTGTTATTTTTCCACATGTGCAGAAGAAAGAGCTTGATTTTTGGTGAAAAGCCTACATTCACAAGAAATAAAAAATAAATATATAATAATAAAATTAAAGTTATTTAAAATTATACTTTTTGGGAAGATTATAATAATTACTACATAATTACAAAAATAAAAATTTAAATGAATTCATTTGATCCCCAAAAAGGTAAATCAAAAGTAGTTTTTTATCAGCATTTTGTTAGGTGTAAAGAAGACTCTATTATAGGTATGGTTTAAAACTAGCGGAGTTCTATCCAAGGGGGTTTGATCTAAGGTAGTTTGATCAAACCCTCTTCAATTGGAATGCTTTAAATGGAAATTTTAAAGGCTTAAAGCATTATATTTTCTAAAAATATGTGATTTCAACAAAAATCAAAATCTCCTAGTAATTGTAAACCAGCTTTGTGGGATCACCTAGATTAGAAAAATGAATATCCTTGGTATAGAAAGTTATATTAACCCTATTCATAATTAAAATAGAGAATATATATCTCAAGTTTACATGGAAACAATGTAATCGTAGGGTATGTGTAGGATCATCATGGAAAAAATAGGCCCTTAAGTGGCAAAAAAATTAGAAAAATTAGAGTTAGGCGACTTGACATAAAAATTTGAATAAGTTGTCTATATTATTTCAAAAATATGTAAGAATAGAATCTGTAGAAAATTGAATATAGTTTCTAAACTACTAGGTTTATTTAAAAAAAAAAAATCTATTTGGTGAAAATTTGAAATTTCAATGTAGTAGTACTTAAATTTTAGGGATAAAATAAGAAGCAGTGTCCTGTTGACCACCTAACCACAATAAAATGATAATATTTTTTATAAGATTTTAGATATAATTAGAGGACTCATGTCCCAATGTGATGCATATTATTTTGTAATTTTTTTTCAAGTAAATAATTAATTATGATTTTTTTATTACAACTTTTAAAAAATATAAAAACTTGTATGTCTAACCACCTTAACTTGGTCAAAACTTTAGGAAATTCATTTTTTATTTTTTAATCCTATAGTATGTGAAGCATATAATGTGATCCATGTTTTAGATTCAAAAAATGTGATACCGTTTGAAAGCTATAGATGTTTTTCAATCAACCTATCAATCTAGACTTTAGTCGTAATTCAAATAGAAAATGAGTAATAATTACTTATTAAATTCAAAGTAAAGCATAATATATATTTGTGGAAATCTAAGAATCTCCTTTAAAAATCATTTTCATTTCATCAACTTTGGGTTAAAAAAAAGCCATCAGCCACATACCCTAACATACCCATCATATCACCACTTTTTGGCCCATCATGATCCTACACATATCCCATAGGTGAGGAGATCTTAGGAATTTCATTAATATTACTAATGTACATGCAGTTAAATGTAAATATGTGATAATGAAACTATATATATTCATTTGAGGAGAGTACAAATGAATGGTATAGAAATCTCTATGATAATAGTATTAACACATGGGAGGAATTCACACAAATTTTCTAGCCTTATTATGATGATAGTGCTTGTAGACACATAAAAATGATCTAGGCTTGCAAGATCTATTTTTACCACTTTCGTCCTAGCATAATTCTGACATTTTAATTATGTCCTTGGTCCACATTCAACTATTAATTAATTATTTAATTAATTCATGTCCTTTTATTCTTCATGATTATTAAATAAATAAATTTTATTTGTTTATTAAATACATCATTGATTGTCTATGTCTTCCGCTAATTAAATAAATTTCTTAATTTATTTAATTACCTTTATTCATTTATTTCTCCCTGATTATTAAATAAATAAATTTTATTTATTTATTTAATATGTCACTAGTTCTCATGATTAAATAAGTTTATTAATTTATTTAATCATTAATCATATCTTTTAAATTAAATAATTATCTTTAATTATTTAATTGCCAAATTTAACATTTCTCTCATTTTAAATAAATTAATTATTTAAAATGATATCACATTCTTCACTATCAGTTCATTTTAGTAAATAATCTGAAAATTGATTAATTATTATCTCACAAAATCCATATTTTGAATTAATTTAATTCGAAATGGTAATATTCTTCCAAAAATCAAGTAATTAAGCATATTCTTGATTTTCCCAAATCCACTTTTTAGTTCAGCTCTTATCTTCTTGATTTTTTGAACCTCACAAATTAGGCAGTCTTTATCTTCTTGATTTTTGAAAATATTTATTTTTCTAATTGATTGTTTTATCTATTCTCCACCGCCGATTTTATTTTCTTAAATGACATCTCGACCACTCAATTAATATTTTTTTCCTAACCTTGATTAGGGATTATCACTTTAAATCTTGTCCTCTGATTTTAGGTTTCTGTCAAAAGTCGATCTCGTTCGTCTATCGAAAATTGCATTTTCTATAAAATGCCAATTTTGCTCACATTTTTGACTAGTCAGACTTACACTTATTCTAGATATTGCAACATTTTATTCTCGTATTGTGATTTCATCAAGTTTTAGAAATTTCTTGGCATAGGCATTTTAGTCATTTCCTCATAGGCATAGACATATGTTTAAAATCCTTCAAAGCTTGTTTAGGACTTTGTCATAGTCATTGCTCGTACATTCAATCTGAGGGCAACACAACAATCAACAAGTTAGAAGGTGCTATGAAGGTAATTCATGGAAGCTTCGATGACAGGTATAATTGTTTCATTGGTGTTTAGTTTCCATTGTTCTTGGTAGTTTCTTTGGGTTTATATGCTTTATTGATTTGATAATCTAACCTAAAATTTACCCTTAGAAACATTGGAGATCATTATCAAACTACTAATGAATTTTTTTGTAGAACGCATGTCGAAGACCCTAGTTAAATTTTTGAAACAAATTGTCTAGTAGTGTAGAAAATATTTCACTTGGATTAAAATTAACAAGTTTCTACTATGTTTTGTGCAAAAGAACATTTGTGTTATTACCCTCATGATTTGGTATATCAAAGTATCCTCTCCTCTTGTGCATCCATGTGATCCTGGGAGTAAGAGAAATGATTACTAACTCTAGAACTTGGGCCTATTCTAGTGGGAAAAAGTACTCACCCTAGGACGACTCAGACTGGTAACACCCAAAACCCAAGGGACTTCCAGCTGGTATATAAAGGTGGATTCTTGGGGAAAGCCTAAGAATCACGCATATGGTTCCAACAAGATGGATTTGAAAGGGGAATCTCACCACATGGATCATGCCCTATGAACGGAATGCCTAAATTAAACACCGTTGTTTGTAATGTCCAAAATCCTTCTAGTTACTGGTGCAGCAGGTCGGACCTATGAAGCCGTCTCATATTCTTACGGTTCATGTGTAGAGATGAAAGTATGCCATGGGATGTTCATGGGTACTATAGCTTGGCTACCCCAAATGATGTTAATGAGCCATGGAGGGGAGCTAGAGGGGTCAAGCTATTAATCATCTGCCTTGAATAAGTGTAGTTGGGGAAACCCAAGTGAGAACTGAGTAAATACTATCCTACAACCTAGGATGTGATTTTCTATTGTCAATTAAATGTTCTTTGAGTCCAAAATCAAACTAAAAATGCTTTGTCCTATGATTGTCTTTATTTGTCAGAACTTGATCATGGAAAACAACATCAGTTTTATATTTCCATTCACTGAAAACAAGCAACTATTAATAGAGTCGCAACTATTCACTAGAGAGTCGCAATTATTCTATCAAGTCACATATGTTAAGCATAGAGTTGCATCTGCTCATTTGAACACCACATCTAGTTTACAAAGACCACACTGGTGATATTTTGTGACCTAAAATGACGCATTTTCTAGGAAACAAAATACACCATGTCGTAAACTAGAATTCAAGTCCAAACATCTTTTTCAAATGTCTTTGTGAAAAACTAGAATTGAAATTTCTCAAAACATCCATCATTTGCATTCCTTAGCTCACATTTTAACGATAGGTTTAAATTTCCAAATTGTAGTTGCATTCCCTAGGCGTCATAATCATCATTTTTAACATAAATTTGTCTTTAGGTTTCATCTTGGAAAACTTTGGATTAGGCCAAATCTCCACACTTTGCAAAACCATTGTTTTCAAAACTAGGTTATCCTGGGACTTTGTCATTATTCTTCTTTTCAGTCATTGTCCTTTTTGTGAGAACCTCCAACTCAACAGTCTAGTTAGGTAGGCTCATTTGTCATTTCAACATTGTCATTTAGTCCCCTTAGCAAGTCCTTTGATAACCAAAATTGAGACATAAGTTAGGCTTAATGTAGTTAGATGAAATTTTCTCCAAATATTGTCCATCTTAGTCCTCATTTTGCACCTAGAATTTGCATCATAGTCCTCATTTGGCATCTAGACTTGCCATTGGTAATTTTCCTTATTCAATATTTTCATATTAGTCTTCATTGTCACCTTGGTATTTGGAATCCTTTCTTGACAATTTTATCGCCTTACATTAGTCATTTCCCTTAGACAAACGCCATTATCACTTTGCATTTAACAACATCATGACTTCCACCACCTTGTATTCCCTTCAACAAAATATTGATAGGCTTACTAGTAATGTTGAATACCAGTTACTCTATAGAGGTCAATAACAACAAGCCTTAGACTTTAGGAGACAATTCCTCCAAACCAAAAATCAATGTCCTTCATACCAACTACCCATTAGTCCAAGTCCTCCATCCATCTACCTTCACCATCAATAGTCACTTAACATAAATCCTAACATTAATTCATAAGAAATGTCCACTTATCACCCTTATCCTAATCTTGACAAGGAAAGCCAACTGTCCACTAGTCCATCCCAAACCTCCATGTCATATTCTAGCCCTTCACCTATCAATCCTGTCCAAGTCTCCATGTCCTATCCTAGTCCTTCACATACTAGTCACTTCCAAGTCTCCATGTCATATCCTATTCCTTCACATGCTAGTCCAGTCCAAGTTTCCATGTCCTATCCTAGTCCTTCAAACACAAATCCAGCCCAAGTCCCCATGTCCTATCCTAGTCCTTTGCATACTAGTCTAGTCCAAGTCCCCACATCCTATCCTAGTCCTTCATTCATTAATCTTTTTCAAGTCACCCCCTCACAAGCCACATCTAGTCATGAAAATTCTATCATTACTCCAAGGCACATCCCATTGTCTAAAATTGAGGATACATTTCAAAATGAAAGCCAAAAGCATGACCTTATAATGTCATCCTCATGTAAATAACAAGGTAGTCCATCCCATGACCCTATCTTTCAGTCCATTCAAGAAGTCCTTCAAGACAATCATGACATCCAAAATACACCTACCATTGACCAAGAATTCCAAATCCATGACAAACCCATCTTTGACCAAGACCCTACCATTGACCAAGAAGTCCAAATCCATGACAACCCCATCTTTGACCAAGACCCTACCATTGACCAAGAAATCCAAAACAATCCACTCCTTGACCTTTACACCATTTATGATCGAACACTTGAAAACCCTATTCAAGCCTCGACTATCAACACTTTCCAAGATGAGACACTTGCCTCCATGACACACATAGGCAATATTGCTCAAGAACAAGAGTCTTCCATTATGGAAATATTTACAAATGATCAAGCTATAGCTAAATTTACTGGACTCTATGACACTAACCATAACAATTGTTTTGACTTCAACTTGGAAACACCAATAGAATCATCTGAACCTGACATGTCACAAGATCGGACCAAAGATATCAGTCAGAAATATGTCCAACACGATAATGAAGCTAAGAAACTTTATCAAATAGGGTCATCTATCTTTGTCAGAGTAGGCTTCCTCGCAAACAAAAGTATTCCAAGTAACAATGTCCACATACATCATGATGGGTTAGCATCTTTCTTTCAAAATAATAAATAACCCATCCTAAACAAAATCTATCAAAGCATGCAATATCAAGGAAAAAGACTAGGCATACATGAGCAAGGCATTTGAGAACCAACACAACTTTAGTTAAATTACAGACATCAAGGTCTTGGCTATTCTTTAGTTAGAAAATCAAACGATGTCAATGGAACCTCCTCAATACTAGGGGCAACCTTGTCAGATACAAATGTCAAAATAGAGTCCATGAGAAATCCTTGTCATAAGGTTGTTTGCAACACCCCGTCCACCCACACCATAAACCATCATTCTCAACATCTTAAACCTTCCCTTTGGAACCAACAAAAAAAAAAATCTTACAAAGTTAAAAATCAAATGTCAAAGGCCATCGAATTAGACAAAAAAAAAAGTGGACAAATGAAATTAAAATGGATCCCAAAGAAAAGTGGATCAAGCAAAGAAAATATGTCAAAAGAAAAAGTTAATTACAATGTGGAGCCACAAGCAAAGAGGACTCCCACATATAACAGATTTCCACCACCTTCAAAATGGTCATCAAGCAAGGCATATAAAAGTGTTGGTTCCAAACATCATCCCAATCAAAATTCCAAAATACGTCATCCACCATCCCAAGTTTGAAAAATAAAAAGTGATACATCCAAACATCCAAACAACCTTTCCACATCTACCATCATTTGTCATAATCCTACATCTCATCTAAAGTCCAAAAATCCCACGTCACACATCCGTCACATCTTGGCAACAACTCTTTACCATAAGGACTCTCATGGCACTCTATCATGATGTGTGTATTCTGATAAGGCCAACTCTAGTATCAGAAAGGATCACAATGACATCGATCAATTATATGCAAGAGCTATGATCCTAACAAGACAACTCCTTCAACAAGGTCATTATTGGCATATCATAGCACCAGTCTCTACATCGGCACCGTCAGTGGATTCAAAACAGTCAGTGGTCATCTAAAGCATCCAAGCTATCTACAAAATCATAAATAAATAAAAAATGAAAAATGTAAAACATTGTCACCCTAATGAAAACCTGGCAAACAGGTGTCTTGGTGACACAAAAAAAATCAAAAAGTCAAGAAAATAGTAAAGAGAAAAATTTCATCCAATGGTGAAATCCTGGCAAACAAGCACCCTAGATAAGTACCATGATGAAAACTTGGCAAACAAGCGTCATGTGTAAAATAAATCATCTATGTGGACTTTTACACTTGGGGGAAAGTTGTCTCATTTCCCATGCCTTCCTCATGGAATTTACGTCCATCTAAGCCCTATCATTTCCACGCATTTTTCCCACCTACCTTGGTATTGACATAAAATAGGCACTCATAAATCATGCTTTGGGAAAACTTTTGGCATGCCTATCCTTTGGTCATACATTATCTGTGAAATGTCATGTCATTACTGACATAACCTCATTATCCTTATGTGACATAGTCCTTGAAAATCATATGACAATTCCTTTAGTCTCATGTCTCTCGTCTTTTACTAAGGCCACCTCTCATCCTTTCATGTATGTCACCTATCTTGGCTTTCCCTTATCAAATGGTCTAAGGATACTCCATCATCCATTTTAGTCCTAACCAAGTCATTCCAAATGCAACGAGTCTAATCTATATAAGAAAATTATCCAAAAGATTACTTTCCTTTGTTCCTGGCCCAGCTGTAGACCTCGATACTTTCATCGCATTATCGTCATCCTCATGTTGTTTTGGGATGTGTCCTTCCCATGTCAAACAATGTTGTCATCACCTATCAATTGGTATTCAGCTTGACTAGGGGTACAACCATGTTTGTCCATGGATTCTCATGTGTAGGCATTAGTCACATGCATTTGTCATGATTCTCTTAAACCATTCAGAAAGATAAAAACATGATAAAATGTCCTAAAAAAATGACAAAAACATCATAAAGTGTCTTGAAAAAAGACAAAAAAATCATAAAGTTTCCTGGAAAAAAAAAGACAAAAACATCATAAAGTGTCTTGGAAAAAAAGGCAAAAAACAACATAAAATGACCTGAAAAAATGACAAAACATCATAAAACATCCTGAAGAAAGACCAAAAACATTGTAAAATGTCCTAAAAAAAAAAAAAACTAAAAATTGAAAAACATCCTAAAGAAACCACAAAAAATGTCAAATTATCTCAAAAAAACAAAATGAAGTCATTTCCCTTTAAAAGTCCATCATTTCAATCAATCAGTCTTTGTCATTTGTCTGAACTATGTTTTCTCTACGCAGTTGTTACGTAGGCAAGACTCATTTTTGAGTCCCCGAGACATTAGGTCTATCATTTTAGGTTTGTCAAAATAAAATAATGATGCAATCTTTGGTCATCAAGACAAAGTCATTGGTCATGTCAAACTATGAGGTATTTGAGTGTATGACGTAGGAAAGGCCATTTGTCGATGAGCCCTCGAGGTCACACTAAGTTTCCCATTAGGGTTCATGGCACTACACTGACACACATGTCAAAAGTCTATAGGTCAAAAAAATCATTAAATCACAATATGTAAATCATCTATTCAACATGACAATCACATCAACATGTCAAGAAAATTGACATATGGTCAACACAAGTCAAACTCAGTCAAAACAAGTCAAATTATCATAACCTGTCAAACTGTCAGCTCTTGATTAGCTTTTAGATGTGTCCTAAAAGATAACCTCTGTCATTTATGCCTTAGGATGTTTCCTTCCTAGGCATCGTCATCGTCATTCGACATTTTTGAGGGATCCTCTTGACATTTAAGGATGACTCTTCTCGACATCAACATTCCTCATATGTGTCCTTACGAAGAACAAACTCTATCATTTATGCCTTAGGATGTGTCCTTCCTAGGCAACATCATCATCCCTATCATTTGGAATTTTGAGGGATCCTTTCGACATCTAAGGGATCAAACCTCTTGACACCAACATTATTCAAGATGTGTCCTTCCTGAACTTGGCAATATTCGACATTCGTCATCTAGGCATCATCAAAACCTTGACAACCTAGCATCTCAACATCGTCAAACTTAACAACTCGACATTAAAACACTGGATATCCAGACACACTTGGAAAACACTTGGCACTTGTCTTTTGGCTTTTTATCATGTTACTAGTTCTTCAGCGAGAACCCAACAATAGGATTTAGAGAAGCAGCGACGTATCATGATGTTTGTCTTGAATTTTGACACACATGTTACTAGTTTCTTAGCGATATCCTGATTTCAGGATGTAGAAAAAAAGCGACATATCATGATAATGGATTTTTTTTTTATTTTGACAATCATGTTGCTAGTTTCTCAACAATGTCCTTGAAACAGGATTTAGAGAAGCAATGATGTTTCATGACTTGTATTTCTTTTCTTTTCTATTTGTAGTTGGTTATGGAAAAAAGACTGGGGCAATTGCGCTCTTGGTATGAGTCATGATCATCGTTGTTTGTGACTGCTTGTCTTATGTGATGGTACGACCTTGTACACCTTGATCTATGTCATATCATGGTGTTTGTTGGCCATCACAATAATCTGCCCAGTGATGATTAAGAGCAATAAATATAAAAAGTCCTATGGTAATGTTTTGAAGGATTTGGTTTAGGAACTAACATGCATCTCCTTCTGTCTTGTCATATTCTCTCGCTCATCTCATATAGGCATTGCATCCATACCATCATCCATATCTTTTGCACTAACATTTCTTTGTCTCTTCATATTCTAGTCTTCTCATCAATTTCGAGAGCACACTTGTGTTTTTAGAACTTGTCTGTCCTCTCAAGGGGGAATACCACTACATCCCTCATCATTCTTTCTCATCCTGTTTTGCACTAGGGCATATTCTTGACTTATTTTCTTTGTCACAATGTGACATGTTACACTATGACAAAGAGGGGAAAAATGTAGAGACATAGAAATGACCTAGGCCTACAAGCTCTATTTTTACCACTTTTGTCCTAGCATAATTATGAAATTTTAATTATGTCCTTGGTACACATTTGACTATTAATTAAACAATTCATAATTATTTAATTAATTCATGTCCTTTTATTCTTCATGATTATTAAATAAATAAATTTCTTAATTTTATTTATTTATTTAATATGTCACTAGTTCTCATGATTAAATGAGTTTATTAATTTATTTAATCATTGATCATGTCTTCTAAATTAAATACTTATCTTTAATTATTTAATTGCAAAATTTATCATTTCTCTCATTTTAAATAAATTAATTATTTAAAATGATATCACATTCTTCACTGTCAGTTCATTTTAGTAAATAATTTGAAAATTGATTATTTATTATCTCACACAATCCATATTTTGAATTAATTTAATTTGAAATGGTAATATTCTTCCCAAAATCAAGTAATCGAGTAGATTCTTGATTTTCCCAAATCCACTTTTCAGTTCAGCTCTTATCTTGATTTTTTGAATCTCACAAATCAGGCAGTCTTTATCTTCTTGATTTTTGAAAATCTTTATTTTTCTAATTAATTATCTCATCTATTCTCCACCGCCAATTTGATTTTCTTAAATGACATCTCAACCACTCATTAATTATTTTTCCTAGCCCTAATTAGGGATTATCACTTCAAATCTGGTCCTCTGATTTTAGGTTTCTGTCAAAAGTCGATCTTCTCCATCCATCCAAAATTGCATTTTCTATAAAATGCCAATTTTTCTCACATTTTTGACTAGTCAGACTTATGCTTATTTTAGATATTGTAGGTACATTTTATTCTCGTATTGTGATTTCATCAAGTTTTAGACATTTCTTGGCATAGGCATTTTAGTCATTTCCTTGTAGGCATAGACATATGTTTAAAATCCTTCAAATCTTGTTTAGGACTTCATCATAGTCATTGCTTGTACATTCGATCTAAGGGCAACACAACAATCAACAAGTTAGAAGGTGCTATGAAGGTAATTCATGGAAGCTTCGATGATAGGTATAACTGTTTCCTTAGTGTTTAGTTTCCATTGTTCTTGTTAGTTTCTTTGGATTTATATGCTTTATTGATTTGATAATCTAACCTGAAATTTACCCTTAGAAATAGTGCTAACTGTTTACTTTCAATTCAAAAATTCACCACCATAAAGAAGAGGTTAAATGAAATAGGGGTTGATTTTAGCAACAATATTATCATGAAAGTGAGAAAGGTTCCCCCTAAACATAGACCTAATGATTCCAATTGTCTTATGTTGCATGATGGTGCATATCATGTGAAGATAAGGTATTTCCTTAGAGACAAGAGTCTAAAAACTCTTAGAGAAGAATAAGCTAAAAATATCAACATTGAGAGTAAGATGAGGGTTTCAAGTAAAAATATAAAGAGAGATAATGTTAGACTGGCTTAGCTAAACATAAGAACCTCTACTAATCCTTTAACAATTGATGAGAAATTAGATATAATAATGGTTGTTGTGAAATATTTTCCTTGAAAGTAGAAGGAAATTAGAGGGGGTTATATCTCCTTTGCTAAGTTATGATATAATGAGTGTAATTAATTACACAATAGAACTTATAGTTGTGAATTGTCTACAATACCATAGTATATGATAGGAAAAAATAATTCAAGTAGCAAGATAAAGGAACTAGTAATCCTCTTATAAGAGATAATATGCACTATAATAACTATTTATGGTGTGATATCCATTACCTTCCTCATAATCCTATAGGTTATATGGCTACAACAACTGATAAGGGTATGTGCAGGATCATGATGGGCCAAAAAGTGGCAAAATGAGAAAAGTAGCATTTTGCACTTGCCAAAAATTGTGAAAATCCTGAGTTGACTTTTTTTGGGTTGGGTGTCAATACATTGCTCCATAGCAATGCCCAAGCCAAAGTACTACAAATTGGATATCCAATTCGTGTACGATATCTAGTTTGAAAAACATTTTAAAATGTAATATTTTGGTCCTATAAATCAGATATCCAATTTTTGCACACATATACCCAAGAGTAATTAGGAGGTGGAGGGTGAGAGAGAGAGAGAGGAGGAGGGAGGTTGAGAGAGAGAGAGAGATAATTAGGAGGGGGAAGGGAGAGGGAAGAAGGGGAAGAAGGGGAGAGGTAGAGAGAGAGAGGGAGAGGGAAAGGGAAGAGAGAGAGAGAGAGAGAGAGAGAGAGAGAGAGAGAGAGAGAGCCATGAGGGGAAGGAGAGGGGAAGAGCCTGAGGGTAGAGGATAGAAGGTTTAAGGGCTTATGGTTGAGGGTTTAGGGATGAGGGGGTAGAGGAGGAGACTTGAGAGAGACAGGAGGAGGGAGAGAGATAAAGGAAGGGAGGGTTAAGGGTAGAGCATAGAGGGTTTAATGGCTAAGGGTTTAGGGTTAAGGCAGAGAGATAGAGGAGGAGGAGAGAGACCCAAGAGAGGGAGAAGGTTAGACAAGATACTTGAGAGAGAGAGGGAGGGAGTGGGAGAGAGATAGAGGGAGGGAGGGTTAAGGGTAGAGGGTAGATGCTTTAAGGGTTTAGGGTTAAGGGTAGAGGGGAGAGAGATAGAGGGAGTGAGTGAGTGAGAGAGACCTAAGAGAGGGAGAAGGGGTAGGATAGAGAGACTTGATATAGAGTGAGTGAGTGAGAGAGAGAGAGAGACCTAAGAGAGGGAGTGGTGATAGGAGGGAGATACTTGAGAGAGAGATAAAGGAAGGGAGGGTTAAGGGTAGATGGTTTAAGGGTTAGGGGTTTAGGGTTAAGGGGAGAGAGATAGAGGGAATTAGTGAGAGAGAGATATAAGAGAGGGAGAGGGGGCAGGATGGAGATACTTGAGAGAGAGAGATATGAAGGGAGTGGAAGAGAGATAGAGGGAGGGGATTAAGGGTGGAGGGTAGATGGTTTAATGGCTTCCTACTTTACTCTAAGGACTACAGAGGGAGAGAGCGAGGAGGAGGAGAGAGACCTAAGAGAGGAGAGGGCTAGAGGGAGACACTTTAGACAGAGGAGAGAGAGAGAGAGAGAGAGAGAGAGAGAGAGAGAGAGAGAGAGAGAGAGAGAGAGAGAGAGAGAGAGACTTGAGAGCGGGAGTGGTGCTAGGAGGGAGAGACTTGATAGAGAGAGAGTGAGCAAGTGGGAGAGAGATAGAGGGAGACATGGTTAAGGGTAGAGAGTAGAGGGTTTAATGGTTTAGGGTTTAAGGGTTAATGTTTTAGGGTTTAAGGTTTAAGGGTAGAGGGGAGAGACATAGAGGGGGTGATCCCACAATAGTGGTTTACAATTTTTGGCCAAACAAGACACTAAAATAGTTTTTTCTAACTAAAAATTCACTTTCGGACACCTATAGCAGCTAAACCATGAGGAATTTAAAGATGATGGAAACTAGAGTTTCGTGAAATTTTTTCTATAGATTCTAAATATATTTTTTTTCAAATTTTTTGGAATAATGTTGCACTTTTTTTTCTATAACCCTTGAAAACTAGTTTTTTTCATAAAACAACATTTCTAGAAAGTGACACTCACCGTATAAAGCATAATTTTTTTTCCATGAAGGATAAAATTATAATTCTTTCAAATTTAGATTTCTAACTCCGATATCTAGTGCTTCCACTTGGTTAGATAGTGTTTTATTGAATATTTTTTCTTTAATTAAGTTTTGAAGTCAAACCAATTACAATCCAAATATAGATAGACCATATAACACGTAACTTTTTCTTGTATGTATCTAAATTCAAAATTTTCTTTTTTGTTGGATCAAGGACTTCAGTATCTGTTGTACTCATATTTTTCATTTCTTTTATAATCTTATATTTTTTCACGTGTGCATAATAGAGAGCTTGATTTTCGGTGAAAAACCTACATTCACAAGAAATAAAAAATAAATATAATAATAAAATTAAATTTATTTAAAATTATACTTTTTGGGAAGCTTATAGGAAGTACTACATACTTACAAAATAAATAAATAAATAAATTCATTTGATCCCCCAAAATCTAAACTAAAAGTGGTCTTTTATCATCATTTTGATAGGTGTAAAGGAGACTTTGTTATAGGTATGGTTTAAAACTAGTGGGGTTCTATCCAAGGGGGTTTGATCTAAGGTAGTTTGATAAAACCCTCTTAATTGGAATAATTTAAATGGAACTTTTGAATGTTTAAATCATTAAATTTTCTAAAAATATG
>VDFB02193867.1:606385200-606409905 GCA_007258455.2 Sequoia sempervirens
ATATTGTAAGAGATTATCATAAATTGTATATTATATATTAAATTATAAACTATATTGTATATTCTAAACTAGATATATTAAAACAAACTATAAAATATTTATTGCATTTTCTAAATCATAAATTATAAAGTGTATAACATTTTTTAAAATCATACATAAACCAAATCAAATATCCAATTCAAAATAGATATCCGATTATAATCGGATATCTGATTTGAATAAGATATTCAATATTTCTGATACAAAATTTATTGCCTAGGGATTAGCCTTAGGCTTGCTTTGGAATTTGGCTAGGACATGCCAATCCTAAGAAGTCAACACAAAAAACGTGTTTAACAACTTACCTTGTTTTTCTAGACTTCGCCTATGTGGCTAACGATTTTTTTTTTAGACAAAATTGATGAAAAAAAAAGGGTGTGTAGAGAAAATTCTCAACTTTCGACCAATATAAATTATTCTCTACTTTGAATTTAATAAATAATTATTATTTATTTTCTATTAGAATTACGACTAAAGTCCTGATTGATAGGCCAATTGAAAAAATCTATAACTTTCAAATGGTATCATATTTTTTGAATCCAAAACATGTGTCACATTCTATGCTTCACATACTATAGTATTAAAAAAAAATGAATTTCATGAAGTTTTGACCAAGTTAAGGTGGTCAGACATATGGGTTTTTTATATTTTTTAAAAGTTGTAATAAAAAAATATAATTAATTATTTACTTGGAAAAAAATTACAAAATAATATGTCACATCTAGACATGATTCCTCTACTTATATCTAAAATCTTATAAAAAAATATTATCATTTTATTGTGGTTAGGGTAGTCAAACATACACCTACTTCTTATTTTTTCCCTGAAATTTAAGTACTACTGTATTGAAATTTCAAATTTTTGTTGGTGTAATTAATATTTAATTACACTTTAGCATAAGTTTACTTAGGAATATTTAATTCCTAAGTTATAGGTTCTAATCTTTGTCTTATTGACCTATCTTGTGGCTCAAGATAAGATTAGGTTTATGCATCTTTGCTTTTATAAAGAAAATTATCTCTTGTAATTATTGGTACTTCGAATATATCAAATTTGTACATCTTTTGCAAATCTCTGCTTTTTCATTTTCTCTTGTGTGGAAGGTGATTTTTCTAGTTTGCAATCAGATCTTGGTTTCTAACATGGTATCAAAGCCTTGATTTGCATCCCCTTCTCAGCTTTTTTGGATTAGATTAAGGTTTTTCATTGGATTCAGAGTGCTGGAAAAAGTTAGAAATGACTTTTATTTCATTCATTTTCATCACTGTTTGCCAGATCTACGAGGGTTTCAAGCTCAATGATTTTTTTGATAGATGTGGGGGTCACTTGATTTTTAAAGTACTTTGGGGCCAAACAGATCTCGCTGTTGGATTTGTAGCGCCCAAAAACCCCTATTTTGATATAAAATTTGTTTGATTTGGACAAAGTCATCCGAAGAGGCAAACAAAATTTTTCCCAAGGGTCGTACGGCCCCCAGGCATAGTTTTTGAGGCTCAAAGTATGAAAAAAATCAAAAAATTATTTAAAAAATCCAAATTTTTGCGCAAGTTTTTGTGCAACCAATTTACAGGCAGCCACTGCTCACCTGCCACCCAGTGGCCTCCCATCGACCACCTTCCCACCATCGCACCCAGTAGTCTCTACCCACACACTGCTCAACTGGTTTTAGCCACCTGTGGGCCACCAATCTTCAACTTGCCACTCATTCCAACACTCTAGCTCCACTCTGTTGGCTCTCAAGGGCTCCAAAGACCTATCTGTAAGTCTTATAGGTGATCAGAAGCCTATTTTCAGACACTAATGGGTTTCAAGTGCCTAGCGCCAATTCTATGGGCAACCAATGCCCACGCGCTAGCCCCAACTAGGCCTTTAGCCCTAGCCCTGGTCACATGGGTGACCAGGGCTAGCACCAAAGCCCCCTAGCCACTAGCCCCCTGG
This sequence comes from Sequoia sempervirens, assembly GCA_007258455.2. Lineage (NCBI taxonomy): Eukaryota > Viridiplantae > Streptophyta > Pinopsida > Cupressales > Cupressaceae > Sequoia > Sequoia sempervirens. The sequence continues at coordinate 606,387,178 of VDFB02193867.1, forward strand.
TCCACCCAAGCAACCAGGGGCTCTATTTTTTTAGCCTCTGAGGGCTTATGGCAACCAAATCAAACTTTTTGGAGCACTTTCACGGAAATGGGTGTAATGCGGGCATACGACGTCCTTTTTTTGCAAACGAGATATCATCGGAAAGCTGTTTCGATGCTCTATTCAATGGTAAAGGTTTTATTTTTTATTTTTTATTTTTTGATCTCTTTTCTAGCCTCAAAAGTTAGATGTTTCCATTTTCACTCTGAGAAGCATATCTTTTGACTCGCTTATCCGTTTTTCATGATTTTTCATAGCATGGGAAAGCTAGTTTTGGCATCTATGCATATCTGAGGTTATTTAAAGAATATGTGTACCTTATTTTATGCATGCATTAATTTTTGTTTCGTACACTAGGTTTTCATTTTCACTTATGTTTATATAGTTTTGTATTATCTCCTTCTGCAATCATTGGGTATTGTAATAAATGAACTGAGATAAAGTTCCATTAAGGGGGTTCTTACATCCATTCTTCATATTGGTGATAACTCACATGAGTTTTTCTGGTTTCTTATTGTCTCCTTTTAGCTTCTTTCTTGCTTAGTTGGACACATCTTTGGTTTGCTTCAGTTCACACTTCACATTTGTATTTTATGGTTCTTGATCTGCATTGGTTCAAATATTTCTCATTTGAAGGCCATGTTTTTATGGTTAATGTTCCAGAATCTTGATGGTACTCATCTTATGGACAGTTTTAGTTTTAGTTTGGCATTGGCTTCGAGATAGACAACTTCTAGATTTTGTCATCATTATGGGTCCTTTCATCCTTTCATCTACTGTTGCTTACAAATTTCAAGGTTGATCTAGAATGTGATTTTCTAGTGTTCCTTGGCATCGGGTCTACTGTTGCATTTGTGATTCCAGTTTTTGTTTCAGTCACTAGTAGAATTTGAGAAATAAATGACTACATGACTAAAAATTTTAGTCACTTGACTAACACTAGTAGAATTGGGCAAATAAATCACTAATTTGATAATCATAAGTGACTAATTTGGTCATCAGGTAAAATCACAACTAAATAATTGGTCAGATGAATAAAAATGACTAAATAAATTTCTCTTACTCTATTATTTTTTTTCTTTCGAATTTGATTATAATCCATAGAGCTTAAGCCCCCCTCATGGGACCCCTACCTAAGCAGGCCATTTGGCTACCTAAGTTGCTTGGTACACCAAAAATATCTATTTGCATGGAAGGAATTGCCTCGTAGTGCAGTCTTAAGGCCTTCACATATTTTATAAAAAAATTTAACATTTACATTCTTTAACTTTTATTACTCATTGTGTTAATGAATCATTGATGTTTTTAACTATGATTTGAAGCCAGATTGATTTTAATATTGTGTTAGCATGTCAAATGTATCAAAGAGCAATTGTGGTCAATTTCACCTATAAAATATGATTGAAACAATCCAATTGCATTTTGAGGGCTACCTTTCATTTCAAAACACAAATAAAGATGACTAAATAATTAGTCACACAAATAAAAATGACTAAATAATTGGTCACACAAATAAAAATTAGACAATATGATATTATAGTGGTTAATTTTATTTTTTTGGAATTACAGGAGTGGATTGTATTATAATATAATATAATATAATATATATAATAAATATTATATAATATTATATTAAATACTAATATTATATAATAATATAATATTAAATACTAATATACTAATAATATTATAATATAATATTGTATTATATAATATAATATTAAATACTAAAACTATATAATAATGTAATATTATAATATTATAATATATTTAGAAGTGAGAGATTTAATTTTGAAATCAAAATCAAATGAAGTAAAGAAGTGGGCAAGTGGGCAATGGTATTTGATTTTTCTAATAAAAATCATAAAAGGTACCTATTTTCTTTAATACAATGTGAAAAATCAACCATTCGGCCTAGGGTAATGAAAAAACCCTAAATCAAAAAGAAATTGAGCCCTAATCTCATTCCATTTTTCACTTATATTTTTGGAGAAGAAACTAAGTGCCGCCATGCCTTGGTAGGGTTTGAGTGTCGAATGGTGATTCATTCTACCGTTTCTGATGATTTTCTTGAAAAAAATCCTACAAGGTAAGTCTTTGGATTTGAAACTAAAAAGTATTCTCCATTTTGAAGCATTTTATCGAGATCACTTGGTCACGGCTGAGTATTTTTCTATTGTATTTCCTTTTCTTACCATTTGTTGATATCTCTCCTTTTTGTTTGACCGCCATTGGAGTATCTTTGAGGCTCATTTTTTAAGACTTTGGAGGGCATCTCCTTTACAACAATCTTGTGTGAGTTTCATTATTCTTATCTCTTAAATTTCTATGAGAATAGGTTCAATTTGAGCTCAGGAGAGGCAATATGATAAAAGCCCTTGTGTCTCCCTATTCAAATCTTGATGGGTTACTTTCTTTCTACAAAAAATGTAAAAATTTGTACTTTCAACTTACTATTTTCATTATTTTGAGGGCTTTATGTTTTCTAATGGCTATGACCTTCATAACATTCTGGGTATTTTTCTTTCTATTCCTTTTCTCTTCCTTGTGGCTATGTGGTAGAGACCCAATACTCAATTAAACAAACTTTTGTATACTTGGCATTTCCACAAAGGAAACTCCAGAAATTTACATATTATAAAGAGAAAATATTGGACAATGTGAACCAAAAATATATTGCTCATATATAAATGGCATGCCTTGAAATTATTTCTTTAATTTTTTTATGCTCTTCATCCAAGTAAAGTTTCTAATTGTAAATGGGATGAATGACAGATTGGATAGGAGCAACTAGAGTGTGTCTAAATTCCTTTGAATGCTTCTTTGAATAAGCCTCTAATTTTTGTACATCCTCTGTATGAAAAATATCCTAGAGAGCACCTTCATAACTGAGAGAATTATTATATTTATAATTGGAAATATTGATTTTAATAGAGGGCTTTGTTTCAACTTCTTTCCACTTAATATCACAACTTTTGGCATTTTCACATAATTTGTTCTTTTGTAAAACACTTTTCTGATTTTGGTTTGTATTACATGATGACAGTTTTGATCAATGAAACTACCAGCTTTCATCTCAAGTTGGATTTGGATATTGACAACTTCTTTGCCAAAGAGGTAATAACCCCATCAGTGTTAAGATTGGGGGGAAAATCTAACTTTCTTTTTCTTTTGAGCATTTTCTGTGTTCTTAAGAAAAAAAAACTTAAAGACTTGCTTTGTAAATATTGTGTAGATGATGGCTCCATGTGGAAACTTTCCTTCCCTTGGAGGAATGTCTCTTGATAATATACATTTTTTTTTAAGTTTTTCGTTTTCCTTAAATAATTTTATTACAATAAAATTTTAGTTATCAAGGAATTTGATGGTCGCCCCTATTTGTCATATGAAAATTTTATGACGGTTTGGTCATTTAAATGCCTGTCAAAAAAATTTGTTTAATTTATGAATTTTTATATAAAATCTTTTATAAATGCAATATCTTGAAAAATTAGAAAACAATGATAATTATTAGTAATAAATATAAAAATCTACTATTATAATTAACAATTAACAAAATTTTCTAAGTTCATATTAAAAAGAAATCTTGTTAAATATATTCTAAAAGTTAAAAATAATTATATTCTATTTTGAAAAGATTCTAAATTAATATATATTTTTATAATAATATTATAAATCACATATATTAATATAAAAAATGATAACTATTATAAAAATTTCAAAGTTTCTAAATTCATATTAGAAAGTATTCAAAAAAAATTTATATTCTATTCTAAACTAATTTATATTTTTATAATAAAAATTATAAAAAGATATATATTATAAATTAAAATACCATATTATATTTTACTTATAATAATTTTTTATTGTTTAATAAAAATATAGCAAGTCAAACTATACAGTCTAATAAATTTTATAGCTATAAAATATGGTCTAAAATTGAAAAAATGGTCAAATAGACCATTAAATTCAAGCCTGGTTAAGGAGACATTCTAATATTTTTTTTAGTTTTTCTTAAATAATTTTATTAGTAGCTTAGTTTTTGAAGCAACCTTTCTTTTTTAGTTTTTTATTTTTTATTAGAAAAAATAAAATAAAAAAAGAAAGTTTGCTTTTATATCTAAATTAGTAATTGTTAAATTAGAAATTAGAAATTAATTTAATTTTAGAATGAAATTTAAGTTTTCTAGATATTGTGGTGATTTGATTTAAAGAATAATACAATAGTTGAATCCAAAATAGAAAAAGTAGATATTATTTCTTTTGTAAATACATTTCTTTTGAAATATCACTAATTCTATGCATTTTTTATTTATTAGACTTACTCGGATAAGCTAGTAATATATCTAACATATTACTTTGATATTTATTCTTTTGCAAATGCATTTCTTTTGCAATATCATTAATTCTATGCATTTTTATTTATTAGATTTACTCTAATGCTTATGGGTATTTGCATCTAAGATATTCATTGTTTAATGCTATTTAGTAATATGTTTATGGACAATATAGAGCAAGAAGATATTGCTTTGATAAGCTAGTAATATTTAAGATATGACTTTGATATTAATTCTTTTGCAAATGCATTTTTTTTGTAATATCATTAATTCTATGCTTTTTATTTATTATACTTACTCTAATGCTTATGAGTATTTTCTTTTAAGATATTCATTGTTTATGCTACCTAGTAATATGTTTATTTTTTGATTGTGGGCAGGTCAAAGCAAGGAGAAAATGAAAAACTAGTGCCTTACTAGATGCATTTATTGCCCATCTCATGTGCAACAGTGGCATCACTGAATACATTCATTCACACCATTTATTTTTGGTTTTTTTTCAATTTTAAAAGTATAATAAATTAGCAATTTGCATACTGCAAAAGATTTTGTATTCAAACCTCTCTATATAGAGTTCTTTGTAACATATTTTATATACAGTTTGAATATATAGAGAATTGTTTTCCAATGTTATTTCAATCCAAAATTTGATGATATTTTTATAACATAAGAGCTTTAAAGTTTTATATCTTACAACATAATTTTCTCTTGGTTTGCAATTTCCTAGACTAGTTATTGTAACAACATTCTCCAAACATAAGAGTTTACACACACATCTAAAATCATTAGTTCATAAATGACTAAATAAATGATTAACATGACTAAATAAATGACTAAACCATGACTAAATAAAATTCATACTATGACTAAATAAATGACTACCATGACTAAATAAATGGCTACCATGACTAAATAAATGACCAATTAACAACAATCAATGACTAAATTAATGACTAAATATATGACTAAATATATGACTAAATTAATGACTAAATATATGGCTAAATAAATCATTACTATGACTAAATAAATGACCAGTTAACAACAATCAATGAGTAAATTAATGACTAAATCAATGACTAAATCAATGACCAAATCAATGACCAAATCAATGACCAAATCAATGACTAGATAAATGACTAAAATAGTTTAGTCATAAATTTGGTCACATTATAAATGACTAGCAATAAACTACTAATGGTCATGTGACCAAAATTAGTCATTTATATACAACTTTTAGTAGTTTATTTAGTCATATATTTTTTTTTGTTCTAGTGAGTTGTATACAAAAGTATCTTTCCTTGCTTGCTGGATTTGGGGTTGCAGTGTTGCTTCTTCAGAGTTCTTCCAGTGATTCTTGACAACAGTTCATCTCACTAAGGGGGGTTTTTCCCACTAGGTTTTCTCTCTCTTTGCATTTGTACATAGGTACCTGATCAAGCCTTTGTTGTTGAGACCCATTTCACATCTTTACATAATAATTTGCTTCTCCCTAAGTTGCACTTATGGGGGGGTGTTGGTGTAATTAATATTAAATTACACTTTAGCATAAGTTTACTTAGGCATATTTAATTCTTAAGTTATAGGTTCTTATCTTTATCTTATTGAGCTATCTTGTTGCTCAAGATAAGATTAGGTTTATGCATATTTTCTTTTATAAAGCAAATTATCTCTTGTAATTATTGGTACTTCAAATATATCAAATTTGCACATCTTTTTCAAATCTCTTCTTTTTCACTTTTCTCTTCTGTGGAAGGTGATTTTTCTGGTTTGCAATCAAATCTTGGTTTCTAACAATTTTTACCAAATAGAAATTTTTTTAAAATAAACCTAGTAGTTTAGAAACTACATTCGATTTTTCACAGATTCTATTCTTACATATTTTTGAAATAATATAGATAACTTATTCAAATTTTTATGTCAAGTTGCCTAACTCTGATTTTTCTAAATTTTCATTACCGCTTAAGGGCATGTTTTTTCCATGATGATCTTGCACATACCCATAATAAAGATGAAAGAATTATTTAAAAAGATGAAAATACATGAAACAATGATGAAAATACTGATTATTTATGTTGGTTATTTGAGTTGTAGACCCCAAATCCCTAAGGTATGACAATTTCTCAAGTTCCAATGGTGTCAAACCTAGGAATATTACCACAAGCCTATATATTTAGGTTGGGGAAACTAGGACCAATGATTGAGGTGGGTAGGACCTCCTTGAATTATGGTTCTACAAGACCAAGGGGATTTCCATAAGGTACTAGAAATATTATTGAAACTATGATTGAACACTTCCTTACAACAAGCTATACCCTCTACATAGTATATCCTATAGGGGGTATCCCAATTGAAGTGTAGAAAGTAAAACACCTATGAAATGAATCCAAATTTAAAAACCTAAAGGTTGTTATATACTAAACCAATAGGCATCACATGGAACATAATATCAAGTGTGATGGATCCCAAAGTGATAGGTAAAGTAATAAAACTAATGGATTCATGGGTCACATTATCAAAATTCTTTGATGATAAGTTCAAAGTTATGGTTACAATTAAGTAGAGTTAGCTTTGATAAAATATAATAAATTACTCACTATAAATGTTTGGACAAGGTCCATTTTCCATTAATGCTTAATTTTGATTCAAAGATGCTCATTTTTCAACACAATATATATAATGTAAGGAGGAGGTAATTCATAATATGTAAATAAAATCTTAGAATTGTATCAACCAATAATCTCTAATAGACCAATATTCTTACCAAGAGTAATAGTATATGGAATGATGATTGTGTATAAATTTTTCCTTAATATTTTTCTGTGTTTCAAGTGATTGCACTAAATACTAAAGAGATATTTTACTAGAATCACTCTTATATTGATACAAAATATCACATCCTTTAGCTATAATTTTGTATGTGTATCCAATAACATAATGATCAAAGGACGTTAATCAATAAACCATGAGAAAATATCACAATTCTTGATATATGCATGAAGACAATGTCAAAGCAGAGAATCATAAGAATCAACGTAATGAATGATCTAGAAAAATCATAAGCCAAGGTTAGGTAGGTATGGATATTTTTAATTTATCAACCTTAAAAGGTCTAAAAACCAACTAAATATGGATAACTAGAATATGAATGAGGTAGGGGCATATAAATAATTAATGTATTCCATATTTATATATAAAAATTAAACCCTAGAGGCACAGGAAGATTGGATAGGGTTGAATTTTAGAAGTATATTGGTATGTATTCTTAAACCCTAATAAATATATTCATGATAAGAAATAAAAATGAACTTGATGAATTCAAACTGTCAAATCTAAAATAAAAGTATATAATTAAAAAATTAGATCTAAAAATGAAACCTTAAGGGTGAAATCAAAGTTGGGTAAGGTTACGAAAGAAAGATCGCAGTACAAACCACAAAACCTAGATAAGGTGAAGATATTAAGAATAGAATAGAAAAGGGAAATATATCATAATAAGATTTAAAAATAAGATAAAATGATTAAACTTGATAAATTAAATCTATAACCCTAATCTTGGAGGTGTAAGATACCCACAAACCCTAGAAAAGGTAAAGACATTAAGTATAAAATAAGAAAGGGAAATAAACACTCATAATATTTAAGAATAAGATAAAATAATTAAAAGATAACTTAAATCTAAAACCTTATTAAAGAAGGAATAAACCCTAGAGGTGTAATATAATGTAAGGTAGACAAAAATATAATGGTTTCATTATAACCTAATTAATCTTATTTTGGGTAGAATCAAATAAAATGTAATAATTAAAACAATAATCATCCAAAGTAATAGAGTTTAGGATAATCATTACCATCAATTTAATTAAATGGAAAAAATAAGTTAAATTGGAAATAACACTAGCTAGATTCAAATGGTTCATGCATTGCATAAGATAATTAGACTATGGCATGCACTTTTAGGATGATTTAGACAAATATATCTAGTTTAAAATGTTAATATATCTAATTTTGGCTTAGATCCACATCTATAAAATTATTCTCTACACATGTAGAAGTGATCCTCTACACATAAATAAATTTATAATGTTGTAGGAATGATCTAACGATTCTTAGATTATTTTTCTACTTCTTAAACTATTTCAACCTACTTACCTTTACCTTTGATATCTGAGTGCTTGCAAGGACTAGTGATGTTAAAACATCTTTAAGAATATTTTGAATATGCAAGATTAAGTTCTCCTTAGCCAAATCTCTAGGTCGACTATCTTTACAACTTTGGGTAAATATTTGAAGATAGCAAGTGTCTAAGAAATTTAGGATGATGTGCTATGATAAATTATCAAATAATTATATTGTGATGCTCTCATAAATGTTATGCCAATCAAAGCCTAGTGAGTAGTTTTATGTAATTTACATTTTAGTTGGCTCATAATAACTAAAAAAGTGGGTGGAAAACTTTTGAATTCAATTTTAAATTTTAAAAATTTGAGTGTCAAATTATAATTGTAGACTTTATCCAAGTTACATTTGCATTCACATATCTAATCCAGAATGGGAAAGTGAATTATTTATGAAATAGTATTAAAATCTAGAGTTACATGATGATAATAATCAATAACAAGTAAAGTTAAAATCTATCTTCTATAAAAATTAGACCATCTTACATAATATTTATACTTTAAAGAAAATTAAATCACTATTGACCTAAAACATAAAAATATAATTATATAATTTTCACATTACAAATATATAACTTAATAAAATAATAAATAAATTATATATTATCTATAAATTATTATTTTTATTATTATATAAAAATTATTTAATAAGAATAATAATACATAATTAAAGTCTTTCACTTTATTTGAAAAATTATTTATTCTTTTTATTTTATTATAAATAATTTATTAATCAATACAAAATATATTTGAAATTTAAATCAAAAGAAAAATGTTATGCTAATCTCTTTGTACTTTATATTATTAATTTTTCATAGAGAAAAGACGAAACTATTAAAATTGTCGAAATGAAAAGACAATGCCTTGGATTTTCAATAAACATTTAGGTGACCTAGTTATTCGAAATTTATTGAATAGGAACAACGCTTTAAGAATGAGTAATTTTACTTTTATTTTGCTATTGTAAATTTGTTCTCTATTTTTTTGAGTTCTTGGGCAGCAATTTCTACTGTTATTTCATTTTGTTCTCTTTTTTTAGCTATTTGGTAGCATTTTGACATTGTAATTATGTTTCTTAATCTAATCAAATAAATAGACATTAAGATATTTATTCTTCATGTTTACTTTAAGGTATGTCCAGTAATTTAAATTTGCTTTAAAAGATGCGTATGAAAAAAAGACAATAAGTTGGATGAAATTAATTGCATATCAAATATATAATATTTGAAATATATTATGTGTAGATAGATTCAATTTGTACATAGAATTTTTAGTTATTATTTTAATAATATGATATTTATTTTATTTTATTTGTTTAACGAGGGGAATCGGGTGCAGCACGGCCCTCCATATAACCTCCCACCGCCGGTAAACTTTTTACCATGACTGGCAGTGCTGGCGGGACACACCAACCGGTACCACGGGAGCGCCGGAGAGTCGAACCCATGGTGGGCGCCATGGGACAGGGAACACCTTAACCAACTTAACTCGGATCAACACCCCAATATGATATTGAATTTAAGGTATTTAAAAATATTTAATTAAAGATTTTTTTTTAATATAATTTATAAATATTGTATTCATATAAGTATTTATGTGAGACTAATATGGTTTTTCGTAAGTATCTATTATAGCTATACAAGTGTCTTATAAGCATACGTGCCCACAAAATAATAAATGGAATACCAAGAGTCACTACTTAGAGATCAACCTTATTTAGAACCATGTTCACATTAGAATCAAACAATGGGAGACCAAGAGTTGTCACTCAAAATTATACATTAGATGTCCCTATGAGGTTTTGAAAGTAGGTCTTAATAATGAGAATCTAATGCTTTAATCAATTAAACTCAACCTCTTGAATCGAAGATTAATTTTAATTTTAAATACTCATTTTATATGATCTCCACTTCTACATCACTCAAGGGTCGATACATAGTGTATTATTTGTATGCTTCTTTTTAGCATGACATTTATTGTTGTTCCTTAAATTTTATTTTTAAAATTTGTATAAAAATAGTAAACCAAATTTCAAATGAATATGTTTTAAAATAATAAAAAAACATGATCACCTTAATGACATTATGTTAAAACAAGCAACATAAATTAATTAGAGATCAAATAGATGTTCCATGATTAATGAAGGTCTTCAAGCTTTTGAAAAAAAATTGTGTGCACCATCACTATGTTTATGAGCTTGAGCTTCATTAAAAAATAAAAAGAAGACACTTCAAGGAAAAATAGTATCAAATGTACTGATAGGATTATTCCTCTTATCATGTATAATATAATATAAATCACAATAGTCTGTTTATGTAATGCCCCATCTTATAACCTAAGGAATGTTGCAATTGTGTATAAAAGTATAATAATTTATTTTTTAAAAGTAATAATATTAAGTTAATTAGTTGCATACATTCACTAAGTTACGCGACATTACACTGCTTGAGTTTCCATAGATGACTTTAGTATTTAGCATTGCTCATATTTAATTAATCATAAACTTTAAAAGTAAACATTGCATATCATTTGAAATTCCATTCATGAAAGTATAAAGTACAAATATGATTCTTACATTGCATTTGAAATAATATTACAATACTCATTCATCTGATGAGGTAGACCAATAATAGTTACAATTACATTTTACAAATGTTCACCTCATAAACAATTGAGGGATGTTACAATTACAAGATTTACAATAATGCAAAAAAGAAAGTACACATATGTATCCAAGTACGAGCTCTCCATCCATGAAGCTCTCGTTGCCATGATCATAAACTGGGGACCCAATGGAGTAAGGTGCACGTTCCACCCAACCATGTGGTACCTGTAGGTCCACCCCCTATGCTAGGAGATAGTAATATGGATACCTAGACATAACCTATTCACCCTAGACACAAGTACATAACTAATTGATGGTTACATTGCTTCTAGATTGAAGACAATCAAATATGCTAAGTACACAATGTAAACTATTATTTTAGGTGGAGTGTCATCACAATGTTGCAAAGGTTACCTTGGTGTTTCTTCCTAAGTTCCGGCCCCCAACTTGGGTTACCCTAGTAACCTCTTACGAAACCCGGCCCCATTGCCAACTATTGCGGAATCAAATATCTTTTAAGGTAACAAGATATCAATTTTCCATTTCAGGCCTTCTCATCTTATACTCAAGATTGTACTAGCTCTAGAGTCTATAAGCAAGGCATAAACATCTTATTAAAGATTTTAATCTAACTACTATGTTGATTAGTTATCACTGACTTACTAACTCTTTGTAAGATACCCTGACACCACTTTGTGTGTCGGCCCTCACACAGAGCCACTCCCCTAAACATAACAAAGGAATTCTAAGTTTTCTTGACTAAGCTAGACAAGGTGTACAAAAATACAACATAAAATTTCTACACTTATCATAACGAACATTAATGTCTATGTTCATAAAATCAGGTGTCTAAACACCATACAAAAATCATGTACACAACCTTAGTCAACACAAGAATTCTACTTAACAATCACAATCCCCACATTTTACAATTTGTCTGGAATACTTGTACATTTAAGACATTCCCAATTTTTCCAATAAAGAAACACAATTTTAAGCAAATCAAGAAAAATAAACATCTACTATTCGGATTTACTAAATCCAATCAGGCAATAATTTGAAGTACCAAAATTATTCATCTAAGATTTAATTCATCTTCCATGCAATATGAAAATCAGATCTATAGTTTGCCCAATTTCATAACCATATATAAAAATAAAATCTACATAATCTCAAAAATAACAGATTAATCTAAGTACAAATAACTTGTTATAATAATTTGTTTATTAAATGTCTATATTTAACCATTTAATAAAATATTTTTTTTTAAATAACTCATTTATAACAAAAATATATGTATTTATTTCAAAATTTTCTTAACATGAAATTAATATAATTATAAATATTATATACATATTTTATATATATAATATAAATTACATATAAAAATAAATATATAATAATTATACAAAATATAATTTTAAATGCTGAGTTTTATATTAATAAAATAACACATATTAAAATTTCATATAAAACAAAGTTATATACGTTAGGGTTTAAAACCCCCCGGCCGCCCGCAGGCTGCGCTATGGGTAGGGCCACCATCGCAACCCGCCCATAAAGCTCAGTCGTGGGTGGGGCTGCCATTGCAGCCCTCCCCATAGGGCTCGGCCATGGTGGCTAAGCTGAGCGCTGCCTGTAAGGGCAGCGCTGGGCTCAACCCTTGTCGTCGTCCCCCCTGCGGGGTCTGCTGTGAGTAGCCCCACCACACACAGAGCTACGGCTCTATAAAATTTAATTCATTTCTTTTTAAAATTAAAATAAATTCGTATACAATAAAAAGAACAAATGACTCTAACTTTGATTCCATTTTTTAAAAATAAATAAATCTCCCAAATCCGAAACTCACCTGTACAGCGACAACACGGGTTTTAATATAAAAAAACTTCATAGTTCAATTTATATATAAAATTATGTGTACTTATAAATATATATACAAAATCTATAGTGTTTTCATATGGAGAAATAAATATTTCATATGGAGATATAAAGAAAATTCTACAAAAAAATTTTGTGGGAAAATTGTAAAACTTCAACAGTACGCATAAATTTTTTTCCCAAAAGAATTCTAATTTTTAATTCTAGAGGTTTAAATTTCATTTTTCCCATATATATGATTTCCCTTCACTCAAACATATTTTCATGGCTAGGATCCCATTGGACCCTCACCTAATCAACGTCTTGACCCCGAGATTGAGCATCCGGGGCTGTAGAATGGCCACGGGCTCCAAAGCCACTGCCGTCCTCTACATAGCATTCCAATCAAGTACATGAGAAATGTCGGGATGATATGGTCTAAGAACTGATACATGGAAAACATCATGAATACGTGCAAACTGGGTGGTAAGGTGAGTCAATATGCCATAGGACCAATTCTCTCTAAGATCTCAAATGGTCCAATGAAACAAGGCGCAAGCTTAGAGCCTTTTCCATAACAGATTGGACTCTTTCGCGGTTGCACTTGAAGAAACACTCTATCACCAACAGTGAACTATCGGTCGATTCTATGTGCATTAGCATACTTCTTTTGTCTATCTTGTGCTGCTATCAAATGTTCTCTAATACGGTCAACCTATTGCTCCATGTCTCGAAGCATCTCGAGACCAAGTAACACTCTATCCTCTAGTCGATCCCAACTTAGTGGAGTTCAACAAGGAAGACTGTATAATGCCTGAAATGGTGGCATACCTATGGAACTCTGATATCCGTTATTGTAAGCAAATTCTACTAAATTGAGATAATCCTCCCAACGTGATTGTTGGTCCATTACATACATTCTAAGCATATCCTCTAATATTTGATTAACTCTCTTCTTTTGTCCATCAGTTTGAGGATGATACACTGAACTAGAGTTCAACTGTGTACCTAGATCATGTTGTAATGAAGTCCATAGGGCTGATGTAAATACAGGATCTCTATCAAAAATAATCCTACGAGGAATCCCATGCAATCTAACGATGTCCTCCATGAATATCCTAGTTACAGATGAAGCATTATATGATGATCGTACTAGTGAAAAATGAGCTACCTTAGTCAATTGGTCAACAGTTACCATAATGGCATCATGTCGACATGATGACGTAGGTAACCCTACAATAAAGTCAATAGATATAATATCCCATTTCCATTCAAGAATGAGATGTGGCTGCAATAATCCAGTAGGATGTTGATGCTTAGCTTTGGCTCGCTAGCATTCAAGACATCTCGATACATAGTCAGCAATATCACATTTCATACCAGGCAAGAAATACACTTGCCGAAGATCGACGTGCATTTTCTTAACACCTGGATGAGCTGAGTATGGAGCTCAATGTGCTTTAGTCATAATTAATGTATGAAGACCCTCAAATGTGGTACATAAATATGACCTAAATGTTGTAATATACTATCTTGTTCAAGGACATACCCTACAAATCAACCTTCTAAAGGTCTACTAGATTCAATCTCTGACCTTACTTCCTAATACAATATATCAATAGGAAGTGCTGCTAATATTTGACCCCTCAAATCTACTTCAAGAGTGGTAGCAGAAATCTCATGTCGACGACGACTAAGAGCATCAGCCACTATGTTCTCTTTTCCTTGAACATATCTCACTTCAAAATCATACTCACACAAGAACTTCGTCCACTATCTTTGTCTAGAATTCAAGTTAGGTTGAGTAAAAATGTATTGTAGACTACGGTGATCAGTGTGAAGTTCGAAATGATGGCCTAATAAGAAATGCCTCCATTGAACCAATGCATGCACAACTGCAGCTAGTTCTAAATCATGTGTGGGATAGTTTAATTCATGATCTTTGAGTTTTTGAGACTCATAAGCAATCACACACCCATCTTGCATGAGAACTGCTCCCAAACCCTCTAAGGATGCATCTGTGCAAACTACAAAATCCTTAGTAGAATCAGGAACAATCAATATAGGCACATTAGTCAACTTTTCTTTAAGTGTCTGAAAATCCAACTGACACTACTCTGTCCAAACAAACTTCTTCCCTTTTCTCTGAAGAGAAGTAATAGGATGACCAATTCTAGAAAATCCCTCAACAAACCGCCTATAGTAACTAGCTAGACCCATAAAACTATGTACTTCACCTACATTAGTAGGCATGGGCCAATCTACAATAGCTTGAATATTTGAAGGATCCACAACAATACATTTTCCAGAAATCACATGTCCAAGGTATTTTACTTCAATTTGAGAGAAATCACACTTCTTCAGGTTCGCATACAATTGATTTTCCCTTAAACATTGCAATACCTATCTCAAGTGTTCTTCATGTTCCTTCATGTTTCTCGAATAGATCAAAATATCATTGAGAAATACAAGGACAAAGCGATCAAGGTATGTACGAAAAACACCATTCATTAAACTCATAAATATTGATGGTGCGTTTGTTAACCCAAATGATACTACTGTGAATTCGTAGTGCCCATAACGAGTACGAAATGCAGTTTTGTGAATGTCAGCTTCAGCAATTTGTAATTGATGGTAACCAAATTTCAAATCAATTTTAGAGAACAAATTAGCTCCCTTGATCTGATCAAAAAGACCATCGATTCTAGGCAATGGATAACGATTCTTAATCGTAACTTTGTTCAATTGACGATAGTCAATGCACAGTCTAAGTGACCCATCCTTCTTCTTTATGAAGATGACAGGTGCTCCCCAAGGGGAAACACTTGGATGAATGAAACCCTTTTCTAATAGTTCCTCTAACTGGATACGAAGTTCCTCTAACTCCTGAGTCATCATTCTATATGGAGCTCTAGATATAGGCTTAGCTCCAGGAACTAGGTCAACTCTAAAGTCAATATCTCTCTTTGGTGGCATTCTAGGTATATCATCAGGGAACATGTCAGTGAATTCCCTAAGAATAGGATAATCATCAAGAGATATCTCTCAACTTTCACCTTCTTCCAAATCCGTAACTGTTGTTGCAAATAGTTGACAACCCTGATGAAGACATCTCTTTAATTGCATAGCATATATCATCCGCAAAGAGATAGGTCTTTGAACACCTATGATTTCCACTTTCGCACCTAAATCATTAATGCAACTAATTGTCTTAAGTCGACAGTCAATCATAGCATGATACTTGATGCTAACCAATCCATACCTAAAACTATGTCATACGATCCTAAAGGTGTAACCTATAAATTTACTAAGGTAGCTAATGTACCAATTTTAAGTTCACAATTATGTACTAAGTTCTCTACCGCTACTTTCACCCCAAAGGCGAATTCTACCTACCACTTACCGCCTTGCTTTACTGCCACAAGACTACATCGCTCAATGATGGTCAGTGAAATAAAGAAGTCGGTAGCTTCGAAATCAAAAAGAATGGAAACACTAACACCATGTAACTTACCTGAAGTCTCGACCACTATGTTCTAGTGATTGGCTTGGTGGTCATTAACCACAACATAAACTATATGTGATCATCCTGCATCACCCACTGTAGGCTCTGAAACTGTAGGTCGAGGCCCAAAACTAGTAGAACCTCTCATCGAACACTGCCTAGCAATGTGTCCCTACTGTCCACACGAGTAACAACTTGTGCCTCTACCGAATCCTCTACCACCCAAAGGTACATTGGATTGCTAGAAACTACATCTACTGATAGTAGACTGAGCACTCTATGTAGGTTGATCCTGTCTATTGCGCTTGTTGCGCCATCAGTTGCGGTTCCTTCTTGTTTGAGGACTATTACCTTGTTGTGGTTGTGGATTATTATTCTTTTGAGGTGTACATTGTTGTTGTTGCCCACCCTTTGAGGGTATCTATTGGTTCTTAGAAGAACCCCCTGTCTATGCTTGTCCACCCCGTGGACTAAAACCTGATGCAAGAGCACTGCCAATTTGTACTTCTATGTGACCACCTAATGCCATAACAAGATTTTCTTCCACTATGCGAGCCTTCTCCACAACAACTTCCATAGTCTTTGGCTCAAAGACTCTGACTCCACGACTAATGCGGGCATTCAATCCCCTGATGAAGTGTTGTACCAGCATAGGCTCATCATCGCCAATACCTGCATACTGCTTGAGTTCATAGAATCTACATTCATATTGCTCAATAGATAGAGCCAACTGACATAAATCATGGAACTCATTAGCCTATCGTTTCCTCCAATGTTTCGATAGGAACAGTGCTCTAAAACTCTCCAGAAACATCTCCCAAGACACTGACCCAATATCTAAGTGGAGCTTCTACTCCTCCAAGCACCACCAAGTAGAGGCAAATCCTCTCAGATGCATGATAGCACATCTCGCTCGAGTATTGCTACCATATGGGTGCATGGTAAAGCATCTACACAAGTCAAATAGCCAAGTATCTACCTCTAATCCACCTCCTATACCATCAAAAGTAGGAGGCGTGCCCTCAATAAATCCTGCATGTGTCCTGCAGTAATAACATCCTGATGCACTATATCATCTACTCTCCTTGGAGTTCTATCTCGCTCTCTAACTACCTCCTACTCAACTTCCTGTCTAGGTCCAAGTCGAGCTAGGACCTCCTCTAATAAAGGATGTATCTATGAACCCTCTACTCCTGACTATTCAGGATTCTTTCCCTCATTCCTCTGATCCAACTGCTCTGCCTAATCAATCTAATGAGGGCTCAAAGGGGGAGTAACCTGAGGGATTGGCCCTCAGCCTCCACTTCGACCTCTACCATGACCTCTACCACCTCGTCTAGGCATGATCCTACACATGAACAATAATGAGTCTTAGATACTAATCAACCAAGGTTAACAAATAGCAACACTATCTACTAGGTCAACCTAATGGGCTCGTGATTACCCAGAGCATCTAGTGTTAGAAACCTTCGCTCTGATACCAATCTGTAATGCCCCGTCTTATAACCTAAGGAATGTTGCAATTGTGCATAAAATTATAATATTTTTTTTTTAAAGTAATAATATTAAGTTAATTAGTTGCATACATTCACTAAGTTACGCGACGTTACACTACTTGAGTTTCCATAGATGACTTTAGTATTTAGCATTGCTCATATTTAATTAATCATAAACTTTAAAAGTAAACATTGCATATCATTTGAAATTCCATTCATGAAAGTATAAAGTACAAATATGATTCTTACATTACATTTGAAATAATATTACAATACTCATTCATCTGATGAGGTAGATCAATAATAGTTACAATTACATTTTACAAATGTTCACCTCATAAACAATTAAGGGATGTTACAATTACAAGATTTACAATAATGCAAAAAAGAAAGTACACATATGTATCCAAGTACGAGCTCTCCATCCATGAAGCTCTTGTTCCCATGATCATAAACTGGGGACCCAACGGAGTAAGGTGCACATTCCACCCAACCATGTGGTACCCGTAGGTCCACCCCCAGTGCTAGTAGATAGTAATATGGTTACCTAGACATAACCTATTCACCCTAGACACAAGTACATAACTAATTGATGGTTACATTGCTTCCAGATTTAAGACAATCAAATATGCTAAGTACACAAGGTAAACTGTTATTTTAGGTGGAGTTTCATCACAATGTTGCAAAGGTTACCTTGGTGTTTCTTCCTGGGTTTTGGCCCCCAACATGGGCTACCCTGGTAACCTCTTACGAAACCCGGCCCCATTTCCAACTATTATGGAATCAAATATATTTTAAGGTAACAAGATATTGATTTTCCATTTCAGGCCTTCTCATCTTATACTCAAGATTGTACTAGCTCTAAAGTCTATAAGCGAGGCATAAACATCTTATTAAAGATTTTAATATAACTATTGTGTTGATTAGTTATCACTAACTTACTAACTCTTTGTAAGTTACCCTGACACCACTTTATGTGTCGACCCTCACACAGAGCCACTCCCCTAAACATAACAAAGGAATTCCAAGTTTTCTTGACTAAGCTAGACAAGGTGTACAAAAATACAACATAAAATTTCTACACTTATCATAACAAACATCAATGTCTATGTTCATAAAATCAGGTGTCTAAACACCATACAAAAATCATGTACACAACCTTAGTCAACACAAGAATTCTACTTAACAATCACAATCCCCACGTTTTACAATTTGTCTGGAAGACTTGTACATTTAAGACATTCCCAATTTGCCCAATAAAGAAACACAATTTTAAGCAAATCAGGAAAAATAAACGTCTACTATTCAGATTTACTAAATCCAATCAGGCAATAATTTGAAGCACCTAAATTATTCATCTAAGATTTAATTCATCTTCCATGCAATATGAAAATCAGATCTATAGTTTGCCCAATTTCATAACCATATATAAAAATAAAATCTACATAATCTCAAAAATAACAGATTAATCTAAGTATAAATAACTTGTTATAATAATTTGTTTATTAAATGTCTATATCTAACCATTTAATAAAATACTTTTTTTTAAATAACTCATTTATAACACAAATATATGTATTTATTTCAAAAATTTCTTAACATGAAATTAATATAATTATAAATATTATATACATATTATATATATCTATAATATGTATTATATATATAATATATATTACATATAAAAATAAATATATAATAATTATACAAAATATAATTTTAAATGCTAAGTTTTATATTAATAAAATACCACATATTAAAATTGCATATAAAACAAAGTTATATACGTTAGGGTTTAAAACCCCCTGGCCGCCCGCACGCTGCCTTGTGGGTAGGGCCGCCATCACAGCCCGCCCACAGAGCTCAGCCGTGGGTGGGGCTGCCATCGCACTCCTCCCCACAGGGCTTGGCTGCGGCGGCTGAGCCGAGCTCTGCCCGTAAGGGCGGCGCTGGGCTCGGCCCTCACCGCCATCCCCCCTGCAGGGTCGGCTGTGGGTAGCCCCACCACACATAGAGCTACGACTCTATAAAATTTAATTCATTTCTTTTTAAAATTAAAATAAATTCGTATACAATAAAAAGAACGGATGGCTCTAACTTTTATTCTATTTTTTAAAAATAAATAAATCTCCCAAATCCGAAACTCGCATACACGGTGATAACATGAGTTTTAATATAAAAAAACTTCACGGTTCAATTTATATATAAAAGTATATGTACTTATAAAATATATATACGAAATCTACAATGTTTTCATATGGAGAATAAAGATTTCATATGGAGATATAAAGAAAATTCTACAAAATATTTTTTTGGGGAAATTGTAAAATTTCAACAGTACACATAAAATTTTTCCCCAAAATAATTCTAATTTTTGTTTCCAAAGGTTTAAATTTCATTTTCCCATATATATATGATTTCCCTTCACTCAAATGTATTTTCTAGAGAGAGAAATCTACAAAAGTTTTAAGAATTCAACAATTTCTTACAGAGAATAAACAGTAAATGATATTTCTTGAGAAGTATAAAGATTTTAATAAAGAGAAACTTCTTTTTACAAGCATTCTTTTTAATAGGAAACAGATTATAAATCACAAGAGAAATACTTGTTTTCCTTAGCTTCAAAATCTTTCTGCAGAAGAACAACTTGCCTGTAGCTTCCAAAACTTTTCACAAACACCAATTCCCAATATGCCAAACTAGAGAACTTCCACAAATATACAACAATACCAAAAAGGGAAATCACAAAATTCTTTCAAAAGCAATTTTAACAGCCGACTATGTTTTTCATTCCCCGTGAAGAAAAAGGTAATCCTCTGTATTTCCCAAATCACAGATAATATCTGAGAAAATTCTCCACCCAAAAAGGCAATTAATTCAACTGGCACACATGTCAAGAAGAAGAAAATATCTTTTAACAACTTCCCGGCAATCTTTCCTTCCTCTTTCAAGATTTGCATGCTTTTAATTTATTTAAAATTTTCAATTTTCAAATGCAAATTTATTTAACAATTAAAAATTCCATTTCCACATAATAATTAATTTCAAATGAAATCTATTCACACATTTAAAACAATTTTAATTTAATTAATTAATTTATTTAATTAAATAAATTTAATCTTAGCGATCAAATTACTTAACTAAACAAACTAATTAATTAAATAAATAAAAAGTAAAACCTAATTTTTAACATTTAAAAATTAATTTAAATAACAGTAAATTAAAGAATACTATCATTAAAATTGACAAAATTTTCCTTTCATGCAATTGATCCAATCAGAAACAAACAAGACCATCTATGACCCCGAACTAAAACTAACAATGTATTGTGACCAGGTTAAATACTAGACTAGGATGAGCCATGTTACTACCTCCCAATCAACATTTTCGTTGAGTCTTAACACACTCAGACCTGAGTAACCAGGTGGAGTCGGTGTCATGTACCTACAATCTTGCAACCAAACAAATAACATGCATATATATAATCCATTGTACAGGCACACTGTGCGGAGAAAATCACAAACATCACAGGGCACTCGCAAGCGAGTGATGCAACTCCATTCTCCACACCAATACACGTTACATCAAAATGAAAAAATAAATAATAGTTAGTCCATCATAAGCATATATATAGCAATAACATCTGAAGGAAAACATCTATGCCATATCAAAGCATGTCAGAAATCAATTATCACCATACAATGTATCATCAAATCACAAAGTGAATCCACTGTCGCTCAAAATCAGCAATCAAAATATCCAAACCAGAGTACTAAAGTCTAACAGTGTGAAAGCATGCAAACAGAAACATAAGCATAAATGGAGGGGTACTACAGTTTCATTATTGGGATATGTGCTAATTTATCAATTTATGTAAAATAGTGTGTCTCAAGTTTAAGATGCTAAAAAAAAAATTAAATTTTATTGTAGATAACATTCGATTAACACACATATATGTGTTCCTTAAACATTATGTGATATACCCTTTTCTCTCCAAGCCATATTCATTTCTTTTCTTTTTTTAACAAAAGGAAGAATGCCTATACATTATATTAGATATATACAAAGAAATTACAAAATGTATAGAGCCATCACAAAGACTAGCTTTGATCAGTTCATGTGTGCTTTTTCCAAACCCCAACACTGATATAAAAACTTACAAGATTGACACTTGACCGTTTACAGTATAGTTGGCAAATTACAAACCATATTCCTTCACAGCCCTTCTCAAAACAACCCTGTTCAAAACTATAAGTGTTGTTCATTTGCAAAGCTTTTTGCAAGAAATGATAAAACTATAAACAGCCTATTACAAACTGATAGTTTTAATAACTAGCCACAACCCATAACCATATTTTTAGGGCTAATATTTGTAAGACTTCAAAACCAAAACTTACAGGACTTTCATTCTTTAATGTGGGAGAAGCTAGTGGATTTTTCACCTTGGCGTTTTGAAGAATCCAAATTCACTTGCACCTGATGAGGAACCTACTGCACCAGAGGAACATTTACCAGAGGGTGGGAGGCATGAGCTTGCAAGAAGGCAATGGCATAATATTTCTCCCTTATGTTTTATCCATTTTGATGTAAGGGAAATTTGGATTTTTTTGCATTGCTCTCAGTAGGATTCTATCATATTTTCATTCAAAGGAAATCTTGATAACATCATAAATCTCAATAAATCCCCTATGCTACTTCAAATATTTTCTTG
>VDFB02193867.1:606410005-606464129 GCA_007258455.2 Sequoia sempervirens
AACATCATTTTTTAAAAATGCTAATTAGTAGAAAAATAAGTTATTAAAAATTACATAAAATGATTCACAATTTGTTTTTTAATTTTTTTTTTTTAAATATAATTAGAATCTACACAAAATATCTAACAAATAACTAGTTTGATTCATCTTCAAAACCTTAATGGTTTAGGTGCTATAGGTGTAAGAAAGTGAATGTCTGGTGAAAAATCCTGATTTTAATGTCAAGTTTGGCCAAAAACTGTAACCCATTATTGTGGGATCACCCTACTACCACTAGGGCTCAAAGTATTTTCAAGGATAGTGGAATCATGTTGTTACTAGGATGTACTATCACTGCTACCATAGCATATTATGCAGTTATAAGAGATCCTCAAGCTTTGATATATGAAGATCAATTTGAGGATAAAGTATTTGGTTTTGGATATAGTCCAAAATTGCATACTCTTGCAATTTGGTCTATCAAACCTAATACTAAAAACCATGAGGTTGTTAGGCCTATTGAATAAGTTATTGGTACACTAGTGGTAAAGAGAGATACTGACATAACTCCTATCCAGAAAGTTGAGTTAACTGCACATATTTCTCAGAAGAAATATGAATCGTTGGTTAAAGAATATAATAAGGTCTTGAATGAGCTAAATTAATTGAGAGCCACTGTTTAGGTTGCTCAGAAGACAATAACTCAACCATCTTCCTCTTCTTCTTCATTTGATATGTCTACACAAGATAAGGAGACTTTGGCCCTAAGAATTGATGATTTGAAAGAAAAGTTGAGTGTTAAGAAGGAAAATGTCAAGTAGGACAAACTAGAAAGAGTTAGGGTGGCCAATGAAATTTTCGAGGATGTGCTGAAGTATAGGGTGACCAAGTTGGTCACCAAGGATAATGTTGTCTTCCACACATATAAGAATATTCATGAGGAAAATATAAAGTATGTACAAGTATAGGAGGCCTTTAAGAATGAATAGAATAATTGGATTGCTAGGGTAAATGCTTTAAAAGAAATTATGCAAAAAATGAATGAGGATCTCGAGGTAGCCACAAATATTTTTGACCTCTTGCGAACTATTGACTCAATAAATGAGATAACTACTTTAAATGGAAAGTTAGGTATACAACTCTAGAGTAGGTTGAAAATATTTAAGGAGATGGAGGAACATGGTATGCCTCAAATACTGGGTCCAAAAAGTGAACTGCATCCATTTGAAACTTGGAAGAAACATTTGGGAGGAATGATTGGATCATCCATGATGACTTTGTCTATCACCGATTACATCTTGCTCAATTCAAATATTGACAAAATTGTGGAAGTTGAGTCAAGGATGGATTTTTTTGTTAACAAAGCCATGATTTTAATTGATGCAAGGTATTCTTAGTACATTACTAAGGTGCAAGATTTATTGAATATTAAATGGCCCACTAAGGATGAATATGACACTTGGTTGGAGAAATACACAGAATGAATCTGTGTGAGGATATGTAAATGAGAAGAATAATGGATAGGAGAGGAATAATGCATAGCTTGAATACAATACATATTAGGATTTTGGTTTAACATGGTAAAATATTATTCTCTCCTTAAATTCAAGTGAATAGCATGTGGTGCTAGCGTGGATTAAACAAATTTTTTATTTTTTCTACTTTTCTTTCCTTGCTTCATAAGTTTTGTTGTTTTGATTTTCCCAGTGTTGGCATTTTGAACACATGGGGAATATTTTAAAACTATTGTAACAAAATAATGATGTTTTTTGAGGCGGGACATGTTTTCTATGAAGAGTTGAGGTTAATTTTTCCTCATGTTTATTTTCTCCACCTGAAGACTCAAGTGTAACTAAAAGTGGAATATTATTACAAGAAGTCCAATAGGATCATGACATGCATGCTATCTGGTCTAAGGTATGTTTGATCCTTCATCTCTATAAGAAGGAATTCAGGGCCAAAAGCATGAGAGTTGAAAAAAATTGTGTTAACACTACATTAGGCTATCAAGATAATATGAAGCAAGTTTTAGAGTTTTTGTTTTAATTTTTCTTTTAGAGTTCATACTTATGCATGTAAGTGTGATAATGATATAGAATTTATAATATAGTAATATTAGTTTCATGGCTATTGTATCTCCTTGTATGTGTATTACGAGTTATGATTGAAAGTAATCCGGGATTTTTTTCATTTGACTCTATCATTGCACGATGGATGTTTAGTTTCATGCTTGCTTATTGATTCAATGAATTGATGTAAGTGCTTGTATGAGATTAATGACTTATAAGAATTGTGTGCTAGGATATTTGTAAGAAGTAATAATCATTAATGTCACAGAGAAATGTTGTAATACAAGGTTTCTTGAGGTTATAGGTGCTATTATTTAAATTTTTATCAGGTTACATAGAAAGGTATTGAATTTGTGCTTGGGATAAAGACACTAGTTCGTACTGAGTATTTGTGTTTCATTTTTAGTGTTGATTGATTAACTACTCAATATTTAAATCATAGAATTTCAAGGGGATACTATTGTTGTTGTTTTTTGTTAGAATTCCACTCTATCATACTCCATTTATATAACATTGATACATAAGCTACCAACTTATTTGATGCATATTATTGAATGGTTTTATGAGAGATATTGTTATTGACAATGTATACATTGTGGGATCACCCTCCTGGGTTTCATAGAGCCCAAAGAGTAGGAATAGAAGTTTAACAACCTCTATTATTTTTTTGGCCAATCCCTTTAGAAGTCTTGATAATTGGAAATGTAAAAATCCATAGGTATTTCTGGAGATTAGTTTGGTTATTTAAAAAATAACCAATAGATTGACGACTCTATTGGGGACTAGCTAAGTTCAAAGTCTCTAAGTTCAAATCAGATATAGTCAGAGTTAATTGTTCATTGTGATATTCTTTACTATTTGAAGAATAATTATTTTTGAATATGTTGCATTAGTCCCATCATACTAAGTCTTATGCATGAAGTGTTATTTCACTCTACCACTTTCTATCGAGTAATGTTTAAAGTCTTTTCTGGAGTAAAAAGTACAAAATCAAAGTGCAATAACTTTTTATTTCCTAGTATTTTGGGTGGTGACTCTGAGTTCTCTAGTACCAGTGTGAAGATTAGTTCTCAAAAGGAAAAAAATAAGAAATATTTTGCAGTACTTGAAATTATGAGGAAGACTAGAAGTTATGGAAAGAAGCACCTTGAGCAGAAGGCATAATCTAAACCTACAAAGGAAAAACAACCTTAATGGGTTAGGAAATGCTCTTAATTAAGTAAGTCTATCGATTCTCATCCTGATGTATCTCCTACTTTCAATGTTGATATAAGTAGTGCTAGTGTCCATGAAGAAGGACATACATTTCAAGACTCTAACATAGACTAGGGAAGTTTTCTAGTTGAACAATTCTTTGATAGTGAGTTAAATATATCAAGAGAGGAAGATAGGTGGGAGTTTTGGGAAAATAATAAGAAGTTCTCTGAGCCTTTAACCCCTATAATTGGTTCCATTTTTAATGGAAATAATTTTAAGCCACAAGGTAAATCACTTGATGAGCCAGTCCACTTTTCTCTTGAAGAGGACCTTGCTGACCAACCTTACTTTACTCCTACCTTAAGTGAGCATGGGGATATTTTGGAGAATGAGGAGGATATAAATAATGACATGAAATACATTGAAGAAGAGGATTTAATATTTGAAGAACAAGAAGAAAAAATAATGAAAGAATTGAAAGAGGAGGATAGGATTAGAGCTAAGCAACTTGAGAGAGATGCTAGAAGAAAAAAATTAGAGAAAATGAGAGAAGAGGCCACGAGGTGTAGAACCTTTGAGGAAAATCTTTCTAAATTCACCTCTAAGGTGACCAATGATATGCCTGAAGTAACAATCCTAATGGGAGTTTCAAGTACTAATACTTACACAATGTTTGTCTCAACCACTAGAGCCACATACCCTCCTGTTAATACTATGAAAATGTCATTTGTAGATCATGGGAAGAGACCTATTGAACAACCCAAGAAAAATAAATTCAAAACCAATGATAAATAAAATAGTTCATCTATCAAAATCCCCACAAATAAGGCCAAAGTTTATCCAACCCCATCTAATGCACCTCTAGATCTTGAGATATTAAGGTTGCAGTTGGAAAGTGAAAAGCTATGAGAAGATTTGAAAAAAGCTGAAATAATAGCTTCTAATGTAGAAATGGCTAGGAAGATTGCATTCCTTCAAATTTCCACCCATATTCCAGAAGCTTCAAGTTCTATACATACTAATAGTGAGTTTCAAAAGAAGAAATCTAATGGACATAATCCTAGTGGAAGTGGTGGTGGAAATCAAGGAGGTGGTGGTGTAGGAAAAAACAAGAATACTAAGTCTTATTTTGAAGATGATGAGGGAAGTAAGAAAGGGGGAGGTGATGGTAAAAGTGGAAAGGAAAATAATGGTAGCCACTCTGACAGTAGGAAAGGTGATGAGCACAAACATGATCATATGGATCGACATACTAGGAGGCCACTCAAAGTAGATAGATACTAGTAGCTGTGTTTCACTGGAATCCCTGGCTACCCTAACCCATTCTCTAAAGATTTCAAGCTTGTTCTAGTCAAACTCTCTAGAAATAATTCTTTAAGTGGTGAATACCATCTCAAAGGATTCGCTAATGTTATGGATGATTTTGAGGTGGAGGAAGAAGATGTAATGATGAATTTCTTCATGCAATCTCTCATTGAGGATGCAAGAGAATGGTACAAGAGTTTATCTGCAAAGAGAATTGGATCTTGGGAGGAGTTCAAAAGGGTTTCTAGTGAGAAATATGGTGAAAAAACTGATTCAGGATTTATGTTGAATAAATTCAATAGTATTTTTAAAGGATCTAATGAATCTATTGCAGAGTTGAACACAAGGTTCCAAAAGGCTAGGAAAAGGTTACCTCCTCATCTATAGTTAAATGATCGTGTGTGTTTGATAAATTATTGCAATGCTTTTGATACAAAAATGAGTTACCATTTGCTAGATAAGTGTCCTCAGTATTTAAGGGAAGCTTTCAAGATGGCAGAGCATATTGAAAATATCAACAAAGAAACTAGTAAAGTTGGAAAAAGAGATGATTTGAAACTCTTCAAAATTTTAAAAAAGGAAGACAAGAGTTCAGGCACTAAAGGGGGAACAATTGAGGAAAAGCTTGATAATTTTATGAAAAATATCAATGATAAAATTGTAAGGCAAGAGAAGGCCCAACCTAAAACTACCAAAGAAATGAAAGAACCCCTAGATTGCAAGACTATCCTTACAATACCAATTGGTATAATGGGAATCCTATCTTAAATAATCAGAGAAACACCCAAAACAAAATACCTCTAGACCCTCTATAGAATAATTAAAGAAATTTTTTTGAGGATAATCATTGGTGTATGTCTTACCAAATTCCATATTCCTCATAGCAATGTGAAGTAGCATAGATGGTGGAAGTGGAGGATGACATACCTGAAGACTATGACTAGCAAGATCAAGAGGATGATGATGTACTTATGATTATGGGTGATTTTGATGTTTCCTACAACAAATGTTCCTTCAATGAAGGTTCTTATGAAGTGGATGTAGATAATCAAAGGAAAATTGCTAATGCATGTCATCAACAAGTTCTTTCTGATGAGGATGACAATAGTGATGCTGAGTTTTACAATTTGGAGGAAATTGAAGATGGTGTCTCATTAAGAAGACCCTCTACATAAGGGATTGTAAAATATACTACAATCTTAGTTGCTCAAGCTAAGAGTTCTTATCATTTGAGGAATAGAACTATTGGAGGTGAACAAGATAATCCTACTGGTCTATTCATCAAGGAATAGAATGTTAAGGGCAAAGAACACGAACCTGATGAAAAAGTTGAAGCAATCAAAACTAATGAAGGCAGAGGAGATAAATTTGGGTCAAGAGAGAAGACAAGACAAAAGCTACTCATGGACATAGATTTTCTACTAAGAAAGTAAAGATACAGAAGCAAGCTCCTGAATTCATAAGGAAGGATGCTAAAAACAAGGCTAAAGCAACTAGAAACCAATAGAAAGATAATAGCAACAAACAAGCTATGCCTTCAATTGAACTTCCCAAGTATACTCCCATTGATATGTTTCAGTTACTTATCCAAGTTAAAGTGTCTATTCCTTTTCTTAAAATGATGAGGATAGAAGAACATAAAAAAAATGAATAGGCCCTTATCAATGGTGCTGCTATAGCTTGTAACGATTTAGTGGAGCTCACTCCATCCAAACTGAGTGAAAAGGACAAGAAAGGTAAGGAATTTGAGGGAGTACTTACTAAGATTCCTCATATTTTCCTAAGAAATTCTTTAAATACTTGTCCTAATAAGATAGATCCATTTTTCCTTACCTTGGTGGTTGGGGGAAATTTTATAAAGAATTGTATTATTGATTCTGGTGCATCCAACAATATCATTCCAGTTAAAATCATGGATACACTAGGGTTAAGGTTTGATAGCACTCATGGAAAGTGTTATGCCATGGATGCTAGAGAGCTCCTTGTGATAGGTGTGATAAATTAACTTCCCTATAGATTGGTGGCTTACCCTGACAAAGAGTTCAAAATGAGTGTGGTAGTGGTAGATATCCCACCTAACTATGGAATGTTATTGTCATGAAAATGGAGTGCATTTATGAGAGGTAGTATGCAATTTGACATTTATTATGCCACATTTCCCATTGATGGTAAAAATTTCCAAGTAATGAGAGAACCTAAGGTACCACATATGTTGGATCATGTTCTTGAAGATGACACAATTATTGTCATAGATGTTGATATTGTTGAGTTCAAGGTAGTAGAAGTAATAAGAGAGATTGAGAGATGTCCTACACCTATAGAAAATGAAGTTTCAAGAGTATCTAATAAAGAAGGACTATGGAAAATGTATTTTGATGGTGCAAGCTCTAAAGAAGGATATAGTGTAGGAGCTTTATTACTATCACCTATTGGAAATACTTATAAGTTCTTGTTTACATTGTCTTTTGTCTATACAAATAACATAAAAAAATATGAAGCCTTGTTATTGGGATTGAGACTTGCTGAAAAGAATGGAATTAGAAAGCTAATGGTAATTGGTGATTCTGAGCTTGTAATATCCCAAGTAAGAGCCAATTATGCTTGCAAAAATAACAGACTAAAGCAATATAGGAATGTTGTCTAGGATTCTATTGAATAGTTTGATGCTTTGGGAATTGATTGGATGGAAAGAGGACATAATAGAGTAGCTAATTTACTTGCTAATATTGCATTAAGACCTGATGATATAACTTTCATAGGAATTTCTAAGGTCAAGATATAGACAAGACCATCTATCCCTGACAATGTATATAATTGGAAAAATTTTAATGATGATGAGGATATACTTAGATTCCCAAATTCTACTGATAAATATGAAGGTCAAGAGATTGATTTTATTAGACTTGTAGAGAATATTAATGAAAAGGATACAATGTTTGGAATAGAGATCATCCAATTAAAAATAAATAAAATCCCCAAAGGCCTTGTAGCTCTTGAAAGGGTTTTTGATAGTCAAGATACAAACAAAGCCAAAACAATTGTTGCTCACCTAGAGGACCTAGAAGAAGTGAACTTGGGAACTGTAAATGCCCTAAAGAAAGTCTATGTAGGAAAGAAGATGAAGCCAAAGCTAAAGGAAATGTTAATCTTCTTACTTAGAAAATATAGAAATGTCTTTCTTTGTTCATGCAATGACTTGAAAGCTTATAGGGAGGAATTGTTTCAACATGAAATTCCTTTAAAGGATGATGTAAAACCCTTCAAGAAAAAGAAAAGACCAATTAATACTAGTTTAGCTCCCAAGATGCAAGAGGAGTTGCTAGAGTTGAGGGATACTGGTATTATTAAACCCATTAGACACTCTTCATGGGTATCTAATCTAGTACCAGTAAGAAAAAATGGTGACATCAGATTATGTGTTGATTTCAGGAACCTGAATGTATCCTTATTAAAGGACAACTATCCATTACCAAACATGGAACCTATGTTACAAAAGGTAACTGGTTGTGAGTTACTATCAATGATGGATGGTTTTTTAGGATATAATCAAGTAAAAGTAAAGGATATTGAGCAGTACAAGACTATGTTTACTACTCCTTGGGGTACCTATGTCTATGTCAGGATGCTTTTTGGCTTAACAAATGTAGGTGCCACTTTTTAAAGAGTTATGGATGTAGCTTTATTAGATTTTATTGATTTATTTATGGTTGTATATCAAGATGACCTGACCACTTATTCTAAGAAAGAAGATCATTGCATGCATTAGAGAAATTCTTTATTAGGCCACTAGAATATGGAATCTATTTGAACCCAAATAAATGTACCTTTGGGCTCATCGAGGGAAAGTTTCTAGGGAACATTTTGTCCAAGGAAGGAGTAAGGATAGACCCTGAAAGAGTGACAACCATTGACAAGATCCCTTAGCCAAAAAATATCAAGGGAATCTAGTCACTTTTTGGACAGATAATTTTTTTGAGAAGATTTGTAACCAACTTTGCAGAAATCACAAGACCTATTTCCAAAATATTGAAGAAGGGTGAAAAGGTACTTTGGAGTGAAGAACCTAGTCATACTTTCAAGAAAATAACACAAGCTATTAAAGAGGCTCCAATTTTGAAGTCTCCTGATTTTTCTAAACCAATGTACATTTTCTCTTTTGCTTCTTTTCATACCATTGTTGTTGTCATACTACAAAAAAAATGAGCAAGGTTTTGAAAAACCAATTACATTTTTTAGAAAATCTTTACAAGTTGTAGAATTGAAGTATGGCACTACTGAGAAACAAGCATATGCTTTGGTAAAGGTTGTGAATAATTTCAGGACTTACCTACAAGGGGGTACAGTTATAAATTTTGTACCAAGTGTTGTTGTGAAGGACATTTTTACTCAGCAAGAGACAATAGGAAGAAGGTGTGCATGGATCAATAGGATCCAAGAATTTAACATTGATGTTTAGATTACCAAGTTAGTGAGAGGACAAGGCCTAGCCAAGTTAATGGAAGAGGAAAATTTGGAAGCTAATCAAGTTAATCAGACTGGAGTAATTGATGTTGCACCTTTCTATGATATGCAAACATGTAGATGGTATAGAATAATTTTCCAGTATTTACAAACTTTGTAGTGTCCTACTGATATGGCTGATAATGAAAAAAGAACATTGAAATTGCATGCTATCAAGTATGTGACTATTGAAAATGAGTTATGGTGGAGAAGCTTGGATGGAGTACTTCTGAACTGTGTAGATGGAAAAAAGCATTGGAACTTCTTCAAGAAATGCACAATGGGGTGTGTGGTGGTCATTAAATGGAAAAGACTACTACACACAATATTTTGAGAGCTCGATTCTGGTGGTCCACTTAAAAGGCCCACTATTTTTAAGGATGCTCATAAGTTTGTTAAGACTTGTGATGCTTGTCAATGATTCTTAGGAAAATTGAAGTTTTCAGGAAATTTACCACTCAGGCCCATGATAGTTGAAGCCCCTTTCCAACAATGGGGAATTTATTTCATTGGGGAAATACCAGAAAAATCTAGAGGAGGTCATTCATGGATTCTTGTTGCCACTGACTATTTTTAAAAATGGGTGGAAGCAATACATACAAAGAAGGAAACAAGCAAGGTGGTAGTTTATTTTCTATTAAATAACATTCTTATCAGATTTGGAGTCCGTTAGAGGATTATCCCAGATAATGCTATGTGTTTTAGATTAGATGAATTCAAGGAATTTTGTGAAAGAAATGGAATACAAGTTTCTTACTCTTCACCTTACCATCCTAAGGGAAATGGTCAAGTTGAGTCTAGTAATAGGAGCTTGATGAAGATAATCAAGAGAGTTATGGAAAAGAACAAAAAGGCTTGGGACTCAAAATTAAAATTGGCACTTTGGGCAGAGAAAGTGACTATGAAAAAGGCTACTGGTTATTCACCATTTGGATTAGTATATGGTCTAAAGGCTAGATTGCCACATAATAACCTACTCAAAATGTACAAGTTTGTGTAGGAATATGATGAATAAAACTGTGATGATATGCAACATAGAATAAATAATCTAATACAGTTAGATGAGTCCAGGAGGGAAGCTCAAGTTAAAAACATGAAGATGCAATTGGAGGTTAAGCATCTATATGAAAAGAGGAAAATGATCCTAACTTGTGCAATTTTACACTATAGGTTTTCCAAGCATCCAAGCATTCAAGGAATCAAGCATTCAAGCATTCATCCAGCATCCGTCAAGCATCCAGCATTTGCAATCATGGCTGCCATTACAGTAGTTGCATTATTTAATCATATAGGAATAGAGATAGTTTGAATTCTTATTCTCTAAGTGTCATTTCAATAATCTAATTAGCTTCTAAAATCTAAGAGCAAAGTAGATTAGAGAAATCTTTAGAGTTAGAGAGCAATAGGACAGATTTTTGAAGATTCTTAGTTTAAATTAGTTTAAATTTCTTGAATCTTAGATACAATGTCTTATTTAGAAGTGTAGATGCATTATTAGATTGTTTAACTCATTCCTATGCTTACAATTTGGTGCCCATCATGGGGCCTAACCCCATATTCTGCATATTTTTTGTGAAAAGTGTCTTACAGGTATTGAAGTGATAGTTTTCGTGGAACTGTGACTTTTAATAGCACGTTGGTTGGATTCTGTAGCGCTCCGGTGGTCTTTTTTAGCATGCCCGTCACCTGTTTTAGTGCGTCGGTGGTCTATTTTAGCGCATTGGGCTTCTGTTTTAGCGCACCACTCAATTTTTTTAGCGCGCCACGTCATTGTTACAACGCGCCACGCCACTATTTCAGCGCCTTGACTATCTTTAAAATCATTTTTTTTCTATCTGGATCCAATGCATCAGCAACCAGATTTTATTTTTTTTGTCTATTTTTGGTTAAAATTTATCAATCCTAGGACAGAAAATGGATTAAAATTTACCAATCCTAGGATAGCAAATGGATAAAAATTGATCAATCCTAGGATAGAAACTTCACAATTTCTTATGGGACTAAAATTGAACATCATGCTTTTTATGGAGCAATATCTCCATATAGATTAGCTAATTTGTCATTTGGGTTTTAAAAGTGAACAAACTTCTTTGCTGTGATTGGGTGATAGGTTTATTCTCTCCCCTTAACTAGGTGCATCAGAATACTAGACTCACTTTTTCTTTACGCATTTTCAAGCTTTTATTAAAACCTTTAGACAGGCCTGCCGTAGTGGGAAAAAGTACTCACCCTACAGGAATGACCTAAGTGGGGATAGCCAAAAGCCATGGTATTCCAACCCACTTAAAAATTTATGTGAATTTGGTGAAACCCTCTTTCAATGGAAGTGTATAGGATAACCATCCCCAAAATCTTTGTTTTAAAGATTGGGAGGTCTCTCGAGGGAGTTTATCCATTTGCCGCTCTGAATGGAAACCCTATCTAAGAACCTAGAAATAGAAGCATGCTTGTCAGTTTCTAAACATTATAATACTCGGCGGTGCAGGGGTGGGGAAGAATCTACCCTCAAGCACTCACCATATAATTGCCAAGGACTGTTTGCTCAGGGGATCTGGTATCCACTTCCGTCACTCTAAGTACACACCTAGAAAAGACAAAAACATGGGCACCCTCTAGGGGGTGACATGGCTGTGTGAGTCGATGCAATTCCAAGCTATGGGCCGTTTGAGTATATAATGATGACCTTTTGTCTCTAGGAATGAATCTATCTAAAGTGTCTTATCTGTTATAAACTAGTGAAAATCAAGAAGAATCATGTTTGATTCTTAAGAACATACACTATCTGTTTAGATTCTAGGATTTTAAAGTCAACCATTCTATTCTTGCTTGCTGTGTTTTCTCTCATTAAATTCAAATAAGATCATCACAATAAAACTTCAAAATAAAACACTTGTGAACTTCTCATGATTCAAGATTGGGTATCCACCAAATTTGTCAAGAAATCTCTTGTCAAACGAATCAGAAAGCCAAAGAAAAAACTTACATACAAACAACTTCTGAGAAAGCAATGATTTTTATATCAAAGCAGGAAAGTTCTACTCCAACATAGGACTTTTATTCATAGATATCACGATTTCTCTAGAGGTTATACAGACAACTATGTCATAGCTCCCTTAGATTCACAAGCATTCTATCAAAGAAGGGCTCTTAGGCAACACCACAATCATAGTCAAAGAATTCGTCTAGAATACATCCCATAACCAGCCATAAAATATGATACCAGACCAAGTGAGTTTCATAGAGTAAGATAGTTTTCTATCTTAGCACCTCATGGTTCTATTCTAGCGCGTCACTGCTCTATTATAACGCATACTAGATCTGTTTTAGTGCTTTGAGTCCCTATTCTAGCACCTCATTACTTTTTTCTAGTGCATCCCATCTGTGTTTCAACACTTTGGGTCTCTATTATAGCGCTTCACGATTCTGTTATAGTGCATCCCAGATTTGTTTTAACGCTTTGGATCTCTGTTCTAGCACTTCACGATTCTGTTATAGTGTGTCCCAGCTCTATTTTAGCACTTTGGGTCTCTGTTCTAGCGCATCACTACTCTGTTATAGCGTGTCCCAGCTCTGTTTTAGCTCTTCGTGTCTCTGTTTTAGCGCTCTAGAAAGTCAGAAAAATAGAGAGTTAGTAAGACGGTTTGTCAGTTTTCCCATGTCAAAAACAAGGTTTTCATCAGTCCAAAACATTTTTTCCATAGTCCAAAACACTTGAATCATACAAAAAGAAAACTTTACTATTATGCTTAGGTCTTGAAACATCTTGCAAAGTGTCCTTATCACTAAATCTGAGATTTTTTGTGTCAAAGTTTCCCTATCAAGGATTTTTATCATCCTTCCATCACGAAACTAGACATGACTAAATCAAATTTTAAATAAAATACCTCGACACTTATCCAATCAAAAATCCAAGATCAAAGTCTAGAGTAAAAAGTTTGTATGCCTATTTTTACACGATCAGCATATCAAAGACAACAACAAGAAGAAAATGAAAGAATAGCAGCCATGGCTGAAGAAAACCCTTTGGGACGATACAGCAACACTGATCCTCTCACTAATTCACAATAGAAATAAATAACTGTAGAAGAAATCGAGAAAGTTCAACAAGACCCTCATTTCCATAAATTTATGGAAAAGATGCTAGAGCAAGATATGGAAAAGTATCTTCTGTTATTAGCTAACAAAGGTGCTAAGCTTCCTAAAGACTTTGATGTCAATCAACCCAAGGAAATGACCACACCTAACCCAACTAGTATAGAAAATCCAAATCAAATAGATGCTTTGACAAATCAAATCCAACAATTACAATTGCAGTTCCAAAATATCCAACAAGGGCCAACAAAAAGATATTCCTTACAAGACATTTTCCCTTATCCATTTGACCCAAGAATTAACATAATACCATTTCCATGGTATTGTGAATACTTGACGCACAACAAATACAATGGAAGAACTGATCCATTTGATCACGTAGGGGAATTTTGAGCAATGAGCATAGAGTTCGCACACGAGGACTCTTACTTACTACGATTATTTCCAAGAAGCTTAGGAAACACTTGCATGGAGTGGTTTTCTAAAATGGAACCCAGGATCCAATCTTTTGAAGAACCGATCAATAGGTTCATAACGCACTTCTCATTCAACATCCAACATGGGGTGACCTTAAAAGAACTCTACAACACCAAACAAGCAAAGGGTGAAACGTTTCTTTCCTTTCTCCAACGATGGAGAAGGCTATTTGCTAAATACCCTAGATCTATTCTTGAAGAGGAGAAGATAGAGATGTTCATTGATAACTTAGTGGATGACATGAATTACAGATTGGACTTACAATTTCCATCTACATTTGAATAAGTTATCGAAAAGGGGCTCAAAATCGAAGAGGCTCTAATCAAAATAGGAACAATCAAACACTTCATTGAAGGTTCAAACAATAGCAATTCCTGTAACAACAACAACGAAAAGCCAAGATTTTGGCAAAAGAATAATAATACTGATACCATGATTGATACACACACATCTAAACTAGTATTCACCTTGACACCAACCACTACAAACAAACAAAACAATGGTCTTAATGTCAAACAAAGTAGTGATCAAGGAAATAATCAAAACAATGGAGAAACAAAAACCCAATCATTCCAATGACCATCCAATAAATGAAAATTCATGCCATTAGGGCAATCGTTGGAATCAGTCCTCAAAGAACTTTTAGATGAAAAACTTATTCAAGTACAAGAGGCTAGAAATTGGGACCCTCAAGTCAAACCATCATGGTGGAATGACTCACATTACTGTCACTACCATCAAAATAAAGGCCACATGATTGAAAATTGTTGGCAGTTAAAACATGCAATACAAGACCTTATAGATCAAAAGAAAGTATTTATAGAGGGACACCAAACAAACAAAGATCATACAACATTCAAAAATCCTCTACCCAACTATCAGAAGGGAGAATCCTCTTCCGCAAATAGAAAAGGTAAGAATGTTGGTTATGTTTATGACACAACGATCCTTTGTCTTTCGGCTGCCAAAGAGGATGAGGAGTTATGCAATCAAATCAATCAAAACAATGACATTACATCTACTAATTTGGTACAACATATGGACAAATCTAAAAACAAAATTAATGTAATCACACTCAAAGGGAAACAAGAGCATCAATCGGTTAATGCCACAACAAGGGCACAATCCAAAGTTATATTGAAAGGAGCATCATTATCATCCCAATCTGTAGATCCTCCCTCCAATCAATATAATCTCATCAATCAATTACAAAAAATACTGGCGCAAATATCCATCTTGGAACTTTTGAAGATTTCCCCATCACACAAAGAGGTTCTTGAGCAAGCTCTTGTATCAACCACGGTACCTAACAATTTGGATGTATGTCAATTCCAAGCTATGGTGGGACATCTATCTGCACCTCATTGCCTTTCATTTTCTGAACATGATGATGTATCACTCACCCATCCACATAATTCCACCCTTCACATTGAAGTCCTCATCCATAAACACCATGTAAAGCGTGTCTTGATAGATGGAGGGGCTGGTTTAAATATTTGTACCTTAAAGTTGATTCGTGCACTAGGATACTCAGATGAAGCCATTGATACAAGAAGAAAAATCACAATCAAAGCATATGATGAAGAAGAAAGATCCTCTAAAGGGTTGATCATATTACCCATTCAAGTGGGACCTATTGTCCAAAAAGTGGTTTCCCAAGTCTTAGATAGGGACCTGACATACAACATACTATTGGCATGTCCTTGGATTCATGATATGCAAGCAGTACCTTCCACCTATCATCAATGCCTAAAATTTCCCGTCAATGGACAGGAGGTAACAATCACAGCAGACTATAATGACACCCAAGCTTGTCATACATTGAAAACATCCCAGGATACATTAATACCTCACAATAGAGAAGTTAGCACATCAGATGGCGAGAAACAACAAAGCTTCATATCAAAGTGGCTTCCAAAACAACAAAAATCACAAGAGATCAGGGTGGCACAATCTAACCCTTCAAATGTTGAAGAATAATTGGCTTCATTCTCACATCAATTCACCAACAAAGTACAGATAAGTGACAAAGGAATAAGTGAATATGGTTTCAGACACTCTTTTCATCTATCACAGATGTTACCCTCCTTACAAATGTATGGACAACCATCTACAATCACCCAAAATTCAGCACAATCTACAACGACATTAGATGGTAGATTTATAAAAGCCAAAAACTTAGATGAAGAATAAGAGGATAAGGCTATTCTAAATTGGATTTATAGGGATGAGGAAGCTTCCACTTCCATGAGTAATATCATAGAAACAAATCAATATGGAAAGGGAAAAACTATTCTGGAGAAGATGGGATATTCAAGACAGGGACCTCTTGGGTTAAGGAAACAAGGCATAACAAAACCAATCCAGCCTCTCACACTCCAACATAAAGATAAAACTGGACTAGGATATGTAGCAGAACAAGGACCTCTTGAACGAGGGGAACAAAGTGTAACAGAACCAATCCAAGTTCTCACAATTCAGCAAAATGGCAGAGCTGGACTAGGATACACAAAAGAAGCAAGATAAGAACTCACCAATAAAACTGTGGAGCGTATTCTTCAAATAAGAGAAATTTTTGAAACAGATTCAAATGAATATGAGTGGGACAACTTATCAGATGTTTCCTATGAAGATATTCAGATCGATGTTATCAAAAAGTATACCCCCAAACGTGAGGAGGGTCAAAGCTCGAGTTTTAATCCTATTGTCTTTGAAACACAAAAATTTTGATGACTTAAGTGAAGATGAACAGACATCGATTAAGATAAATGATGTGGAAGAAAAAACCTTCGTAGGCCTCGACATGACCACTAACAACCTAGACGACATTTTCGTCTGAGCTTTCACAATCGCTGACCTCAACCCATCTAATGATTCATTTCCTTTACTGCATCCCGAGCTTATCGAGTGGGAACTTCAACACCCCATCAATCTCCCTGTTTTTGACAATGACTCTGCTATTATTAACTACCTTTGCTGTGAAGAATTTGATACTTGTTCTACCAATACTTCTTTTAATGATGCTTTTAGGCAGGAGGGTACCAAGCCTTTCAGTTGCAAAAGTATGGAAATAAATAATGGATCTAATGGTGAAAACCATTCTATGGCAGTATTTGATCCTAAATAGTAAAAAGAAAGAACGCATCCAATGGTGAAAACCTCATTGAGGCACCAAAGGATGGAAGGCTTGACATCCTCCCACAACATTACCATGAAATATCATCAGTGTTGATAGAACCCACACAATCTATTGATATTGGCACAATAGAGAAAGTAAGAATACTACACCTGGCAGCATCCATGATAGATACAAAAAAGCTAGATTTTATCAAATTCTTTGAAGAACGATGCATCAAGTTTGCTTGGTCATACTCTGACATGCTAGGCTTAGACACAGATCTCATTATGCATCACTTATCCTTACCAGCTGGCATTAAACCAGTAAAACAAAAACTGAGAAAAATGCATCCACATGTTGCATTATTAGTAAAAAATGATTTGAAAAAACTACTAGATGCTGGATTTATCAGATCTATTGATTATGCTGAATGGATATCCAACATTGTACCTATTTCGAAACTAGATCACACCATTAGAATATGTATTGATTTCCAGGATTTAAATAAAGCATGTCCAAAGGACGATTTTCCTTTGCCAAACATAGACATGATTGTAGATTTAACAACTGGCCATCAAATGCTATCACTCATGGATGGATTTTCAAGATAAAATCAAATCAAAATAGCTCCTGAAGATCAAGAAAAGACATCATTTACATGTCCATGGGGCACCTTTTGCTGGAACGTCATGCCTTTTGGGTTAAGGAATGCAGGAGCTACATACCAGTGAGCTATGACAACAATCTTCCATGACATTATGCACACCTTCATGGAGGACTATGTGGAAAATATCTTAGCCAAGTCTCACACCAGGGAAGGACATCTAGAGATACTGGCCAAAATATTTGACAGGTTGGAGAAATTCAAAGTTAGATTAAATCCTAAGAAATGTGCCTTTGGAGTAACATCAACAAAACTCCTTGGATACATAGTTTCTACAAAAGGAATTGAAGTAGATCCAGCAAAAGTTAAAGCCATTGTGGAAATGCCACCTCCTAAGAATATTAGTACATTAAGATCTCTACAAGGCCGACTACAATCCATCAAAAGATTCATCTCTCAACTAGCAGATCAGTGTCATCCATTCAACCATCTTTTGCATAAAAATGTGTGTTTTAAATGGGATGAACAGTGTGAGAGTACTTTCAATCAAATCAAGCATTATTTGATGACACCACCAATCTTGGTACCACCCATTGAAGACAAGCCATTGTTGCTATATATCACAACAATAGATATCTCTTTAGGAGCCTTGCTGGCACAAGAGGATAGAGAAGGGAAGGAACATGCAATATACTATATCAGCAGGACACTTAATGGACATGAAGTAAACTACGCCTTCATTGAAAAATCATGCTTAGCAGTAGTATTTGCAACACAAAAATTGCGACACTATATGCTCACTCACACTGTCAAGCTCATTGCAAAAATTGATCCCCTCAAGTATTTATTGAGCAAAGTAGCTTTAATAGGAAGGTTGGCAAAGTGGGTCATGCTCCTCAGTGAGTTTGACATTCAGTATGTTGAAAGGTGAGCTATTAAAGGACAAGTCATTGCCGACCAATTAGCAGAAGCTCCATTGTCAGACTGCCATCCTATGACCATGGAATTTCCTGATGCAAATATCCTCAACATTACAACACAACCATGGCAACTCTACTTCGATGGATCCTACACACAACATGGATCAGGGGCAGGAATTTTATTTGTCACACCTCTTGGGCACACAATTCCATGATCTTACAGGCTTACCTTCCATTGCACTAACAATGTGGTAGAATATGAAGCTTTAATCCTTGGAATTAAAGTGGCTATTGACTGGAAAATCATAGAACTACAGGTGTATGGAGACTCTCAGTTAATCATCTATCAGGTCAACAATGATTACCAAACTAAGGATGACACACTGATTTTATATAAGAGATTGTAGATGATTTAAAGAAATACTTCATAGATATCAAATTTGAGTAGATACCAAGATCAGAGAATAAAGCAGTAGATGCCATGGCCACAATAGCATCTCTTCTACAAATGCCTAAAACACAAGATAGTTATCGATTTATTGTGGAACAAGTGTCAAATCCTGCATACGCAAATCCCAAATCCCAAACCATAAGCCTTTTGGATAGTGCCCAATCTTCCATTTATGGAGACATTTATACTTATCTAAAAGATAATATCTTACCGCCAGATCTTTCTCACAACCAAAAGCACAACTTCATATGCCAATCTGCCAAACATACCATTATTGCTGACACCCTTTACCATCAAGGCCTAGACAGTACTCTTTTGTGTTATTTAGAACATAACGAATCTGCTTCTACTTTACATGAGGTCCATGAAGGAATTTGTGGCACACATTCATGTGGATTATCTTTAGCCAAGAAACTCCTTCGTTTGGGGTATTGCTGGCCACACATGGAGCAGGAATCTTATAAGTTTGTTAAGAGATGTCAAAAATGTCAGATTCATGGCAATCTTATACATGCACTAGCACAGGAGCTCCATCCATTCACAACTACATGGCCTTTCTGTCAGTGGGGATTGGACTTGGTAGGGAAAATTAACCCATCTTCATCTAATGGACATAAGTTCATTATCACCATAACAGAATATTTTACAAAATGGTTGGAGAAAGTTCCCTTAACCACAATCACTGGGAAGCAAATATCATCTTTCATACTTAATTATCTTATTTGTAGATATGGGATACCCCAGTCAATCATTACAGATAATGGTAGGCCTTTCAAGAACCAAGACGTCCAAGAGCTGTGTGAAAAGTTCCACATCCAACATCGCTTTTCAACCCCATATTACCCTCAAGGCAATGGACAAGCAGAAGCTTCAAACAAAACAATCCTAAAGATTCTCAAGAAGACTGTAAATGAGGTAGGGCGTGATGGGCACATTCAGCTTAACCCTGCTCTTTGGGCTTACAAGACTAGCATCAGAACACCAACAGGAGCTACACCATATGCTCTTGCCTATGGATCAGAAGCAATATTACCTATCGAGGTAGAAATTCCATCCCTTCGAGTTTCACTAAAAGAACTCATTTCAGATGAAGATTATAGGATCTCTAGACTTCAAGAATTAGAGCTACTTGATGAATGTCGACAACAAGCTGTTAATCATTTGACAGCCTATGAACAAAGAATGTCTAGGAACTATAATCATAGGGTTAAACCTAGAGTCTTCTAGATCAGAGACTTGGTCTTATAGGAAAACCCTAGAAATCAAGTAGACAGAGAAAAGAAGGGAAAGTTTGAACCTAACTAGATAGGACCCTATGTCATTATATCAGTCTATGGATCAGAAGCATATTGGCTGTCTACACCAGAAGGAGACATGTTGGAGGAACCCATGAACAACATTCATCTCAGGCGATTCTACACTTGAAGATACCTAGTGCACGGTCAGTAAGGTTGTCTTGATGAAAACTTGGCAAACAGGCATCATGATGACAAAAAAAAATGGGGGGGGACACAATAAAAACAAGTGATGAAAACCTGGCAAACAGGCACTACTTGTGATTTTCACCAACTCTTCTATCTATTAGGTATAGTTTTGTCACGATTGTTTCCTTTCATATCATTTCCATCTATCATTTGAGATAATTACTATCACTATCCATATCATAGCAAGGATATCATGTTTTACCCTAGCTTGGGGGCAACATCCTGGTGTTATTTAGTACAATGGACTTTCAACTTAAATGGAAAGGCAATCAAACATGACAACACCAAGTGAAGATACTTGAAAAGTAATCCAAAAACATCAGAAAATCAAAATCCAAAAACATCAAAAAATCTATCAAAATCCAAACACATCAGAAAATCAAAAAATCCATTCAAAAACAATCATAAAATCGAAAACACAAAAATAGAGTCTACATCAGTCAGAAAGTGGAGTCTGTGTCAGTTGAACTACGTGGTCTTTGTGTGTATAACGTAGGCAAGACTAATCTTTGATCAGTCCCCGAGGCCCCTAGGATAGGTCTTTAGGTTACATTCTTTGGTCAAACATCTGAGAATATCATACACACATTAGCATACAGAACTTCAACATGGATGATCTAATCTAAATAATGATTTGAAAATACTTTAAGTAGATTT
The DNA here is from genome assembly GCA_007258455.2 of Sequoia sempervirens. NCBI lineage: Eukaryota > Viridiplantae > Streptophyta > Pinopsida > Cupressales > Cupressaceae > Sequoia > Sequoia sempervirens. Next base: position 606,430,859 of record VDFB02193867.1, read on the forward strand.
TGAATTGTTTTACTTTTCTTTTTATCATTTTCTTATCATTTCTTTGGAGCTACTCAATGTTGTATTGCACTAGAGAAGCAAGGAAGGAGAATGGTATTTTTCTTTGTTTGTTGCATATGAGTTAGTCATTATTATTTTGTGAATTGTCACGGGAAGTGCTCTACCAAGTACCATGGATGACATTCCAATTCACTTAAGAAAATGATTAATTCTTGTCTGTTTACACAAGAAATGCTCAGGTAATCTCTGTTTAATTATACCTTGACGCTTGTGTTTGCTTGCAATATCAAAAATCATGAAAGAAATACTTAGGTCATCATTGGTCTATCTCATATCATTGATGCTTGTATTCGCTTACAATATTTTTAAAGCTCAGTGATGATACAAAGAAAAATCAATAGATTTGCATGATAAAATAGATTGCATACATATTAGTCTTGCATATGCATTTATAGATTGTTTTAAAGCTACCAAATTTCGATCTCAAAAGCTACATATATGCCCTCTCCTTATCATATCACTATCTCTTTAATAATTATTAGGATAATATATAATTGTTTTCCTAATCACCTCTTTTTGAATCATTTTCTTTCATTTCAATCATCTCAAATTCCATCCAATCTTAATCTATTAATTCTAGCACAAATCATTTAATTACATCCTTGGTTTTGTTCCCAACCTTGTTACAGGCCTTTATCCAATCATTATCATCATCATCGGGATGTATCCTTCCCTATCCTTTTGTGTTGTTTTGGGATGTATCCTTCCCTCATCAACAACACTCTTATCATCATCATCATCATCAATCAATCTTGGCTTGCAACTTGACCGGGGCAACATCATGTTTATCCTTGAATCCATTTGTGCTTACTTACTTTTCATCTTCTCCTTTCATTATCTCTTCCTCATCCCATCCCCTATTCTATTCATCATTTTGCATCATCAAGTCTCAGTACATTAATCACTCCTATACTGGGGCATATCATATCAATGAAAGAAGTCAAACCACATTGCCTAATCAAATCTGAATCAGCTCTGATGAGATTTTGATCAAATATTGTAAGCACCTATCATTGATCCTCGCCTATCATGAGGTCAATTATCAATCAATCATTGATCCTCGCCTATCATGAGGTCAATCAATCATCAATCAATCATTGAATCTCACCTATCATGAGATCAATAATCTTCTAATCTATCAGGATCAACAATTAGCTGACGTGATCATCAATCATCATCATAATCAACTGGAGGAATCAGTATTTCTTTATCGGGAGATAAATTGTTTCTTCATCATTTCTTCATCAAATCATTCTAAAATCATCAATTTCCTCATAAAATTTCAAATTTCATCAATTTCTCTCCCGTGGGGGCATATATCGCTATCATCTCGAAATTCAATATCTGGGGCAAGTCTAGGGCATATTTTAAACTTTTCGTCAATACTGGCAGCTGAGGAAAAATCATTCTTTGAAGCAATGCGTAAACACATCACTTCAAAAAGGGGAAAAATGTAGACACCTAAAAATGGTCTGAAGAATCTAATTAATTAAATACAACTTATTTGATTAAATAATCTTAAATTCAGCTACTTAGTAAATAAATAGAAATATTTATTTATATTAAGTTCATTATTAATCCTTCTATTTTTCTTCTAATTAAATAAACAAAATTAAAAACATTGTTTTATTTAATTATTATCATTTTTATCATATTATTTCTCTTAATTAAATAAACAAAATTAAAAACTTTGTTTTATTTAATTATTATTATTATTACTTCTTTTATACTTCTATCATAAATTAAATACACAACTTAAATAATTTGTGTTATTTAATTACCTCATCACATTTCTTTTTAACTAAATAAAGATATTCTAAAATCTTTTATTTAATTATCATTTTCTTTTTGTTTTAATTTAATAAAAAAACCCTATAGTTTGATTTATTAAATTATTCAATCCTCTTTAGCTAAATTAAATGAATCAAAAATATTTAAATTTATGCATAAATCATATTCCTTTTATCACTCACCAATAAAATTCAATTTTTAAAATCTAGTGAATTCTACTGTCATTCACGGGAAGAGCTTCGGGGACAAACCTTTAGGAAATCCTCCCAATTTTCTTCCAACCACCTTCCCTCTCATCTTGCCTAGTGTTTTCATGGGGAGGAACAATCCTCCATGGTCAGCTCCATCTTCTCATCCCATGCCATTCAATTCTCCAGATTGAATCCCAACCTTTTATCCTGTACCCCTGTGCAAATGTGCTACCGTGAAAGCTATAAATACATGTCTTTGGCTATAGGAAAACGATCCTAACTTGTGCAATTTTACTCTGTAGGTTTTCCAAGCATCCAAGCAGTCAAGCAATCAAGCATTCAAGCATTCATCCAGCATCCGTCAAGCATCCAACATTTGCAGTCATGGCTGCCATTACAGTAGTTGCATTATTTAATCATATAGGAATAGAGATATTTTGAATTCTCATTCTCTAAGTGTCATTTCAATAATCTAATTAGCTTCTAAAATCTGAGAGCAAAGTAGATTAGAGAAATCTTTAGAGTTAGAGAGCAATAGGACAGATTTCTGAAGATTCTTAGTTTAAATTAGTTTAAATTTCTTGAATCTTAGATACAATGTCTTATTTAGAAGTGTAGATGCATTATTAGATTGTTTAACTCATTCCTATGCTAACAGTTCTTATGCTTTTTCTTTTGCATGGACATTATTTGAAGATGTGCAACATATTGGAACCATAGAGGATGATTGGAGTCTTTGCTTAAGGTGTTGGTGGTGTTTGACAGGTGATGTTGTTCTTAAGTCTATTTTCTTTATGTCATGATATACTCTTGTTTGTCACTCGAGTTCTGGCACTGTGCATTGTTCTTGAGACAATGGTGGAGTCACTTGAAGCATGGAATCTCCTATGGGGATGTGTAGATCATGGTTTCATGATAAGTTCCTGATTCAAATGATTGGAGCTTTGATAGTGATCTGGTAATTTTTTGTGTATTGGGTACTTTTGATTGCTTGCTTGATACTTCATGATAGTGTAGTAATGTAGTTGAATGACGGGAAGAATGGCCAAATGGGTGATGATACTGTTAGAATACGACATTGAATATGTTGAGTGGAATGCAATCAAAGGTCAAGTTATTGCAAATAAGATTGCAAAAGCACTAGTTTATTCAAAAAATCCTCTAATCTCAGAGTTTCTAGATGAATCTATTTTCAATCTCAACATAGATAACCATAGGAAATTGTATTTTGATGGCTTATACACATAGCATGGATCAGGAGCTAGCATATTCTTTATCACCCCACAAGGGGATTGCATACCAAGGTCCTACAAACTAGAATTTCAATACATCAACAACATTGCATAATACGAGGCCTTAACCATAGGTCTCAGAATAGCAGTGCAATGGAATATTGTAACTTTCAGAGTATACAAGGACTCTCAATTGATCATAAATCAAGTGAATGATGAATACTAGGCCAAGGACAACAAGCTCACTCCATACAAGAAATTGGTGGAGACTCTTAAAGAATCCTTCATTGAAATTACATTTGAGCAGATTCCTAGAGCCAACAACAGAGCAACAGATGCCATGGCAACAATTGGGTCCTTACTAGATATCCCCCACAATGTTTTGAAATATGAATTCCTGATAGAGCAGCTTCTCATTCCTGCATTCAAGGTACCAAAATCAGAATTTGTGTGAGAAATCGTTGGTCCTAGTGATCCTTGGTACCATGACATTTATACATACCTTTGAATAGGAGTCATCCCTACTAACTTACCTTCAAACCTAAAATGAACCTTTGTAAAAAAGGCATTTAGATTGGTCATCCTAAGAGATACCCCTATATCGTAGAAGCATAGAAGGAACCCTACTACACTACCTAAATGCTGAGGAGGCATTGACTGCTCTAACCAAAGTACATAATGGTATTTGTGGTTCACACTCAAGTGGGATGACCATAGCCAAGAAACTGTTGAGGATGGGGTATTATTAGCTGACTATGAAAAAAGAAGCACATGATTATGCTAGAAAGTGTCTACAATACTAGTAGCATGGGGAGCTCATTCATGCTCTAGCTCAAGAGCTTCATCCTATCATCACACCATGGCCCTTTTCATAGTGGGGACTTGATCTCATTGGGAAAATAACACCCACCTCATCTAATGACCATATGTTCATCATAACCACCACAGAGTACTTTACAAAATGGGTGGAAGCCATACCCATGACGTACATAACTAGGAAGCAGATTTCAAAGTTCATCTTGAACTATCTCATTTTCCATTATGGTGTCCGACAAGGCATTATCTCAGATAATGAGACACCATTCAAAAATTAGGATGTTCACAACTTATGCGAGAAATTAAAAATCCAACATCACTTCTCCAACCCATACTATCCCCAAGGAAATGGCCAAGTAGAAGCTACAAACAAGACCATTCTAAAAATCCTCAAGAAAATAGTTAATGATGCAAGTCGTGACTGGCATCTACAACTTAATCCCACCCTCTAGGCCTATCGAACTAGCATACACACACCCACCGGAACAACCCCCTTCTCCCTGGTCTACGGATCATAAGTGGTACTCCCCATTGAGATCGAGCTACCACCCCTTAGGATATCACTGCAAAACCTCATCACAGATGAAGAGTATTGAGTATCAAGATTAAACGAGCTAGAGCTACTAGATGAGAAACATATGTATCTTTGAATCATTTTCAAGTCTATCGGAATAGACTCAAAAGGAGCTATAGTAAGAAAATCAGAAGTAGGACATTACAAGTCAGAGAACTAGTATTGAAGGAGAATCAAAAGAATGTCCCAAACCCAAGTAGTAAAGGAAAGTTTGAACCCAATTGGTTGAGACCTTTCATCATCACAAAAAGTTACAAATTAGGGGCATATCAGCTATCAACGCCTGAAGGGGAACCTCTAGAAGAGCCCATGAATATCTCTCATCTCAAAAAGTTTTATGCCTAAATCTTTCAAGGTATAGAACCAAAAATCAAAAAAAAAAAAATGTCCTGAAAAAATGGTTACCTTGGAAAAAACCTAGCAAACAAGCATCTTGGTGACAACAAAAAATTAAAAAAGCAAAAAATCCAAAAAAATCATAAAAAGGATAAAAAATAGTAAAGAGAAACAAAATCATCCTCTAGTGAAAACCACTATGGTGGCACTTTGGACAAGTACCTTGGTGAAAACCTGGCAAACAAGAGCATTGTGTAAATAAGCAATTTCCATCCACCAAGATCTCTATGGATTGTTCTACACCATCCATCCATCACATTTCCATCATCCATCACATTCCATATATCCATCCATCACCCATCCATCTGCATCTGCATTATAGCTTGGTCTTGTTTTCGTATCATGATCCCTCCTAGTACTACTCGGCCCATCCTCAAGGTTAGTATGTCCTACCTTTATTGGAGTAGTCTATTGCATCATGCTAGGGGCATGTTCTCATCGTATTGGATTTGTGTATGTTCTTAAATTCCTAAAATTAGAAAATCCAAAAACATTCAAAACATCATCAAAATCCCAAAACAAGTCAAAAAGTCAATAAAAAAGTAAAAAAAAAAATCATCTTGTCAAACTACGTCGTCTCTGAGCTTGAACAAAGGAAAGGTTGATCTTTGATCATCCCTTGAGACACTTAGATCATTCCTTTAGGAATCTGTCGCAATAAACTGGCATCTCATCATGTATATCATCATCTATAAATCAGTTAACTCATCAGTCAAACTATGTGGTCTCTACGTGTATAACGTAGGCAAGGCTAATCTATTGGTCAACCATCGAGGCCCCTAGGATAGTTCCTTAGGTTAGTCTCTTGGTCAAAATCTCAAAAAACCCCAAAACATTTGAAAATCCTAAAATAAAATACCAAAAATATCCTCAAAACATCTCAAAAAGATCAAAAACATCTAAATATTTGAAAAATCCATCCCTCTCATCTCACTTACACCCGCAATAAACACCATTCATAATAAATGATTGTCATGATCAATCTTTGGTAAGACAATCAGAAAAAAGTCTAGCACTTTAAAAGTAAAAACTCAAAGCATCAAGTCTTAAGTCTAAGTCAGTATATAAGTAGGTTGGTCAACTCTTTGTGTCGATAACCTATCATCCATTTTGGTCCCATATCAATCATCTTTTAGAACACTTTGGATAAATGAAATGATGTGCCACCATCCACTAACATGTCCTAGGATGTATCCTTCATACAATGGACATTATCTTTTGGCAATAGTTTTGGTTCTTATCCTTAAAAACACATCTCCTTTTAGTTAGCGATATTGAAGAACATCGGCTTGCTTTTTTACTTTGTCTTTATCTTTTGACTTATCCTATTACACTCTTTCCAATGACTTCTCGATGATATCCGAACAGAGGATTTAGAGAAATAGGAATGGGGCAATGATCATTATCTTTTGTCTGTTGTGCTTTTTGGACGTTCTTATAATATAACTTGGCGAATACTTGCTTTGTTAGTTATGTATGGAGGGTGTTTTGGACAACTTGTTGACTATTGCATTGAAAGGCTATACCTTTCCATGTTTTGGCCTAAGGTGTTTGAAATGTCTAAAATGCATCCTAGCAAGGTTTCCATATGTCAGGTGTGAACAAGGATACTCTTATCTATTTGTCAAGTCAAAGTCCATCACACTACGTACAACGCCATCCTGGTTTTCTATACCTTGATGCATCGTACTATGTGTGTTATCAAAAATAAGAAAATTTGTCCTTTAAAAATCCCAATTCTTCATAAAGTAATCATCATCATTTTCATATTCATCATCTTGTATCTTGTTGAAATGACTCCTTCTCTTTCATTCCTTCTTGCTTTTCGCACTAACAAGGTACTATGATAGTTGATCATCATCACCATCATGATCATCATCAACCCTGCATCCACAAATCATTAGCATATTGGCATAAACATTAATTTTCATAAACATTAGCATAATCATTACCACTTATTGCATAATCATACATGATAGGTACATAAGCATTATAGATAATCCATTACATACATACTTGCATAAAATCATAGGGTCATCTAGCATATTGCATTCATTTTACATTAAAACATCATCATACCACTTTGCATATCATTATCATATCATTACATATGGTACATCATAAAGTCATCACATACATTACATTCTCATTTAACATGTTTAGGATAATATTTGTTATTCTAAGCATCTTAAAAAACCATCTCATTTTCATTATCAATAGATATCATATAAAACACGACCATGGCATTTACATTGCATTATACCATTAAATCATCCATACCATCTCATAAATGACATCGCAATCATTCTTACATTTCATTTCACTAATCATTCCACATCATGATAAACATAAATAGGAACATAAAAATCCATTACATGCAAAGTGTACATACATCCATAATCATTTCATATATAAGCATGATTCACATCATTTCACATATGCACCATAGATCATTCCCATATCATTTCATATCACATATCATTATTTTCATCATCATAAATGTATCATCATATATCATCCATTCACATAAATTCATATCATAAATTAGCAACATAATATAGATCTGTTAGTCATAATCATCACATAATGCATCCATCATCAAAAAGAAACACATCAAATAATGTATAAACATCATTGCACAACATATAGAAATAGAATCATCCACACATGTATAAATAAATGGTACACATCACATCACATCAAAATCATTGGCTCATATATCATCAATAATGTAACTGTCATAGTACAAGAACAATCAGATCACTATACATGTATGTCAATTAGTACAAAAAGGCCCATCAGGCTATAAAAAAGGATCCCATAAGGCACAAAAGGTATCATCTCGATCAAGGTCAACCCCCTATATGTTGCCTTTGCCTTTGTCACCATGACCCTCTACTGGTATGAGGTTGGTCCACTGTGAATACTCTGGAACCCATGCTACTTTGGGAATGGCCTCATGATAATGCATCCAATAGTACTCAGTCTCTCAGACGACCTCCCAATAGGACCTAACAGACACTGTATCCTAGGAGGAGGAGGCTACCATGCTGTCTAACTACTATCTTTGTCCTAGCTCTGTGGCCGCCTATAACTCTACAGCCTGTCTCTGCTAGATGACCTGATCTCTCTTGGCCCCAGCCTAGTCCCTCTCAATCCTTTCCTAATCTCTCTCGGCTATCACAGCCTGGACCTGGGCCTACAACTACACAATCAGTGTGTCTCGAGGATCCACCTACCCTACTGGTTGTGCTCATGGAGGTTGTACTGGAGGCTGATCATCACCCTCAGCCCATGGTGGTGGACTTGCTAGCACCTACTGCTGGTCTTGCATATGTACATTTGGTTGATCTTGTTATACATCACCCTTCCATCCTTGTCCTCCCCCTCTACCTCTAACCCTCTACTAATCGGGGACTGCTCCTAAAATAGTCAATCATAGAGGAGGCTAGAACCAATCCTTGTATGCCTGTGTTGTGCTTGAATCCATAGGCCCCTGATTGTAAGCCCATGACTAAGCTACCAACTACCTGAAACTGTCAATGACCTCTGAGGTAGGAATATACTGCCCCCATGAAACTTGTGATATGGTACGAGCGAAGATAGCCAGATAGGCATCATCTAGTCAATCCTAGGGCTCACCAAGCTGATGTTGCACGCACCCGAGAAGATATCTCTTAATCATCGTATGCTCCTACCCCTGTATGAAGCTATCCTAGTGGGCAAAGAAGAGATGATCAGTATCGTTGGCCCATCCAGGCCGGCCAAGGTACGAATGCCATGTGAATACCTGCATCTTGTCCAGGACCCTCCTCCATTAGGGGATCCCAGGCTCACCTATGTGTGTAAAAGACACATCGCCTCTATAGCACCACATGAGGGGATCGTCTAGAAACATCAGAACTAGAACAACTCATGGTTGAAGGATAGCAATGTGCTCCCATGTCCATACATAGAGGAGTGTCACACCTACTTCGAGCACCCTGTCATCCATGTAAATGTACTTGTGCAAATCTCTGTATAAGGAGGCAAGAAGAAAAAGCCCCCAAGTAAAATGGACTGACTTATCATGAACCATCCACTCCCAACAGAGTCCCCAACTAGGACTGAAATATTAGCCTCATTGGTCTGGGGTAATGAGACCTGAGATAATCACCACAACTACTAGGCAGATGGGAGGTGCTAGAGCCCTATGTCACTCCAACTCGATTTATCCCTCACAAATAACAATGTCCTCTGTGGCAAGGACCCTGTGGTAGGAATTATGCCCCTCATCCATATCAAAAATCATGCACTGACCATGAATCGACAATCATAGGATGCAAAAAACGTCCTCCAACTGATGGTGGCCTCACCGATCAAAAGGTGGAACGAGGATGTCTCATTGTGCCATCTCTCGGCAAGCGCTGACATCATCCCTAGGTGAGTGTAAATGGGCATTGCATAAGTGATGAACCATAGCCCCATGTCCCAAAGTCGGTCCTAATCTTTGTCACTGAGATCCCACAAGTAACCAAATAGATCTCACAATCTGTGCTATTGAGAATAGAGCTCCCTCCCCGTGTCCTGTATCAAGGAAGGTCACCATGTTAAAAGATTTGAAAAATAGTTTGCCAAGCATCCAAAAAAGCACTCCATCTTTGGAATTCATGAAGGCATCATAGTTTCATTTTAACCAAACTCTGATGCTAGGGGAAAAAATGGTGAAACAACACTGCCACAGTGCCCTTTTCTCTCCAGTGGCACACTTTGAGCAAATAAAAGACCATTGCATCGCCCTTTGCAAATCCCCCCACTGGCCACGAGTTCACCGTCAGAGTTTTGAAGCTCCAAACTACACTACCATGGCACAATATCATACTGAGCGGTGCAGTTTGATTTCTGAGCAACACTATATAGTGCTGCTATAGAATGACTAAATTTTAAAGCATTAAATATGCATGAAAAATGAGAAATAAAGGTCAAGTAAGGATCACTTACCGGGGCCTCAATACTGGGTGGTCATTGGTACATCCGGACTGGATCAAAAATATGTATCGGAAGCTGTCAATGTGCCATATCGTCGGGAGGTCAAATCTTAAATCTCAAGGTTGCTAGATGGTTGTGTGTGAAAATGACTTGAAAGTGACCCCTCGAGCCCCTTTTAAGCTTGAAAATTAGGGTTTTTTCACCCTGATTGGCTATCCTCTAGGGGTTTGGACCCTCGAACCTCTTTTTGTCTAGTTGAGGCCTGTTATACATCGTTTTATTGTGTTTAGACATGTTTTTGGCCTCTTGGAGCCTTCTTGGACTTGTCGGGCACCTTGTCCTCTTTTTTTGTGAGATCACCCAAAAATTGGAAGTTTTCGTCCAATCTCTCGAGGGGGCAATATAATGGCATGTTTTCTCTCACCGGGCAGCAAATGGGGAAGGTTTTAAATAACAAATTTTTTTAGCTTTGATTGAGATTTTTTATTCTTTGAACCAACACAATACATGGATCACTTCAAGGAGGGGAAAAATTTAGACACGTAAAATATATTGATTAGCATGGTGCATCTGATCCTGACTACTAACAATGTTTCATCTTAAACTATCCCTCGGTCTAAAAATTTAATCAAATTCCCTTATTTAATTAAATTCATCAATATTCTTCTCTTAATTAAATAAATCATTTTATCTAATTATGTCTCTCTTTTGTTAATTAAATCAATCAACCTAATCTAATTATTCCTATTTAATTAAATAATAATCAAATTTATTTGATTAAATTTCTAAAATATATCTATTAAATTAAATAAATTAAAACTTTATTTAATTTAATCTAACATCATCTCTTTTAATTAAATAAATCAAAATCTTTATTTAATTAATCTCTTGTCACATTCTTCTCATTATTTGATTTAAATAAATCCATAAATCTAGGTCAAATAAGTCACATCAACTTAATCTCCTATTAAATTAATTGACCCTTAATTAATTTAATTCTAATCTATGTTTCATCCTCTAGCTTTTCCCACTTGCACATGAAAATAGATTTAATTCATTTATTAAATCTCCTATTTTTCTCAACAAGGCATCTTTTGGAATATTCCTCCAAGTTTGAATTCAAAAAATTCAAGTTGACATGTACATCCAACAAGGCATTTACTCCATCTTACATGTCCTTTGCCTTGAGCCAAGTGGCTTTTAATTCATTTTCTCTTCCCTCTTGCATGTCATTTCAACAAATTTGAAATTCAAAAATAGGCATTTATTGGCACAATCCTCAAAACTTGCACATCCTCCATGCACTCATAGATTGACAAGTGGCATCTTGCCATTGGATGAATGTTAGTCCCACATTTCTCAAATTTGGATATTCATCCTTCAATCTCATCTATAAATAAAGAAGTTCATCCTTCATTTGATCATCCACAAATTATGAAAAGTTACCATGCTCAAATATCTATCAAATTTCATCCATCATTCTTGAATCTTAGCTAGGTTATGTAGTTTTTTAGCTTGGAGCACTCTTCAACATCAACAAAGTGGATCAAATCTCTTCATCACATTAATCTTACATCATAGGAACTTGGAAAGGGCCAATTTTCACATCAAATTGGCACCAATTCCCCCATGGGATCATGAGTTTGCTAGTCTAATTAGGATTCAATCTTTATTTTGTGCTTTCATTGTGTTCTTCATTTCTTTTTTCCTAATTTGAGCTTGGTGAATGGATTTCATGGGGAATTCTTGTTCTTGCTTGCAATCTATAATTTAATTTTTTTGTTCTTATTGTTTTGTAGGTAATAGGATTAGGGTTTACACAAGAAATATACTTAATAGTCTATTGCTCATCATGGATGTTTTTTTCCTTCATGCATCCTATCAGTGATGTACACAACATGTGTGATAAGATCTCAACTATTAGATCAAGGTCCTTTGAATTTATTCATCACCCATCACTCATTACTAATCCATATCTCAACATCTGGGTCACACTAGTGATGGGAGAGAAGTAGCAATGGAAAAATATTTGGCCATGTGTACATGTTTCAAGATCAAAGGTACTAGAAGCATCACCCTTAGTAATACTTCAAATCAGATGGAACATTGGAATGAAAGACCTTATCGCTCATTGCTACTTTAAAAAAGATAAGCGGGTAGCTATTGGTGATGAGCGATGGAAGGAAATAAAAAGGGATTATAAGGTCATTGTGCATCACCAATTTAGAGCTCAAAACTTATAAGCAATTAGTGATAAACAAGTAGCCATTGATAATGAAGAAAACACTCACATCATGCATTGCTAATGTGAAACTCAAGGTTTGAAACCAATCCACGATAAGTGATATAAAGGAAAAAATTTCTTATTGCTTATTGCCAACTCAAGGCAAGTGGTCTTAAGGAAATCTATGATGGGTGATGCATTGAGCGTTAAGCAAGAACTTATAAAGTGAGGGTATATAGCAGGTGCTCATATGTTGTTTTAAAGAAGGAACCAACTAGGAGCAACATGTGACAATTCCATAAAAGGACTTAAACCATTTTATGCAAAGGATGTAAAGGCCAAATACTTTATATTTTCATCTTTATAAATTATCAAGTCCTCGGACCAAGGTAACAAGGGAAATATTAGGTGATGGGTAAACGAGAAAATCTAACCACAAGGGGTAGGTCAACTAGATGAACTCAAAGACTTAAGTTGTTTTAATTTGTCCAAAGACAGGCTATAGTAGGTCAACAAAGGATTAAATCAAAAGACAATGGTTTAGACAAAGGATAAAATATACTAAGTAAACTAACTTGTCAACAAAAAACCCTATGCCCTAATCTTAACAAACCAAGAGGACATGAGAGAAAATGAATTTTAGACCAATAGAGCATGAAGCTTTTGATGCTTCCACCAATGGTTCTGACTAGACCCAAGCAAACCAACATATATACATGTGGACATAGAAAAATTAACCCTTCTACTTTTTCTTGTTTTGTACCTCCTTGTGCTTATTTGGCTTGATTGAACACCTTGATTTATTGTTGCAATGTGGCCCACATATTCACATTAGGTATTGAATCTTTATGAATCATTAAGACTTTATAATGTCTTGTAAAGGTGTTGTGAAGTGTTGTGATACATTTTCACACTTTTCTAGACTCTTCTTATTATAAATCACTTGCATACCCTATTTTTATCACTTAACAAGTCTTATTTTAAAGTTTTGTAAAGTCTTGTAACAAAATGTCACGCTTTTCTAGACTTCCATCAACAAATACACCTTTCTCATGATTTATTTGGCCCCTTTATGCACTTATAGGCCTTAATTAAGTGTATTTTTTAATACAAACCAAACAAACATCATTTAAGACAACTTAATTCCTGACACCCATTTGCCACTAGGGGAAAATGAGTCCCTCTTGGAACAAAAATCAAAATAAATTCAAATTACTGGTGGGTTTTTATTCCTGAAGACCTAAGGTAGGCCTGTGATGTTATATTTTTAGGAAATTAGGGCATAATTGTGTATAAATATATGATTTTCTTTTCATTTGAATGCCTATGAACATAATTCATGCATGCATCATAACATTTAAGAATTTTAGCATCTTCATCATTCAATCAAGGATTCAAGCATCTTGGAGTAGCATATCTTCAGACTTCAACATCAAGGGTTTGGTGAGTTTATGAAATTGCATGTTATTTTTTCATCATTATCTCTTGACTTCATTTCATTATCAAGGGTTTTGTTACCAAATTGGGGTTTGACCAAGGCAAACCCCTATACTCTAGCCCTTAACCCTTTTCCCCTCTTTGGATGTGTGTTTTCAATTCTTGTAGGTAGATTTTTCAAAGAGAAAGGTGTCAAAAAGGTGTTGCAAAGTCATCAAAGTAATCAAAGTTAACATAACCCTATTTGAAGCTTGGATAACACTTTCTATTCAAATTTTCTAGATTTAGATATGAAAAGCTATCAAACAAAATAGTGTAGACCAAGACCCACAAAATTGACCTTTGAATTTTCAGAAATCTATAGGTGGAATAATTCACCATTTGTGGCGAATGAGTCCCACTGCTAGGTTGGAAAAAGTATTTTCTGAAGTTTTGTGTTCTTGACATCCCAAAACCTATTTTGGTAGTTTTCACCAGAAATAGGAATAATTCACCATCTATGGTGAATGAGTCCTAGTGGGCTTCAACACTAGTCTCTGTATCATTCCAAAACCTTTCAACATCATCTTTCAAGATCCAGGTGCACCTCATTCAATTTCACCAAGTTTTTTTCTTGTTTGTTCATGTGTTTAGTTCTTTTTGTATACAACTTTATGTTTTCAAACACTTTGCATTTCTTAGTTTTGCATGCATAATCAATTCATTTTATTAGTTCTTTGCATTTAGATCATCTCATCTAGGAATATTTCATAAATCCATATCACATTAATTTTGAATGTTTACATTGCATTTTGGCCCCTCTTTCTCCTTTTAGGTGAAAAACACTAGAAGTGCAAGAAAGACTTTCAGGTGTCAAAATATTTGCTTACAATAAAAAATTTAGAAGGCTATACAATGTACAACAAAGAGAGCATATTTAAAGATAAATATGGCTTCAATAATTATCCATGTACTTGCAATTCAAGAAGTTCACCTATTAGGCTTTGCAGAAAGTATGAGTCTTCACCATGTATGTTGGATATTAGATAAGGGCCTAACCATAGTGCTTCTAATTTTCCATGCTTTCCATTATCTTGAGCTCGTGCATTCCACATCAATATCATACTTCCCACTTCAATTTTTTTGGGAGAAGCTTTCCTATCATACAAGTGCTTGAACTATAGTTGCATTTTTGCATTTTGTTCATGTTTCTCTTCTAGTTTCATCTAACTATATCAGGTTGTCAACTCGATACTACATTTTGTGACAAATGTTTTCATCATATTCTTACACAAACTTGTACATATTTAGCAGATTATTCTAAGGAAGTATATCATCTAAGCCATAGACTAGGTAAAATGGTGAATGTCTAGTGGCTTTCTTTATCATAACTCTATCTAACCAAAGTGCAAGCTTAATCTTTGAATCCCAAGCTTTCCTGTTCTTTTCAATCACTCTCTTAATGATCTTCATTAAAATTTTGTTTCTAGATTTAGCCTGACCATTCCCTTGAGGATGGTAAGGGGAATAATAAGAAATTTGTATGCCATTCTTATCACAAATTCTTAAACTCATTTGATCTGAAACACATGGAATTATCTGAAATAATATTCTTTGGGACTCCAAATCTTATTAGAATGTTTTTCATTAGGAAATCTATCACCACCTTACTTGTTACCATATTTTTGGGGATTTCTTCCACCCACTTTTTCAAATAGTCAATTTCAATAAGTTTCCATGAATGACCCCCACTAGAATTTTCTAATATTTTACCAATGAAGTCTATACCCCATTGTTGGAAATGGACCTGAACTAAAATAGGCCTAAGTGGTAAAATCCCTAAAAAATTTAACTTCGTTGCAAATCTCTGGTAAGGATAAAAAGTCTTAACAAACTTGTGGGCATTCTTAAAAACTATATCCCACCAAAAATTCACTCCCAAATCTATTGAACAATTTTTTTAGCCATGTAATGGCCACCACACACTCCATTGTGCATTTCTCACAAAAGTTCTAATGCCTATTTTCCATGAACAAACTTAAGCAATACTCCATCTAGGCTTCTCCAACATAACTCATTGTCAATGATGACATACTTAATGTAATGTAATTTTAATTTTCTCTTCTCATTATTAGCCATACCTTCAGGGTACTATAATTTTTATAAGTATTGAACAATCCTTCTATACCACCCATAGGTTTGCATATCATAGATGGGTGCTACATCAACACACTCAACTTGATTTATCTGATTTTCCTCCAAGTTAGTTTCAACCATTAACTTAGCTAGACCTTGTCCTCTTACTAGCTTGGTGATCTGAACATCAATATTGAACTCTTGGATCCTATTGATCCATCTACACCTTCTTCCCATGGTATCTTGTTGAGTGAATATGTCCTTCACTACAACACTTGGCACAAAAGTTATGATTGTAGCTACCATTTTAAGTAAGTTTTAAAATTATTCACAACCTTGACAAAATCATAATCCCACTTCTTAGTCATTTCATACTTGAGTTCTACGACCTACAAATATTTACTAAAGAATGCAATGGGTTGTTCAAATGCCTCATCATTTTTCTACAACAATACAATAGAAATAGTATCGAAAGAAGAAAGGAGAAAATATGCATAGGCTTGGAAAAATATGGAGACTTTAGGACTAGAGCCTCCTTGATAGTTTGTTTTATGCTCTTGAATTCTTAACTAGGTTCCTCACTCCAAACCACATTCTCTCCTTTCTTTAGCATCTTAGAGATAGGTCTTGTAATCTCAGCAAAGTTAGTGACAAACCTTCTCAAGAAATTGATTTGACCAAAAAATGACTAGATACCTTTGGAATTTTTTGGTTGTTGAATCTTGTCTATGGTAGGTATCCTCCTAGGATCAACCCTTATCCATTCTTTAGACATAATGTGGTCTAGTAGCTTACCTTCCTTCACTCCAGAAACGTAATTTTTTGGATTCAATGATACTCCATATTTTAGTTCTTTCTTAAACACTTTCTCCAAATGCATACAATGATCTTCTTCCTTTTTTTGTATACAGTCAGGTCATCTTGATATACAACTTAGAATATGTCTATGAAATGAGAAAATATATGTCCATAGCTCTCTACAAGGTATCCTCTGCATTTTTCAATCCAAACGACATCCTTACATAGACTTAAGTGACCCATGGAGTTATGAAAGCTATTTTCCACTACTCAAATTATTTAACCACCACTTAATTATAACCTAAGAACCCATCCATCATTGATAACAACTCACAGTTAGCTACTTTTTATAACATGGATTTTATGTTTGGAAAAGGATCATTATCCTTTAATGATGACACATTCAAGTTCATAAAATTGACACAAAATCTGATGTAACCATTTTTCTTTCTAACTGGAAAAAAATTAGAAACCCAATTTGAATGCTTGATAGGCTTAATGATCCCAACATCCCTCAATTTTACAAGTTCTTCTTGCACCTTTGGCTACAATGTGGAATTTATTGGTCTCTTCTTTTTCTTGAAGGGTTTGGCATCTAGCTTCAAAGGTATTTCATGTTGAAACAACTCTTCCCTATATACCTTTAGGTCATCATAAGACCATCAAAATAAATGTCTATCCTTCCTCAAAAAAGAAATGAGCATTGCTCTTACCTGAGGTTTCATCTTCTTCCCAATGTAAACCTTCTTTGGATAATTCTTTGTTCCAAGATTCACTTCTTCCAAATCCTCCTTGTGAGTGGAAGTTTTCTTAGCATTACTTTTGTTAGGGCCATCAAACACCCTTTCCAATGCTATCATTCTATTGTGAATCTTATTTTTCTTCAATTGAATAGTATCATTCCTAAATATAATCTCCTTACCATCCACTTCTTCCACAAAGGCTGTGAAATCAATTTCTTGACCCTCATATTCATCTATACACTGCAAGAACTTCAAGATATCATCATCATTAAACACTTTCCAATTATTGATGTTGTTGGGAACTAAAGGTATGATCTACAGTTCAACCTTTGAAATGCAAGAAAATTTAATATCATTTGGTAAGAGGGAAATGTTAGCAAGTAAATCTACCACTCTATTTTTTCCCTTGTAAAACTAGTGAATACCAAATGCATCAAATTGTTCAATTGAATCTTTGTGTGCATGTTTTGCACACACACCCCATTTGGAATGGGGACCCTCTCTTCCTGTTGCCTTACCAAGTTATTTTGTGTCATTGCCTCCTTTTGCATTCCCCCAATTTTGGCATTTAAAGTCAGTGAGCCCCATAGTATCATTTCAAGTTGACCATATTCCCCCCACAAATTCTCTATGTCCTTCGGGTCCTCTTGGTCTGCCCTACCGGATTTCCTTGGTTGAATTTCCCTACTTGCTCGATTCACTTTTTCCTTCATTTTCAACTTTGGGGACAAGTTTCCTATAGATTTGGGATGCTTTTGTGGTGCCTAATTGAACTTCTAAGGTTTTGTTAAGTTTTGGGAAGTTACGAAAATTTCATTTCAGGACCCAACCCCTCCATGGTCATTTTGAACATTCGCCTGTGTAGAAGTTGAAAAACCAACTTCATAGTCCCCAAGAATCACCTACAAGAAATCACTTATCACATGTGAAGATATTCAGAACAAATATCAAGAGATGTTCTGTAAACTCTCAGAGCCAATGTTGTGTAAGAAAAAATCAAAATTATTGATTATTGAATGAATTGTTTTACAAATATTACAAAAGCCTTCAAAAAGGAAATGATGCAATAAAGTAGGAAAAATTAACTCTAATCTTATCTTGAGAAAAAAGACAGCTCAATAAGATAAGATAAGAATTAAATGATAATTATCCTAGGAAATAAATAATTACCTAAGTAAACTTATCCTAAAGTGTAATCAAATAATTAATTACACCAACACCCCCCCATAAGTGCAACTTAGGGAAAAGAAATTTTTTATGCAAATATGATTCCCGACAACAAGGCCTGATCAGGTACTCATTTATAAATGCAATGCAAACTAAATCAAATGGGGTAAAGAAGAAAACCACATGGGAACAAAACTCCTCCCCAAAATAGAATGCAATGAACAAACTAAGTGAGGAAAGATGGACTCCATAAGACCCCCCAAGGACACCCTCCATCACAAAGATACATAAAATAATCCCCCCATAAGAGAGGAAGAAAGAGACCACAGATCCCCCCAAAATGAAGTAACTCCAAAAGAAGTGAAGAAACTGAATCTCTAGAAAGAAGTGAGAGGGAAGAGTTCGAATGAAAGAAATCTCTAAAGGTGGAATAGGTGCAGCCCAAGATGTCTCCACAGAAGCAGGTGTGACCTGAACCAATGAAGAAGCCAAAGTAGGTGAAGACTCAATAGAAACCTCCAAAGATGTATGATCAAGTAGATCCTGCTACACTGAAATAGTAGAAGCAACAGGAGGAGGAAGAGATGGAATGGAAGGCTCAAGAATAGGATCCGAAGTGAGAACACCAATGTTCAAGAAGCCAAATCTCTCCTCTAAATGATGATGCACACTTGAAGTGTGAGGAACAGTTGTAGGAATAGAAGCACCATTAGTAGAAAAATTAGTGAAAGAATACAATTGAGATGAGTGATCCACTATCCCAGTAGCAATAACTGCTCTACTCTCCAAGTCTCTGATGATAACCGAATCAGGTGTGAACTCCACAGATCTCCCATTGCCCCCATGTGTTATCTGATAGATGGAAAGAAGGTTATTTGTCAAGTGAGGGATACACAAGACCTCCTAAAAGGAGTGGTCCCCAAAACTAATAGACCCCTTCCCTATAACACTCATGTAAATGTTGTTTCCCATCAAAATGGGAGACATAGTGCAAGGCTCAAAGGAAGTGAACATAGACTACGAAGATGCCATATGATGAGATGCTCCTGAATCTAGAAGCCATCTCCCTGATCCAATACCTAAAGAACCACAAAGAGCATGTCCTTTCATATCTCATGAAGTATGTAAACCAGCTTTGCCTATGTTATTCTGCTCTGAAGAAGAAGAATGAAGAGAAGAAGATGATGCAAACATCCTAGAAGGAAAATCAATTTGATGTTTCTGAAGAAGATGGTTCAGTTCATCAATTTTCTTGTAACAATTATGTTCTGCATGTCCTTCCCTCTTGTAATATGCACATGTAGACTTATCCTTCCTAAATTAATTCCCCTTAGAAGAGGAGGATGAATTTGAGGAATCCTTTTGTTTCTGTTTCTTTCCTTTGCCTATAGAATCCTTCTAATCTCTAGGCTCCTGTGATGCAATAAGTGCCTTTGAAGAGGAAGAAGGTTTCACTATGTCCATGCTAGCTAACTTAGCTTGCTCTCAAGTGAGAGATGAAGCAAAGTCATCAAGAGATGGCATAGTGAATCTCGTACCAACTGCATCCCTAGTGGCATAAAAGGTAGATACAAAAACTAAATAATCTGGTCCAAGCTTAGAAAGAATGGACAATATCAACTGAGAATCTTCTTTCTGAACACCACACTGTGACAACTGCAATGTAAGAGAATTGAGTTTGGTGACAAAATCCTAGATGCTATCAAAATCCCTAGGATTTAAGCCAATAAGCTCATTCTCTAACTGAAACCCTCTCATAGTATCCTACTTCCCAAACAAAGACTCTAAAGTAGCCCATATCTCATTTGGTATAGTGAAAGACTCAATGTGAAAAAGAAGGTCAGATGAAAGAGAAATACATAATGTACCATAAGCTTCATCGCACCTGTTAAACCATTTTCTCTTTTCATTAGCACCTGTAGGTTCAATTTCTGTACCCATGGTTACCCTATACAACCCTTTATGTTTCAAGTGAATCTCTATATGTTTTTTCCAACTAAAATAGTTGAATGGAGTAAGGGGTGCAATGTTATGTAAATCCATGATAGAAAACAACAATATATACTCTCAAATGAAAAAAAAAAATTCTTGTTGATCTCAAAAAATAGCCTAATTGCATGCTTCCCAAGAAAATAACTGAAAAGGTAAAGGCTGAGATCAAACAGAAATATCAGATACCTAGTAAAAAAAATGAAAAAATAGGTCTAGATCTTGTAGAGCACTGAACCAGCTTTTCAATTCCTATTTGTTTTTGAAAAACGGCCAGGACTGCAAAAGTTACGCCTCCCAGAGTGAAAATCAACTTCTAGCTTTGATAGGTGAAAAAAGCATCAAAACAGAAAAATCAAAAAATCAAACCACCATAGATCTGTCATCGAGTCAGCTTTCTAGCAAATATTCATTTTTGAAAAAATACCTCCATTTGAAAAAGTTATAAGCAAATGAAAAAAAGGCCTGAAAATGAGACCTCCAGCCTAAACAGGAGCAAAAAACTGGCCCTCTTGGTTGTACATGTGACTAGCCACTGCATATAAAGTCCTCCAGGGTCTTAAGCGTGGCCCCTGGTCATAGATGTGACCATCGTAGGGTGCTGAGGGGCTTAATGCTTGGTGAGGGTTGGCAAGGTTGGCTCCCAGTTGCAATACGACCACAGGCTGACCTCGGGGGCTGAAGATTGGCTGAGCGGCTGAGGAGAGCGCCGTTGGTGGAGAGTGGATCTTGTGTAGCAAATGCCAGTGGCGGTGGAGCAGTGGGAGGCCACTAGGTGGCAGGATGGCAATGGAGCCGATTTGAATTGGCCATGCAGGATTTCCTGCGTGTTTTGTATTTTTTTAAAAAAATGCACATTTTTTGAGAAATGGCCTCAATCTATGTGCCTCGGGGCCATATGGCCTTGGGGCTAATTTTTTTTTCCTTTTTTTCAACTTTTGCCTAAATTGATGAAATGAAAGGCGTTTTTGGGGTTTTTGGACACTTTGATCCCGATGGCAATGTCCTTTCAAGCCCAAAGTTTTTTGAAAATTCAGCTACCCCCAGATCCATAGAAAATCAATCTGACTTGAAACCCTTGCATAGAAAAGGACATTGTGAGAGAATATCTTCATATCACGAACAGGTAGCAACAGGTCTGGAGCTCTGATACCATGTAGAAGTTGAGATCTGATTGCAAACCAGAAAAATGACCTTCCACAAAAGAGAAAAACAAAAAAGAAAGATTTGCATAAAAACATGCAATTTGATATATATTCGAAGTACCAATTCATTACAAGAGATACTTTGCTTTATAAAGCAAAGATGCATAAACCTAATCTTATCTTGAGCAACAAGATAGCTCAAAAGATACGGATAAAACCTATAACTTAGGAATTAAATATGCCTAAGTAAACTTATGCTAATGTGTAATTAAATAATTAATTACACTAACAGCTAGCCCCCAATGATCCGGCCTCCAGAACCCAGCCTCCAGAACCTGGCCCCTCCATGGCCATTTTCAAGACTTCATCCCTTCATGGCTATTTTGAACATCCACCAACCCCTCATGACCCGGCCTCCAAAACCCAGCCCCTCTGTGGCCATTTCTAGGACTCTACCCCTTTATGGCTATTTTGAACATTTGCTAGCCCCCAGCAACCCAACCTCTGGGACCCGACCCCTCCGTGGTCATTTCTGGGACTCTATCTCTCCATGGCCATTTTGAACATCCACCAACCCTTGATGACTCGGCCTCCAAAACTCAGCCCCTTCATGGCCATTTATAGGACTCCATCCCTCCTTGGTCGTTTTAGACATCCGCCAGCCCTCGGCAACCTAGCCTCTGGAACCCAGCCCCTTCATGGCTATTTTCGGGACTTCGTCCCTCTGTTTCTATTTTGAACATCTACCAGCTCTCGGCAACCCAACCTTCAAGACCTCGAGCCTCTGTGGCCGTTTCTGAGACTCCATCCCTTCATGGTCATTTTGAACATCCGTCAACCCTTGGTGACCCAACCTCTAGGACCTGGCCCCTCTATGGCCATTTCCAAGATTATGTCCCTCTATGGTCATTTTCGGGACTCCGTCCCTCTGTCATAGTCTGGGACTTTCCTTCTAGGCCATCATGTGTGCATTGCTATAATTGAAAAATCTTGGTTTTGTTAAGTTTTGTGATATCTAGGAACTTCCCTTCTAGTTTGTTGTTCCCCCATTCGTTGCTCACCCCCTTGGGCCTGCATTAATGTTTATGGTCCAAATGAGCTCCAAATATGAATATTATGATCTTTTGATGATGAATGGAGGGATCTAACAAGGAGTTTGCAAGATTTGACTAACATTTTCCTCAATTTTTCTTTGAAAGTACTTACAACACTTAATGTATGTAGGATTCAAGGAGCCTACTGTAGGTCCATCAGGAGACCCATTGAGAAAGTTGAACAAGGAAAAGGACATAGCTCCTGTCACCATCCATTTTATGTCCACCTTTCCTCATAGCACCCATCAATAGAGTTGGCATTAGAAGCGGGCCTATGTCGAGGAAGTCAATGACAAAAATGCAAGGGGGTGGTCTTGAAGAAAGCATAAGGGAGTTGTCTTCCTGAATCAGGGGCAACCAATCCATTCATGTCATCGTCAATAGGCCCATTTGATCCAATGAAGAGCACTGCAAACACATCAAGTAAGAAGGAAGCTTTTAGGAAGTTTTAGCTATAGTAAAAGGGCAATCAACTAAATGAAAAAATTGCTATAGCACCTGAGCACTAGATGACAAAATAAGAAAAGGACAAATGATGTATTTTAAATTGTTGGATAATAGAGGGGTAGGTGAAGCCCTAATATAAAAAATCTAGGCCATTAATTGTAAATCAATCCTAGCCATTCATTTGGGCTTTGGAAAACTATAAATAGGGGCTTGCCCCTCATTTGTAAAGGGTTAGAGAGATGGTGTAAAAAACATTTGCAGCAATAAAAGATAGCATTGCATGATTTTATGGATGTTATCTTTGATTTTTCTCATCTTGCATGCATGGTCCTACTTCCCTTTTTGGTTTAGTTTTTTATTCTTGAATGGAAGTGATAATGGAAATTGTTGTTATGGTATTTGATGAACTTTCAGCCCATACTTTTAACACTTGTTGATGACAAACTGTTGTGTAAAGTTAGCCTGGGCTTCTTGATTTCAATGCTACAACTTAGTTCAATTGTATGTGCATGAAGTACATGTGCAATCTAAAAATTTGCACTCCTTAGAAGGTTGCACTGGTTTTGTGTAAATATAGGATCCCATTGGCCAAGAAAAACCTAATTTAGAGAGTTTTTCTACTATAGCAACCTCCATTACCATTGTTTATTTGTAGTTTCAGATCCAAGAACTTCCTCTCTTCCCTATCCTTTTTCCCTTTTTTTAATAAGTAACCTTAGGCAAGGTTCATTACACATTGTAAAGCTAAATCCAATGATAAAATGGAGTTCAAGACTACTATTTGAACCTGCATCAAAGGCACATAAACTTCCCCATCTTAGAATCTCCATTTCAAAACCCAACTTCCCATCCTTTGTAACTCATCTGTAAGTCCACCTTGTGATTCCAACAAAATCACATAAAACAATTGAGATATTCCAAGCACTGTCAAGACCTGACATTAGAGACCTTGGGATAGTTTTCTGTAATTTGATTATGGAAGATTGTCTTTCAAGAGAGGTGATGCATATGTGCATTACTGTGTTGAGAAGTGCATAAAAAACAAATCAACATAACTGGTGCTAGAAGGACGGCATGACATGTTGAGGCCACAAATTTGAAAGTTGGAAGTTGAAAAGAGCACTTTAAAACAAGAAATTTGAGATAAGGAGATCTCTTTTAATGCTAAAAATCTGAAAATTCTAAAGGCAAGTAGAAGTTGAGTCGACATGGAGTAGCATGTAGATCGACATCACTCAGCTACAGAAAGATTTGAACAAGAAATTGAAGAAGCCATTGCAGCAATTCTTGTTGGCAGATTGATGTTGGATCCATTGCACTTGTAGGCATAATGAACTGGGATGTCTCATATTCTTGAGCAGAATCAAAAGAGTATTGTAGGGAGAAATTCCTTTTTGGGAAATATACCAGCCCTTGGCCCCCGAAGACCTAGAGGAAGAGTTGGCAATCATGGTAGCCAAGGCATTCAAGGAGCTGATCCAAGAACATTTGAGCAGCAAAGATGAACAGAAATTGGAGGATATATTGATGTCTAGTTGGTGCAGATTTCACAATGCACCCCACTCTGAATTCACTTGCTCGTCATGCACAAACATCATCACTCAAGCCAAGGGTTGTTTGGAAAAGTTGGAGTAGCCAACTATCAAGAAGGATGAGTCACCCCATGATCCCAAAGAGCTATCAACATCCAAAGGAACACACATCAAAGAGGAACCAAGGGATTTGACAAAAACTAGTGCTGGGACAATGAACGTTGAGGCTGAAAATGAAAAGGAAGGAGCTGATTTCTATAGGACAAAAAAATGTTGTGATGAAAATTTAATTGGAAGGGAGTTGGAAATCCTTTCCTCTATCAAAAAAGAGCAATCCTCCACTCTAGAAGAAGAATCGTTGGTGGTTGAGGATGGATTAGTAAAGTCTACAACAGTGTATGCTAGAGCAGCCAATGAGAATGTTGAAAATCAAAAAGAGGAAGAGGTTGATGGCTTCAGAATAATAGAAAATGATGATGAGCGTATAAGTGAAATCATATTAGATCTCTCCTTCATCAATGACAGTGATCGAGAATCTAAAAATGAATGTTTGGAGGAGTGGGAACAACCACTCACCATGGTTGTCTACCATCAAGCTTCTTTTTCAAGTGATGATGAGGACCCAATAGCAAAAAGATATGACTAGCTTTTCTCTAGATTAGTAAAGGATTGGTTAGAACTAATATTTCAAGTGGATTTGGAGGTATTTTTGTTACCTAATTGGTGCAGATTTTATGATTTTTCACACTTAAAGTTCACATGTGGACTGTTCAAAAAGCTATCAAACAAGTTAGAGGACAAGTGGAGCAGCCAAGTGCTCGACCTCCTCTAATTGCTGCCTGGATCAAAATAGAAGACCAAGAGCCTGAACTAAGTGATGACTGAGCTAAAGGAAGACCTCAAGAGGATGTTGGGGCAGCAATAGAAAAAGGAAAACAATACAATCTCAGACTTATGAGTGATGAATTAGATCAAACAGGAATGTTGTCCACTAGTCATCAAGAATTTCCTCTTGAAGAGCATTTGAACACCATGAATGATAGGCTTTATGCTAAGTCCTTGGAGGGAAATTGCATGATATAATTCGGTCCCCTTGATGAGGTGTCATCAATTGATGAATTCTTTCCATTGGTAACTATACTACGGAGGTATGGTCATGCCAAGGAAGAGCACATCCTAGAAGATGGTAGTGATGAATACATACTCCTTGAGCCTCCTAATAGTGATGCACTAGAGTCTCCAGATTGGGAGAGGGGTTCCTTATCTATCTATAGCAATAATGAACAAGGATAAATGAGTGAACGTCATGATGAGATGCATGAACAAAAAAAAGAAGAAAAAGGTGAAGGTGCTGAGATAACTACTAACAGAGATGAAGCACTCGACTGACTACAAGATGCAACTTGGATTCCTTCTGCCATGATCATTGTTGATCCTCCTTCATATTCAAATGGATACAATAGGACAGATTCATGCATGTCATCGTCTCATGACACTGAACATAATGAAAATAAGGCTGACACCTGGGAGAGGAACTTGGACAACATACTACCATTTGAGGATAGTAATCAAGTGGACACTAGGTTTGTAGAAGGTCAACAAGATGAGGTGTACTTCCTTAAAGAACAACCGATAGGGATCGTCGATCCCACACGAAGATCAAAAGGGGTGCTTGCTGCCCCATTCTCCTAGCCTTATGCAATCTTAATTTCTAAAGTGTTGCACCCTCAATTGTTCCTACTCGAGGTTACTGATCCAAGGATCAACGATGTTGTGCTCGGTCTTGACTGTCAAATGTTGCCACCTTTGTAGACATCCAATTTCTATCCTTCTTTAATCCTATGAATATTCATAGTTGCATGTTTCATTTTGATTATGGTAATGAGGGAATGAAAACATGCTTATTGATCAACCATTGGTTTGATGAATCTCCTCAACTACTAATTTTTTGGGATTATGTGAATAAGTTTGAATGCTGCAATGTTGAACTTCCTTTTTGTAAATATAAGGATAAATCTGCATGGTTAAGAACTACAACAATCTCCCATTTTCTTGTGCATGCACTGTGAAATACAATGAACATTAATGTTAGCTCAGCTTGCTTGAACATAGTTCTATGTAAATATCTTTGTACATAGCCCATTTTGAGTAGTATAGGTTTCCTATAAATACTTCGCTTTCCTGCTTTCCTTAGGTTAGTTGGTTTGATGTAGGTTGTTTTCTTTTTGTTTTTTTTTTCTACTACTTTACTCAGGGTCCCTCTAATTTTATTTGGGCACATCTGTGCACAAAAAAACCATACTTATCACCTAGGGTTGTTCTATGTATTTCTTTGTTAAACTCTAATCAAGTTTTTTGAGTGGATGGTGAGGATCTTCTATTAGTGTCAAGTGATCTGGGTGTTTGATTCAAAGAGGATAAGTCATTGGTTGGTCTAATTCTAACGTATTCTTGAATCTTATGTCTCTCACATCTTAATAATCTGATAGTTGTTGTTGGTTCTTTGTGAAGTCTAGTTAAGTGAAAAATCTAAAATTCTACTTTAGCACCACTGTGATTCTCAACCTTGAGTGTGAGCTTCAATGCTTGCAGGTTGAAATAAAAGAGCTGAAAGAGAAAAGAAAGAAAGAAAGAAAACATTGAAAACTAAAAGAAAGAAAAAATTCAACTTTTTAGGGGTATTTGAGCAACTCTACCAGGGCTATGGACGCTCGACTGGCAGCAGAGCAATGTTCAGGAGAATCATAGCGACAACCTCGTCGGGGCTATGGACACCTGGCTAGCAATGAGGCAATGTCCTAGATGCTCTTGGAAATAGAATAAACTACATAGCTTAACTTGACGGAGCTTGGCTTTCTGTAGCAACTGAAGGATGAGAATTAATGCAACTGCACACACTTGGATTGTCAACAAACTAAAGGTTGGGTTGGCTAGTAGTTTTGATCCTTTGGTTGAGCGTCTAGTTTGTTTACCCTAGTGTGAAGGTCGAAACCAGAGATTCTAGGTTCGTGATTCTAGTTTTTTATCGAAATGATATAGAAAATTTCTCCAGCGAGTTGCCATTTGTTGTGCATGTTTTGCACACATGCCCCATTCAAAACGAGGACCCTCTCTTCTTGTTGCCTTATCGGGTCATTTTGTGTCATTGCCTCATTTTGTGTTCCCCCAATTTTGGCATCTAAAATGGTCAGTGAGCCTCATAGTATCATTTCAAGTTGATCATGTTCCCCCCACAAACTCTCTATCCTTCAGGTCCTCCAGGTCCGGAATACTGGATTTCCTTGGCCGGATTTCCCTACTCACTCAATTTTCTTTTTCCTTCATTTTTGACATTGGGGACAAGTTTCCTATGGATTTGGGATATTTTTGTGGTGCCTAAGTGAAATTCCAAGGTTTTGCTAAGTTTTGGGAAGTTGCAAAAATTTCATTCCGAGACCTGATCCCTCCGTGGCTATTTTGAACATCCACTGGCCCCCGACGACCAGGCCTTTAAAACCCAACCCCTCAATGGCCATTTCTAGGACTCTATCCTTCCATGGCCATTATGAACATCCACCAAACCCTGGAAACCCAGCCTCTTGAACCTAACCCCTCTGTGGCCATTTCTAGGACTTTTCCCCTCCGTGGCCATTTTGAACATCCATCAACCTAGCCTCTGAGACCCAGCCCCTCTATGGATGTTTCTGAGACTTCATCCCTCAGTGGTCATTTTGAACATTCGTCAGCCCCTGACGACCCAGCCTTTGGAACCTGGCCCCTCTATGGCTATTTCTGGGACTCCACCCCTCTATGGCCATTTTGAACATCCGCTGGCCTCGGGCAACCTAGCCTCTGAAACCCGTACCCTTCATGGCCATTTCTAAGACTCCATCCCTTCTTGGCTATTTTGGACATCTGCAAGCCCTCGGTGACCTGGCCTCCAAAACCCGGCCCCTCCATGGCCATTTCTAGGACTTCATCCCTCTGTGGCCATTTTGGACATCTGTCAACCCCTGGCGACCCAACCTCTAGAACTTGGCCCCTTTTTGGCCATTTCTGGGACTCCCTCCCTTCATGGCTATTTTGAACATCTGCTAGCCCCCAGTGACCTGGCCTTCGGGACCCAGCCCCTCTATGGTTGTTTCTGAGACTCCATCTCTTTGGGGCCGTTTTGAACATCTATCACCCCTCGTGACTCAGCCTCCAAGAACCGGCCCCTCTGTGGTCATTTTCGGGACTCCATCCCTCCATCTCTATTTGGGACTTTCCTTCTAGGCTATCATGTGCTCATTGCCATTTCAAAGGGTGGTGACCCTCCAACTTTCCCCTTCCAAGCTTCTGCTTTTTTAAATGAGTCCAATCTTGAGGAATTTTTTCCTGGCACTCCTCCTTCCCCTTTTCCCATGTGTTATAATTGAAAAATCTTGGTTTTGATAAGTTTTGTAAGGTTCGGGAACTTCCCTTCTATTTTGTTGTCCCCCGTTCGCTTCCTGCCCCCTTAGGCCTGCATTAATGTTTATGGTCCAAATGAGCTCCAAATATGAATATTATGATCTTTTGATGATGCATGGATGGATCTAACAAGGAGTTTGCAAGATTTGAGTAATTTTTTCCTTGATTTGTGTATGAAATAACTTACAACACTTCATGTATGCAGGATTCAAAGAGCCTACTATGGGTCCGTCAGGAGACCCATTGAGAAATTTGAACAAGGAAAAGCACATAGCTCCTGTCACCATTCATTTTATGTCCACCTTTCCTTGTAGCAGCCATCAATAGAGTTGGCATTAGAAGCAGGCCTGTGTTGAGGAAGTCAATGACAAAAATGCAAAGGGGTGGTCTTGAAGAAAGCATAAGGGAGTTGTCTACCTGAATCAAGGGAAACCAATCCATTGATGCTAGTCATCGATGGTCCCATTTGATCCAATGAAGAACACTACAAACACATCAAGTAAGAAGGTAGTTTTTAGGAAGTTTCAACTATAGTAAAAGGGAAATCAACTAAATGATGAAATTGCTACAACAGCTAAGCACTAAATGACAAAACAAGAAAATGAAAAATGATGTATTTTAAATTGTTGGATAATAGGGGGTAGGTGAAGCCCTAATGTAAACAAATTTGGGCCATTTATTGTAAATAAATCATATCCATTCATTTGGCCTTTGGAAAACTATAAATATGGGCTTGCCCCTTATTTGTAAAGGGTTGGAGAGCTGGTGTAAAAAGAATTTGCAAAAATAGAAGACAACATTGCATGATTTTATGGATGTTATCTTTGATTTTTCTCATCTTGCATGCATGGTTCTACTTCCCTTTTTAGTTTAGCTGTTGATTCTTGAATGGAAATTTTTGTTATGGTATTTGATGAAATTTCAACCCATACTTTTAGCACTTGTTGATGAAAAACTAATGTTTAAAGTTATCCTAGGCTTCTTGATTTTAATGCTACAACTTAGTTCAATTGCATGTGCATGTGCAATCTAAAAATATGTAGTCCTTAGAAGATTGCACTAGTTTTGTGTAACCATAGGATCCTCTTGACCAATTAAAACATAGTTGAGGGAGTTTTTCTACTATAGAAACCTCCATGATCACTATTCTTTCATAGTTTCAGATCGAAGAACTTCCTCTCTTCCCTGCCCTTTTTCCCTTTTTTTAATAAGTAACCTTAGGCAATGTTTATTGCAGATTGTAAAGCTAAATCAATTGATAAAATGGAGTTCAAGACTGTTGTTTGAACCTACAGAAAACACACAAGAACTTCCCCATCTTATGAACTCCATTTCAAGACCCAACTTCCCATGTTTTTTAACTCATCTATAAGTTTTCCTTGTGATTCTAGCAAAATCACATAAAACAACTAAGATATTCCAAGCACTATCAAGACCTTGCATTACAAACCTTGGGATAGTGTTATGCAATTTGATTGTGGAATATTGTCTTTAAAGAGATGTGATGCATCTATGCATTACCTATGTTGAGAAGTGCATAAAAAACACATCAACAAATCCCAGACAACATTTCTATACTTTCTTAGTCTAGTATTCTTTGATGCATACTTTCCTCTAACCTGAGAAACCACTAGTTTTTAGTCTGCAATAGCTCTTATCTTTTTAATTTCATGTTTCTCATCTAACCTCAACCCTAGTAATAAGGCTTCATACTCATCTACATTTTTTGTACAAGAAAACTTCAATTGAAATGAAAACTTGAAGGTCTTACCACTAAGATAAATAAGTATTACCCCTACATCAGCTCCTTCTTTTGAACAAGCTCCATCAAACCTCATGTTCCATAAGTCATCATTGTTAGCTTGCCACAATACTTCCTTTTCAAAAGGTGCTAGTTTTTTTTCTTCCTCTTCTTGTAACTCTTCAATTCTGATGTTTCCCATACCAGTGTCCACAAAATGGATTTTATGTGCTTCTCCTACAAACTGAATGATATGTGGAGCTCTCAGGTCCCTTACCAGTTTGATATCCTTTCCTTCAATTGGAAAATTTGCAAAGGAAATATCAAATTGCATACTACCTCCCATGGAGGCACTCCATTTCCTTGACAACAACATGTGATAATTGGGTGGGATGTCCACCACAGTATGCTCATGACAAACTCCTTGTCAAGGAAGGGAGCTAATCTGTATGGGACATCTTTGATAACTCCAATGACTAGGATTTCTGTGGAGTCCATGGCATAACACTTTCCATATACATAATTTATTTTCAAGCCCATCTCCTTCATTATTTCTATTGGCATAATGTTTGATGAAGCCCCTTAATCAATCATGCAATTCTTAAGCAGCTTACCATCAACAATAAGAGTTACATAGAAGGGATCAATATTATTGGGAAAGTTGTGATGGTGCTTCCCAAATAAGTCTAAGGGTCTCAACAACGTTCCCCTCCATTACCTCTTCAGTCACTTGATTTCCAATCACTTGGGGCTGAGTAGACACCACTTTATCTTCACAAGCCTTAGCAGCACTATTGATGAGGGCCACTACCTTCTTCTTATGTTCATCTATTCTCATCATTTCCATTATTGGAATAGTCACCTTGACTTGAGATTGAATCTGAAACATATCAAATGTATTATACTTTGTAAATTCATAAGGAATCATATTTTG
The DNA here is from genome assembly GCA_007258455.2 of Sequoia sempervirens. Lineage (NCBI taxonomy): Eukaryota > Viridiplantae > Streptophyta > Pinopsida > Cupressales > Cupressaceae > Sequoia > Sequoia sempervirens. The sequence continues at coordinate 606,462,684 of VDFB02193867.1, forward strand.
TTCCTCCACTTGAATCTTTTATTGATCAAACTTATTCTTAGTCTCTTTCATATCTTGTTTCTTTTCTAGATCAACACTTGAACTTTAGGTCTTAACCTTAACAACTGAAACAACAACCCCATCAAGATTCTTAGCTATATCATCCTTCTTGACCCAAATCTAAGGTCATTTTCTCTCCTTAGTTTTGACCTCTCCTTTCTTAAGCTTGACCAATTCTTCTATTTTAGTTCACTACTTCTTTGCATTATTTTCCTTCATCAACATACTACCAGGCTTACCCTAGTCACAATTGACAAATCTACTTCTCAAGTTGTAAGTATTCTTGGCTTGCTCCACCAATGTAGCTATCATTAAAATGTACTCTTCATCAAAAGGTATTCTCAAAGACACATCCATTTCATTAGTTTCCATGGCATAAATGTTTCCCTCAAAATCTTCATCTTCATCAAGGAAAATTTGTTGATGGTGAGAGTCTAATTGTTTCCTTTGAAAATCAACATCCACCTCCTATGATTCTTCATTCAAAGAGCACTCTTCATCAAAAAAATCTTATCTATGCATAAGCACAAGGACTTGTACGTCATTTTCTTTGATTGTCTCATAATAATTTGATTGACCATGTTCTTCAACAAAGTTCCTTGCCACTAAACATGTTTAAGCAGCATGAGGAAATTGGAAGACAACACACCAAGGTGTATCATTAGCAAAATTGACTGAACTTTTCTACAAAGGATCATGGGGGACCTTATTTTGTGAATTTTTTTGAATGTTGGGAATTGGCTTCCCACTATGCCAGTTGGTGTTATATGGATAGTCTAGCAGCCAAGGAGGCTTCTCATTCTTGTGGAAGTTTGATTTATCATTCTTTAGTCCCTTTTCTTGCTTGGAAAGTCTATAGCTAATTCCCTTGATGGAGCTTGCAATATTATCAATCTTATCTTTAAGAGAAGATCCCTTTACTGCTGAAATTTTTGTCCTCCTTCGTGGGGTTCTTCAAGATCTTAACATAATCCCTTCTCTCAACTTTACTAGTTGCTCTTCTAATGTTCACAATGTGGCCTACCATGTTGAAGGCTTCTCTTAATGTTTGAGGGTTCTTGTACAATAGGAGATAACTCATTTTTGCATAAAATGCATTACTGTAGTTCACCAAGCACACACTATCATTGATCCTAAAATGAAGAGTTAATTTGTTCATGGCCTTTTAAAACCTTACATTGAAATCAACAAAAACCAAATTTGACCCTTAGAAATATTATTGAATTAATTTAGGAGAAACCTTGAATCTATCTTATCACCATACTATTCTCTAAAAATCCTTTTGGACTCTTTCCAAGAACCAATACTCTTAGTAGGTAAAACTTTGTATCATTCTTTGGCATCCTTAGTGAGTGATTGCATGAAATGTTTCATCATCACATCTTCAACTTCCACTTCAAAGTCATC